>JABTXL010006712.1:28620607-28637936 GCA_025134845.1 Neodon shergylaensis | reverse complement strand
GGGAGGCAACTAAGCCTGGCATATCAAATTGAAGCAGGACCAAGCCCCTCTCCTCAACATCAAGGCTAAACAAGGCATCCCACCATAGAGATAGATTGGGCTCTTGCCAACTCATACACCAGGGAACCTGTGGCTCCACAAACAGACAAAGCACAACTGTCACCCACATTTAGAAGGCCTAGTTTGGTCCCATACAGGCTCCCCAACTGTCAGTCCAGAGTCCATGAGCTCCCACTAGCTTGGGTTGGTCAGCTGTCTCTGTGGGATTTCCCCATCGTGATCTTGAACCCTCTTACTCATATAATCGCCCCTCCCTCTTTTTGACTGGACTCCAGGAGCTCAGCCCAGAGCTTGGCTGCAGATCTCTGTATCTGCTTCCATCAGTTATTAGATGGAGGGTCTCTGATGACAATTAGGGTAGTCACATCTGATGATAGGGGAAGGCCAATTCAGGCACCTTCTCCACTATTGCTAGGATTCTTAGCTGGGGTCATTCGTGCGGACTCCCAGGAATTTCCCTAGCACCAAGGTGCTTTCTTATATGACTTAAAAATACGATTTACCGCCGGGCGATGGTGGCGCACGCCTTTAATCCCAGCACTCAGGAGGCAGAGGCAGGCGGATCTCTGTGAGTTCGAGACCAGCCTGGTCTACAGAGCTAGTTCCAGGACAGGCTCCAAAGCCACAGAGAAACCCTGTCTCGAAAAACCAAAAAAAAAAAAAAAAAAAAAAAGAATACGATTTACCATCTTCAAAATCATTTTATGATACACTGGAGAAAAACACACTGCTAATAAAAATTAGAAGTGAGCCTATTCAATGTGTGACTCTTAGACAAACATGGTTCTTTTTCTAATTTCTTTAAGCATCTAAGCAGTTCTGCATTGACTTTCTACCTCCCCCAGCACAGTCGACAGCCTCTGCATTGCATAATTTCCCAAGATGTAGAACTTCAGTGGGTGGATTTGAAAGACAGGCTTGCATGAGAACTACTTATCCTGTAAGAATCAACTTCCATTTAAAATTAAATACAAGTAAAATTCCAGTAAAATTGGACCTCCAACTGACTGCACTTCAAATAATTTTGCTTAAAACCTTCTTTTATAGGGCATAAGTAGTGTGTTTTAAATGGAAGCTATCTTTAGATATTGTCAAAAACACCATGAATTCTCTTATGCTTCCCTGTACTAAATATGGAAAGCATAATTAAATATTAAAAACATGCTTCCTGAAACAAATAATATACAATACACAATAATGGATCTGTGTTTCTTCTAGTAGGTATGCTCCAGTCAATAACAGAATTTATTAGCATATAACTAGCTAACATTCCCCCTGCATGTCTTGTCTTGAAGACTAACAATCATAGACAACAAAGGTTGCCATGCAGGAGGCTTTGGTGGTGGTGGTGTTTTCCATACCCTATCATTTCACACCCTATCATAACCACCAATGCTGGTTATACTTGGAAGAAAAGTGAAGCAAAAAAGCAGAATCAGTCTCAACAGGCTGAGACTACTATATTGAAATTGCAAGAGGTCCCAACCTTTCCATGGGATGAAGGTGAATCACATTTAGAGGGTTTGGGGCCACACACACACACACACTACCAGGAAGTATCAGGTTGGGACTAAGCAGTTTTTTACAGCTGGGCTATTGCTGAATATAATCTGACTCAATTCCTCATGACCGGTGGTTATTGCTGAATATTTATATCCCAACATGCCCTTTGCAGATATTATGCAGTTTGGGTATTTATAGGGTTGGTTTTGGATTCCTTCAAAGTCCTTTCAGAAGTTACATGTCTTATGATGTCTGCCTTTTCTCTGTCACCTGTTGTTTTCCCATCAGAACAGAGGCTACGCTTTAGTCTGCTGCCGTTCAGCCAGTACCTGTGGCTCTGCAGTTACAGGCCTGCTTCTCTGCCAGTGGCCCAGCTGCTCAGGCTGCAACCTGCTGAGAATTTTGTTCCCACAGGCACCAGCTCTGTGGCTGCCACCAAAAAAAAATGATTTTAATTAAATCTCCCTCGTTTTATTTATCAATAAGATTTGGGAGCCAGAAGCTAGTCGAAAACCTGCTAGCTCAGAGAGGTAGCAACTAGCTGACCTTTTCTCTTTGCCTGCTTCTCTGAAAAAGAGATGGCCCTTCCCCTCCTTCCAAAAATTAAAACCCATTCCACACGAAGTCCCTCCCTACTTTCTGCGCATCTCTCTATCATCTTCCAGACTCCTTCTGGCTCTCTATGATGACTTTCTATCAACTATTTGCTAACTCGGCCTCCTGACCCAAGGTTGATTTTATTTAATTCACACAAATGCAAACTCGGGGTTCACTATGTGATTGAATATCCAGCATCAGTCATATTTGTTATACTGTGGTCAGGTTGAACATTTAAAACACAGGTCTGGGAGCAAGCAGAGGTAAAGGCTTGCCCAGCACATGTGAGATCCTAGAGCTTCTACCCCCAGTACAAAGAACAAAAGGAAACACAGAGATGCACACACCATTCTTCTGGGTAAATTCCTGAATATTATCCCACTGATTGTAGAACAAAAATGCAGGCTCCCTTTTTAAGCATAAAAAAATTCATTAAATCTTGGAAGACAATCGGTATTGTATAGTCTTAGAGACAGCAACGTTTTAGATATAGATGAAAGATCCGGTCTCCTCCTGGTCTTCTTCCTTAGATAATAAAGAGAATCCAGAAGATGCTCAAAAACGTTCTTTAGGAGAAACATTTTATTTCTATTTCATTTCTACACAAAATTTGTTAGAAAGATGTGGAGCTGGGAAGGTTAGATCCTGGGAGAAGGGGGGAGGTTGAGTAAGTGGGAAATATAACAAAAGACATTGTATACATGTATAAAAATTTCAAATTAAGGATAAAATTAAAATTTAAAAATTAGTTTTTGTACTGAGAAACAGATATTATCTATGTTCAACCTTAGGTGAAATATTCCACAGAAAGAAGAAAAGGTCTATTGTGTATCATAATAATTGGGTGAGCAGTAAGTAAACAAATCTCATCACTCACTGTGTGGGACCGTCGTAAGACAAAATAAATGAAAAAGTACTGTTTGAGAAGCATAAGAAATTTTAAGCCTGAGATGCTGAAAGTCAACTTAGGGTCTATAATAAAGGAAGCACAAAATCAGCCAATGAAAAATGAACACTGAGAATGAAACTACACAACTATTCAGTTTCTACAAATGAGCAGCTGTGTAATTATAGCTAATATATTTTATATCAAGGAAGCAAGAAGAACCTCTTTAGTAATTAGAACTGTGACATACTTTTAAAATTGTTAGTGGTAGTTAATCTTTGATTGTCATATTTTAACACTCCATGGGTGGCATTTCAGAGATATGATAGCCACTGGCTGTGAAGACAAAAACGTCCGGATCTTCTGTGTAGCCACTAGCTCTAACCAGCCACTGAAGGTGTTTAGTGGGCACACAGCACGAGTCTTCCATGTTAAGTGGTCTCCTCTGAGGGAAGGAATTCTCTGCAGTGGTTCTGATGATGGGTATGTATTTTTGAATTCTAATATTCTTGTTCTTTAAATAATAAACTTACAGTTTCCCAGATATGCATATGTTGTAATAACAATTTATGGAGAGATGGAAGCACTTAACATGTAGACAACTAAGGAGTCAAAATAAGTTCTGAAGACTAAATTAAATCCTATCCTGTTCACACTGCCGCTGTATTCTTGATTTTAATTGTCTTATTTATTTTCCTCAATGTGAATTCTCATTTCTAGTTTATTATCAAGAATATTCATAAAAAATAATTATAAAAATAATTATAAAATTAAAAAGATCTGAAATAAATATTTATAAATTGAGATAACTTATACCATTTTATGTTTAATGTAGAAAACATTTGTATTCTTGTCAAAACTGGAATAAAAACTGACTATAAAATTTATCTTAAAGCAAAACATTGGAAATGGGAACAATTTTACACTTTTTTCTATTGGCAAGAGTTTCTGAAATATTGTGTATTTTCCTTTACTTTTGAGATTATAATTTGTTTAATCACTTTTTGAAGATAAAATTATGTTAACAATAACCTTACTTTGTATAAATTAAAGTCATAGTGCATAATACCTCCAGATTCTTATTGGATAGCTGAGGATTTTCATTTTCACCTTTGCTTTTTCGGATTAAATTCCAACTAACTAGGAGAAATCATTTGCAATATGACTTTTAGTATGATTATTGTATGAAGTTGGATATACTTTTATTCATGAGACTATTCCAGTCTCTCAGCATAGAGTTCAATATCTAAATTGCATTCTGCATGGAAAACTGTGTCATCTCATAATTTTCTAAAATTTAATCTGTAAAGACGTGCTATTTTCATTTTAATGACAATTAGAAGCCTTTACTAAATTCAGGTTGTTTACTCCCCATGTAGTAATTACCATTAGCATGGATGACATTTATACATTTCTAATGCATCTTTAACTTTTAAACATTGTCCTGGGTAACCTGGTTAGTCTTTTTAGAGCTGTTGGTTCATACTAATTCCTTTCTTATTCATATAAATTCTGAAAGATTATCTTTTCTTCTTTTGATTAAAATTTTTATATAATATATTTTGATCATTTTCCTTCCCCTTTCCCAGCTCCTCCTTCATGTTCCCTCTCTTCTTCTCTCTCCCCAAACAAAAATAAAAACAAAATAAAAATCAAAACAAACTGATAAAAATAATAACAAAAATTGTTTTTAAAAACTCTAAAACACTGTATTTGGTATCCATGATAAATTACCAATGAAATGAAAAACTATGTTAGAATAGACAACTCTAATATATTCATTTATGTCACTGTAAAGAGAAACTTCACAAGTCTTGTACATAAAATGCTTTTAAAATTTTTATTGTTCTACACACATAGGTGCTTTGCTTTCCTCTGTGCACCTTGTACATGTTTAGTGCCCAAGGAGGCCAGAAGAGGGCATTCAATCACCTGGAATTAGAGTTACGCATGGTTATGAGCCACCTTGTGAGTGCTGAGAATTGAAACCATATCTTCTGGAAGAGTATCTATTGCTCTTAGCCTACCAACCTTCTCTCCAATCCCAAATAATTCTTTTTAAATATGTTAAGAAATAAGCATTGTGTTCTAATAAGACAATGTTACTATTTGGTATAATTTGGGGGGGGGGGATTTTTCGAGACAGGGTTTCTCCATAGCTTTTGGTTCCTGTCTTGGAACTAGCTCTTGTAGACCAGGCTGGCCCCGAACTCACAGAGATCCGCCTGCTTCTGCCTCCCGAGTGCCGGGATTAAAGGTATGAGCCACCACCGCCCTGCTGGTATAAATTATAATATAGACATAAAACTGTCTTTCAGCTCTATTCGAATCTGGGATTATACTCAAGATGCTTGTATAAACATTCTCAATGGACACACTGCACCTGTAAGGGGATTAATGTGGAATACAGAGATTCCGTACCTACTAATATCTGGAAGCTGGGACTATACTATCAAAGTATGGGATACTCGAGATGGAGTTTGCCTAGACACTGTGTATGATCATGGTGCAGATGTATATGGTAAATTTTTCCATGTATTTGTTATTTTGTTGTAATTATGATGCTTATATTTTGAGCAATGCAGTATTTTTAAATAAGTCACAGCATTTCATCTTGAAATGACACTATTTCACATTGGAGAAAACACATCTATTTTTTAATAAAACTATTAGAATTGCCAAAAAATAGCCAAAGATTATTAAGATGACACTTCATAGCATATGGAGCTCATTCTGCAGGAATGTTTCTATGTACATACATAGTATGTGCAAATATGTGTGCACATGCAGCTGGGATTCTGTCACTTCCCTTGTCAGAGGAAATTACAGAATATGAAATTAATAATAGCATAGATACAACTTATCTACTGTATTAGTTAGGGTTTCTCTTGCTGCGACAAAACACCATGACCAAAATGCAAGTCGGGGAGGAAAGTGTTTATTTGGCTTACACTTCATCATTGCTGTTCATCATGGAAGGAAGTCAGGATTTCAGAGGCAGGAGCTGAGGCAGAGGCCATGGAAGGGAGCTGCTTACTAGCTTGCTCCTCATGGTTTCTTCATTCTACCTTTTTATAGTATTCAAGACCAGCAGCCCAGGCACAGCACTACCCATCATGGGCTGGGCCCTCCCACATTGCTCACTAAATGAGAAAATGCCTTACAGAAAATGCCTTACAGCTGGATCTTATCAAATCGAAACATTTTTCTCATCTGAGGCTCCTTCCTCTGACGATTCTAGTATGTGTCAAGTTGATACACAAAATGAGCCAGTATCATCTGTCCATTACTTTATTTGGAGTTATTGCAGGCAATGTTTTTTTTTCTTGAATATTACAATTGTTAGTACAGCTAAGCTTAAAATAGAAAGCAAATTACCCATTTGTATTTGCATTTTCTGTTATTCTAAAGCCTTGCTGGGAGTAAGTAGGCAGATGAAGAGTTAAAAACATGCTCTAGGAAAAGCAGATCAAATCCTTGCCTTCACAACCATTTGCTTTCCCTAGTAGCCTTCTAGTTAAGGCAGTCAGTGACTTCTGAGTGTAACATGGAGGGTCCAGGCCTGCTTGTTTGTTGTTATTTTCTGTCCCGCCCGGTACCCCACAACTGTTTAGCCCCAAAGAAAATCACACATAGGTCTCCATAAATTATAAGCTGATTTGCCCATTAGCTCTAGCCTCTCATTGGCTAACTCTCACATCTTGATTAACCCATTTTTCTTATCTTTGTTAGCCATTTTGCTCAGTACCTTTTTCAGTGAGGCAGATCACATCTTCTTGCTTCGGTGATCTGGGCAGGAGTGGGAAGAATCAGCTTCCTCCTTTCCCAGAATTCTCCTGTTCTCATTACATCATTTCTGCTTCTTGTCTGGTTTTCCCACCTATATTTCCTGCCTGGCCAATCAGCATTTATTTAAAATATGATTGACAGAATACAGACAATTCTCCCGCACCATCTGAGAAAGGGAAAATCATTTTTTTCCAGGGATGAATATTCAGTAGGTCATCTGATCTCAAGTGGCTAGCCCTAAATACGTGTATATATGAACAACACTAGATAGGATCAGTAGGCTATGTGTATATACAAACACACACATATGTTCATATAAAACAACAATAATTATAGAAGATACACCTGAGTCTGAGAAGTAAGGCGTGAGGGGGAAGGAGTAGACTGTTCTAGTACTCATTTATAAAATTCCATATACATAATAAATATTTTAATAAAATATAACATATAATCCTTTTTCTGATGTCTACACTTAAATGCCTTGAGCTTTTCATTTTGAAATTAGAAGGTTCCTTTATTCATCCGTTAATTCATAGGTTTCATAAGCCCAAATGGAATTCCAGTGTACTTACTGCTTAACAAGTGAAATGTTGCTTTCTCATAACCACGCGTTTCTAACTATATTTATAGGATATACTAACCAACTTATTACCTCCCTTTATTCATTAAACACAAGTAGAAGGCTGGCTCAGAGGGAGAGCCTTTGAATTGCCCACATTTATTCATAACTTCAGTTCTGTTATGGTTTAATGACATGTTTTTAAAGCATTGTTCCAGGTTTACTTTTGTTAAAGCAGGCTTTTTTTTTTCTCCCATCAGGTTTAACTTGTCATCCAAGTCGTCCCTTCACTATGGCTTCCTGCTCCCGTGATTCTACAGTGAGACTCTGGTCATTAATACCTTTAATCACCCCTTTACAAATAAATATTCTGGCAGACAGATCTTGGGAAGAAATTATCGGGAACACTGGTATTGAATATGTGCATGCCCTTGATTTTATCTTTAAGCAATGTTCTCTAAGAAAAATGTCCTCACTGAATGGTGTTTTGTCCTCAGACAATGCTATAAAACAAGGCACCCCTCCTCTACTGTGTGGGAAAGTGTCAAGAGATGTTAAACAAGAAGCAGAAAAACTAACGTGTAACCCTCACGTGAAAAAACTAAGATTGTTTTCAGAATGTTTATCAGTAAGTATTATAGAAATTATAAGTGGACATTGTCTCTTTAGGCAGAATAAGTCACCACAATGAGAATAGGTCTTATCTTTAAACTGTAGCCCGTTTGCATGAACCATCGCAGCTCAGTATTTTAATATGATCTGTACAATATTAGAGGGTAGAGCTAAAACCACAAGAAAAAAATAAGAATGTGTACTTAGTTTTCTGTTAATTTATTAACTGTATGATGTAATGCCTCTGAGGGCTAGAATACTGTGAGGATTTTTCTTGTGTGTGGATCTTTGATTATCTCATAATTCCTTCCAGCCTCCAGGTGGCAGTGACAATTTGTGGAATCTGGTGGCCGTGATTAAAGGACAAGATGACAGCCTGCTTCCTCAGAACTACAGCAAAGGGATGATGCATTCGAAACACCTGGTTAAATTTAAAACAGTAAGTGATCACACAAAGCATGCTATAGTACCACCGAAGTTTCCCTTTTCTATCATTGAAGCAAGAAAGTGGTTGGTAGACTGAAATAAACACTGAGAAGGCAAAATTAGTAAGAGCAGTGAAAATACGAATGATTTGAGAATAAGGTAGACACAGTTTGTAGAGATTAAATTCCATGAGTCTTCAAGTTGAGTGAGGACTCCATGAAAAGTCTTATCTTTACTCTGTTACCTCAGGTGGTCACAGCTTAGCTGGTGGACTCTTGTCACTATTAGCTACCACCCGCTGAGATAATATATACCAATGACAACAAAATCTGCCCTGGAAGCTAAAACAACAACAACAACAAAGCAAAAGTTTATACATTTTTAATGAAAAGCAGTGATTCAGATAGCACAAAAATCACACTGGGAATCAGATTTGATGGTTCCCTTCATAAAGAGAGAATTCTTAAGTCACAAACAAAATATCTGATAACTGTTTTAGAAAAACAGGTCTACAATATACGAGCCGAACTGAGCCAGTAATTTTCACTCCCATTGGAAAGCATTTCTGTATGTCTAAACAGTTGTGTCTCACCACGGTCGGCCTCTGTGATTCTAGATAACCCACAATGGGAGGGAGTAGGGAAAGAGGGATGCACTGCTTCCAGAGTGCTTACTCTGTGAACTGCTCAAAATAGTGTAAAGATGATCATATTTTACAGATAAAAATATCACTTTAAAATATTTAATTTCCAATATTACATGCTCTTAAAATATCTGTTCTCATACTCATTCATCTATTTATAATCTTCTCTTTAGTCTGAAGCCCAAGAACTCACAACAATAAAGGTATCTAAATTCGGTGGCGGTATTGGTGCACCTACTAAGGAGAAAAAGCTGAAGGAAGCTGCTGAAATACACCTGAGATTAGGGCAGATTCAGAGATACTGTGAACTCATGGTGGAGCTCGGAGAGGTAATGTGCGATTAAAGTTAGAGTACTGTGTCGAACACGATACCCCACATACTAGGAATTCAACTAATTCCGTATAGACGTTCACTTTGCCCTATATAATTAACAAGCAGGTGTCAGGTTGTATCATAGGGAGTTAGCAAAGTGAGGTCTCCAGGCTAGCAACATCAGTCCCACACCAGACCTACAAGAACATGAAAGTTGGTATGCACTTCAAGCGTCTGTGCTTGGATTTTGTAAGCCCTTGTGGCTATTGTCATCGGTGCTGATGTGCGAGAGTTACTCCAGGACTGTTTTGACATGACTGTGTTGGCTGCTAGGCTTCGAGTGGCATCTCCTCCACTTGGCACAGCTAGATCCCACCCTGGCTGAAAGAGGAATGCCTCAATGGGTGCATTTAAACGTGGCAGGGACTGTTACAGTTTCTAATGGAGACCAAAGCAACAAAGCACATATTTCTGACATCTTCTCCTGGCCTCTGTAGACACCCACACTCATGTGGCCTGCACTTGCATAGATACACACATACATATAACCCTAAATAAAAATAAAAATCAACCTAAAACAAAGAAATGCATAAATAACATAAGTAAAATTAAAGTGTAGCAGCCGGGCGGTGGTGGCGCACGCCTTTAATCCCAGCACTTGGGAGGCAGAGGCAGGCGGATCTCTGTGAGTTCAAGACCAGCCTGGTCTACAAGAGCTAGTTCTAGGACAGGCTCCAAAACCACAGAGAAACCCTGTCTCGAAAAAAGAAAAAAAAATTAAAGTGTAGCAAAATGCAATTTAACATTTTTTTTATAACTTTTGGCATACATATAGATAAAAAATGAATTGCAAATTGACAAATAATAAAATATCCTGATTAATAGGCACTTAAAAGTATTTAAAAGTAATAAAATTATTTATTGTTCATATTGTGACTGTTTGATTAAATGTTACAATGTCAACAGAGCCCTTAAGGCCAGGGTGTCAAGTGAATAGATATGTTTTAGGAGAACGGTGCATTCTTCATTGATGTTTGTTTGCATGTGAGTATATGAGATTTTAAATTCCTTTTTTTTTGACTTTTTTTTGGTTGTTTGTTCGTTTTTCAAGGCAGGGTTTCTCTGTATAGCTTTGGAGTCTGTCCTGGAACTCTCTCCATAGAACAGGCTTGACCAGGCTGGCCTCAAACTCACAGAGATCTACCTGCCTCTGCCTCCCTAGTGCTGGGATTAAAGGAGTGCACCACAACTGCCTGACAAGATTTTAAACTCTTACCTATATCCCTTTCTCAGTTGGGAATCTATTTCTGAAGCTCTGTAGTAGTACTACTGTGCACATCCTAACGGTCTCAATTACTCATGGAATTGTACCTGAATTCTTCAGAATCAGAGTGGGCTTATACATACTCGTCACCATGATTCTATAAACAGTTCCTATTTCAGGAAACCTATTGCTATGAAATTAGAAAAGCCTTTCTCTTTTTCACTTACAAGACTTTTGTTTTTATTGAAACAGCTTAGTGAATTGAAAGCTCATCTACATTTCCACTTTTATTCTTCCATTCCCCTACAATAGACATTTTTTAGTAAAAACATATTTAAAGAAACTGTTCATTAACATGATTTAAGTATGCAGTTTTAAAAAGATTAGCATATCCTGCATATGCACACAAACAAAAATGTATACAGATAAATTCAATATATTACTTATTTAATTTTAACTTAAAATTTTTGTTAATTACCAGTCTTTTTATTTTAATTTGTTTATTAAAAATTTCCACCTCCTCCCTTCCTCCCATTTCCCTCCCACTCCTCACCTGCTCCCCCTCTCCCTCCCTCTCCAGTCCTAAGAGAAGTCAGGGTGCCCTGCCCTGTGGAAAGTACAAGGCCCTCCCCCCTCCATCCAGGTCTAGGAAGGTGTGCATCCAAACAAACTAGGCTCCCAAAAGGTCAGTACATGCCGTACAATCAAAACCCAGTGCCATTATCATTGGCTTCTCAGTCAGCCTTCATTGTCAGCCACATTCAGAGAGTCCAGTTTGATCACATGTTCTTTCAGTCCCAGTTCAGCTGGCCTTGGAGAGCTCCCATTAGATCAGGCACACCATGTCTGTCTCAGTGGGTGGGTGCACCCCTCCGTGGTCCTGACTTCCTTGCTCATGTTCTCCCTCCTTCTGCTCTTCATCTGGACCTTGGGAGCTCAGTCCAGTGCTCCAGTGTGGATCTCTGTCTCTATCTCCATCCATCACCAGATGAAGGCTCTATGGTGATATGCAAGATATTCATCAGTGTGGCTATGGGAGAAGGCCAGTTCAGGCACCCTCTCCTCTGCTGCCCAAGGACCTAGCTGGGGATATCTCTTGTAGCCTTAATTGCACTATAGACCCCAGTACTTTGGAAAGCCTTAATTAAAGTGAAGTTTTCATTTATGCAGTGATATTTTAAAACATTTTCTCTTCCATTTCTTATTAGACCTCAAACCCATATGTTGAAATGACTATAATAATCAGTTTTGAATTAAGAATTACCTTCTTTAAATGTTGTCAAAGTTATAAAATATGACAGATTGTTTTAGTTTTAAAGAAAGCTATGATAGTAAATAGCTTTTACAAAATAAGTTATACAATAGAAATGATGCATTTATTCAGCAAAAGAAACTAATAATTCTTTCAAAGTTTGTAGTAGGATTTTCCTGAAACAGTACAATTTCATGTATTTTATTTTACAATATGTTGATGTTTCCCTGTTTTGGATTATATTAAAGAGTTTATCATTATATTCCTGATATTCTGATAACTCTAAAAAGTGTTCATTATTAACATGAATCTGTAAAATTTCTGCTTAGAATTATATAAGTCATCTAAATGTGTGCATTTCTGTTCTTGCTCAATTTTGTAGTGGGACAAAGCCTTGTCCATTGCACCTGGAGTATCTGTGAAATACTGGAGGAAGTTAATGCAGAGGTAAAGTGACAGTCTGTGTCCAAAGGGAGATCTTAATGTTATGTATTGACATAGAAAGAGCATACAAACATGACAGTAGTTCTTAACAGTCCGTATACCTATGTAATACTAAATAATAAAAGATTTTTGTATCTACCACTATAATAATTAGATAATTGTTTACAAATAATTTTGGTATTATTATGTTTATCCTGAGATATTAAGACTATAATAGGCAGATCCAGGGGCCCAGGGCTGTGAATCACTATGTAATCTGTGTGTATTCATTGCATGGCTGCACAAGTCTGTACACATGCACTAAGTCTCCTTTAAAAGCAGGCTTTGCCCGTTCCTTGCTCTTCTCTTTTCTTTCTGAGACAGGCCTCCACAGACCTCTCTTTTCTCCCTTTTCACCACCCCCATCAATAAACTGTTACATGGGTTTCTCATACATTGTAATTCATACCCCCCCGCCCTAAACTACAACACAAAGTACCAACAAAATCTAGGCATACTTAAGATAATTAGCACATAAGATTGTTAGTTTTCTCAGAGCATGTTAAATTGAAGATTTCCTTGTTATTTTCATAGCAATATAAAATAGATAATATTACTTCTTTAGTCCATATAAGAAAGTTGGACCACACTAGGATAGTACTTTCTTTTGTAAGAGTTGAAAGGTCAAAAGCATTGGGCAGAAACAAGAAAGCAAGATTAGAATAAGCTAAATAGGACAGGAGGAGCAGATTGGAATGCGGAAAAAAATTAAAATATATCTTTAAAAGCCAATACCTGATTTTTTCCTTCTGTTTCTTAAATGTGTCTCAGTTGATAGAGTGCTTGCCTAGAACACAAAGATTCCTGGGATCGATCCCTAGCACCTTATAAATTAAACATGTGGCACATGCCTGTAATCCAAGCACTCTGGACATAGAAGTCGTAAGAATATAATTCAGGTTTATCCTCAGATATATACTGTGTTCAAAACTAGACCCTTTTTCTAGTTAGATGGATAGAAAGGAAGGAAGGAAGGAGGGGAGAAAGGGAGGGAGGGAGGGAGGGAGGGAGGGAGGGAGGGAGGGAGGGAGGGAAGGAGGGAGGGAGGGAGGGAGGGAGGGAAGGATGGAGGAAGGAAGGGAGAAGATAAACTAAAAGTATTCCAAGAGAAAATCAATCAAGTATTTTGTAGAGCTTTTATTCATATTCCTTACTATGTTTAAAATATGAACTTCAGTATTTATGAAACCTAGAAATTTTAGACATTTTTTGAAAAATAACAGTCTAATTGAGAAACCTTAAAACTAAGATTTCAATTGAATTTAGAGGAATAAAGATAGTCTTTATCTCTTTAGGAGAGCTGACCAATTAATTCAGGAAGATAAGGATGATGTCATTCCATACTGCATAGCCATTGGTGATGTGAAAAAACTCGTCAATTTTTTTGTATCCAGAGGTCAGCTTAAAGAAGCTCTGCTTGTTGCACAGGTATAATCACATAAGCATGCCAGGTAAATCCATTGTGGCTGAATACAAGGAGTAGTAGTTGATCAGGATGCCTTCGTGTGATGGAGAAGCACAGATGGCTTGCTGTAGTCAGGGCACTTGCCCAGCCTTTTGCCCAAACATTTCAGTCATGCTATCCTGGCGTGGTCACATTGGACTTATTCTAGACTTTATAGGCAAACAGTCGGGTCTTTACCTGCAGCTGTCTCTGCTATGATTGTCTCACTTAAAGGTTAAACAACCGTTTCTTTAATCAGTTAGTTGACATTTGATGTTGGTACTCACAATGTAGTTAATATCATCTCCTTTCTAAATTCTAAGGTTGTTTACAGAGCATGCTATAAACTGCAAGCACGGTTTAAGCATAATTTGTCCAAAACAATAGCTTGGGTCTAGAAGGTAGGCTCAAGGTCCAGAAGGTGGTGCTTTCTACACAAAGCCCTACAATGAGTTTGACTTCTGAAGCTCACTGACAAAGCCAATGTGATTGTTCTTGTCATCTGTACCCAAGTCCTCTTACTGTGAAATGGGCAGCTGAGAAAAGATAACCAACCAGAAGCCAGAGTGTGCAGTGCATTGTGGTGACAGAAACTAGAGACTGGGCATCAATGCAAGGTGGAAGGAAAAACTTGACACATAAAGCATTATTTTCTGCATGCCCATACACCTGTACACACAGATTCACTCACACTGCCCCCCCCCACACACACACCGAAGGGTAAGTATATCATCTTTTAAAAAAATAACCTGAAGTTAGATACCAGTAATTATCTAATGATTAATTAAACTCCAATTGAATTCCAGGCTGCCTGTGAAGGAAATATGCAACCCTTACATGTTTCTCCACCTAACGGAGCTTCATGTTCTGATGATATTTACAAAGAAGATTTTAATGAGTGAGTGATATGCCTTTGTTTCAGGTCATTATTTTATGGCTGTTTTCCCTCTACGAGTTTTGAAATGAGGTCATTCAGCCTCCTTTTGTGAAGTGAGCACTTGCTCTCTAGTGTCCAAATGCATTCCTTCCATCATCTAGCTCCATGACGACATCCATCCCTATGAAGGAAAAACTGCCAGGCAGGTAGATACAGCCTCTGCACACTCAGCACTTCCAGCGGGAGAGCAATGGGAACACCTAGCTAGTTTAAAGACAGGGGAAGACATGTAGTAGAGGAGGGGTGGCTTTGTTTTAAAAAGCAGAATACACAATACCCAAGATCTCTCGGTAACCACATTTGCCAGTGTTAGTGCCTAGAATATAATGTATTCTTCTTTTAAAGAAGAAATCCTTGTAAAAAGTTTTGACTTAAAATTTTGTAGACTTTCAACCTTTTCCTTAAATTGATTTGCTTATCTGTCTTTCCTATGATATTTCTAATGATTCCTATTAATTTCCAGGACAATATTGTACTTTTTTTTAAGCTTCCCGCCATTTAGCAAACAATTGTGAAATGTTTATTTTTGTATGCAGTATTCTGTCTGCATGTTTGCCTGCAGGCCAGAAGAGGGCACCAGGTCTCATTACAGATGGTTGTGAGCCACCATGTGGTTGCTGGGAAGTGCACTCAGAAATGAGCTCTTAACAGCTGGGCCATCTCTTCAGTCCCAACTGTGAAATGTGAAACAAGTATTTCTTTTTGTGTCTTAGCTGCTTTTCTTTGCTTTAATTCTTCTAAACTTGGCATGTTAAAGATAGGTACATGTCACATCGTTGATATTAACTAAAATTTTTTAAAATGTCATTTCAACCTTGATTATTCTAAAGTCAGCCTATAGCTGTTGCAAATTATTCGATGCAGAATGGTAGACAACACAATCATGTATTGACTTCCCAAGCCTTCCTGTTGGCACTTGTGGGAACCAAGACTGGGAAGAGCTTTATATCACACTTTCTTAAAGTCTGATTTCTGACTTAAATCAGGGTTAAGTCTAAAACAAGAATGTGATCTGAACTATTTGTTCTCTTAATTGCCTTAAAAGGACATTAATTCACATTTGTGATAGAATTACTAAGTTAATACCAATTACTTTTTTTTTTCTTTCTAGGATCCTACACAAAGTCATTAATGAGCTGGCAGAATGGTATTTTCAGGATGGCCGAGCAGTGTTGGCTGCGTGCTGCCATCTTGCTGTAGATGATATTGAGGTACAATAGTTCAAAATAATACATATAGCTCAGAGGTTCTCAACCTGTGGGTCAGTGACCCCTTTGATGGGGCTAACTGACCTTTTTATGGGGTTCACCTAAGACTATCAGAAAACACAGGCTTTTACATTACAATTCATAACAATAGCAAAATTACAATTATGAAGTAACAACGACATAATTTTATGGTTGTTAGTCACCGTAACATGAGGAACCATATTAAAGGGTCACAGCATTAGGTAAGTTGAAAACCACTGATATGGCTGAATAGCTCTCAGGTATGTTATGGTGCTGGAAGGGGGGAAAACTCAGATAACACCTGGTGTTGCATGCTTCCAAGTCTCACAATGCAATAGCACATGTACATACTATGCACTATGTGCTTTGTTTTATCTATTTTGCTTACCAGATAAATATTTGTAACAACCTAAGCAATAATTTAGTATTGTTGAATAATCTAAAAGAAGCTTTTAAGAGTTCATGTTCTCTTCTGATGAAGACAGATGACATGTTCAAGATACTGGACAATATTATAAGAGCAAAAGAGATTAGAATCATGGCTCATTGACACAAAACTTAACTAGAATTTATGAAGCCTTGGGTTCCATCACTAACATTGTGAAAAATTGAATTGTAACATCTTAAATTCTAAGTTGGAAAATAAGCTTTATTTCTCACATTCAGCTTTATTTCTTCCATATGAAAATCTGAATTATTATCACATAGGTACTTTATGGAAATATTATATTCAATATATCTAAGAAAGTTAGTATCTAGGCTAAGATTGATTTATCTGCTTATGAGCTTGCATGAAAATCACCATTCCACCAAGCATCTATGCAACTGAAAGAACTGTTTTCTTACAAACAAGCTTGCTATGGCATACCTGATCCGTGGGAATGAGCTAGAGCTGGCAGTCTCAGTGGGCACTGTCCTAGGAGAATCTGCAGCCCCAGCAACCCATTATGCCCTGCAGTTACTGGCCAGAAAATGCATGCTGACTCCAATGTGGTAAGAAACTTCTAATTGAAAGAGTAATTTTGCAGTTATGGCATGCATTTTAGAAAATTATAAACAGATTTTAAGAAGATAATGTGAAGAATATGTTATGTGTGTCATTATATCTTTTTATATCTGTAATATTTATCTATGTGTATATGTATATATATATTTGAGATATCATTGTGAAAGAAAGAAAGAGAGAGAGAGAGAGAGAGAGAGAGAGAGAGAGAGAAAGAAAGAGAAAGAAAGAAAGAAAAAAGAAAGAAAGAAAGAAAGAGAAAGAAAGAAAAAAGAAAGAAAGAAAGAAAGAAAGAAAGAAAGAAAGAAAGAAAGAAAGAAAGAAAGAAA
>JABTXL010006712.1:28515171-28620597 GCA_025134845.1 Neodon shergylaensis | reverse complement strand
AAAGAAAGAAAGAAAGAAAGAAAGAAAGAAAGAAAGAAAGAAAGAAAAAGTATCAGGGGAATTAAAACTATCATGACCCTTTCAGAGGTAGCCCAGTTATAATTTTGTAATACTTCAAGTGATATAATATCATGAGACAACAAGTGTATGTTTTTTCACCATTGCTAGGGCCCCAATTCCCACTATTAAAAATTTTTACATCTACTCTATTCTTGTCCTATATTTGTGATGTACTTTAAGGCTGAGAAGCAAGGTTTGTTTGTCTGAAATAATAGAGCAGTCCTTGTGCAAACTCTGTGCTTTCAAGAGGTTACATGGAAATGTGGATCTAAGTCTTTCTCGTTCAGTTTGCATCACCCTCTTCTTAGGACAGACAATCAGTCGCTACATAGGCCCTTTTAGAAAATATAGGATGCTGTCATTCAATGGGTAAGTCCTGACTAAAGATGACTATAGAGATTGTTTGTTTGAGGTTGGAAAGATGGCCTAGCCATTCAAAGTACTTGCTGTTCTTACAGAGCACCCAAGTCAGTTCCCAGTACCCATGTCAAACAGCTTACAAGCACCCCTAACTCCAGTTTAAGTGCCTCCTTTTGGTCCCTGCGGGCACCTGTACACATTGGTACACAACTTATATTCAAACACAAATACTCACCAAAAACTAAAATAAGTATAACTCTTCAGAATTTTACTTTATCTTTCTCCAAAAATACCTATGGGAAGTTTCTAAACAAGCTTTTAAATGAGGACTTTCACTTCTTCCTAGTCCACACTTCATGTGAACAAACTGGTAAGATTTGGTGATGACCATAAGTATCAAAGCTTCTGCTGCTGCTGCTGATGATGATGGTGATGATGATGATGATGAGGAGGAGGAGGAGGAGGAGGAGGAGGAGGAGGAACAGGATGGGATGATTATTATGGGATGATTCAGGCCCAGCTAACACGTTTGAACTTCTTACTGGGTACCAAGCAATAGTTTAAATAGTTTACATGCCATGAACTACACTGTTCTGTGAAGCAGACACTGATTTGCCAGAGGACTTAATGAATCATGATCGAAAGTAAGAGCTAGATAAAAAGCTTGTGCCCTTAACTACCAGAATATATCACTGTCTCATTGAAAAGAAGCTTTCTACTTTTTTCTGTTCCTTTTTTCTTGACCTTGGATAATAAAATAAGGAGATCATCATTATTCAGAGTTTACACAAGTCTTATAGTGATTTAAGAGCACTCTCCACTATCAAAATATAGTAGCACTCCATGATAGACCCAAATGTCTCCCACACCACTGTGCGCTGAGAGTTCCAAATAACCCCATCCCCGTCAAAAGCCTGCAACAATCCACCATGTAGTCTACTATGATCGGCCTGAGGCCAATCAAAAAGTTTGAAATCTAACACAAATCATTTATTTACAAATATGACTGACATTTAAGTCACATTAATGACATCTAATCTGAATTAAGTGTTTTTAAAAGATGATATATACAGGTAACATTAGATTGAATGAGCAGTTGTATTCATAAGTTTAGGCTTATATATGTATATATATATATGTAACAACAAAGAAGAAGAGGGCATAGATTTGAGTGAGGGAAAGAGTACATGGGAGGTTTGGATGGAGGCAATCGTACAAATGATGTAATTCTGATTTCAAAAAGTAAAAATATGTTATATATTTGAAAAAAGTAAAGCTAAAATAGTTGCTAACTGCTAAATTTGTAATTGTTTTATTCAGGTGTTAGGAACTCTTCTACTGAGCTGATATCTGTCATACTTTCTTCTAACAAAGACCAAACTTCCATTCCCTGGTGAACCCCCCCCCACCAGGTGTTCTTCCTTCTCATAATCTGAGACTAGAAACCAGAATAAGGTTCAAATTTTGGAACCTGTCATGCTTAGTATAATAATTTTCATAAATAATGCATGCATAGCTATTTGAATTCTACAGATTAAAGATCAGTAAAATTTAATTATTTGGTTTAAGGTAGCTAGTTATAATTTCATAAATCAAATCAGTTTGTGTATTTTACATTTACCAATGCAGATTTGTTTGCCTCCTGGTAGTTATGTTTTCTGATATTCATATTCAATATCTTCTCTCCAGCTTCCCATCAGTTGCATACAGGTACTGTTTTGTTCATATTAGCATGTTATTTTAAAAATTCACACAATTTTAAGTATTTAAGACTAGCTTCATACTATTCGGTTTTATAATATTCCAATTTGTATATGTAAGATATATATTTATATATCCTAGTCATAGAATAATAAGAATATTTTTATAGCTTAAATACATGATTTTGCAATTAAAAGTTATATAGGAAAGCACTTGTGTTTGTGTGCATGTGTGTGTGTATGCCATTCTTAAAAGTTAAATATCCTCTTGAGCCACTGGAAATTTGGTGTTTCATTAATTATAATACATGAAACAAAATATCCTTGCTTACTGCTTTGAGACAAACTTCTCAAAGGAAATATCACGATGTTAAGTCCATATCATTTTGTCTTTTTAAGAAATTTATTACACTAGTAGAAATCTTTTAAAATACCTTAAAACTATATTTCTTCCTTTAATTTCCTTATAACCCTTAAAAAGCATGCAGAATAACAGAAGTCAGAGTTAAGATTTCTATTTTCCTGGCATCAGAGCACAGGCTAATAGAACTTCCATTGTTGACAGGAAAGATAAAGAGGGGAAATGAGTTAGCTTTCTCTTTAGTTAATGATTTTCTCCAAAATCCTACTACAACGCTGTAGTCTGGTAGAGAATTCTTCTCTAATAATAAAATGGAGTGCTATAGATTGAGAATTTAGTTTATTCAAATTTGGCATTTTGAAAACTTTTGATAATGCACTCATCCTTCATAGTGTTTTCTGTAATCTATATTTGAGACAGTTTGCTATAAATAATGAAATAAACATTACGTAGATAGACAAGCAAGACTGGTATATTGTATGAGTCTCCTTTTGTTGAAACACTTGTGGATCTATTTTTGGATCATTTCCTCAATAGAGCTTTCTCCTTTGTTACACAAACAGGAACTTGGCAGCTGATCTTCTCCTGATGACTCCTGATAATGAAGTACAGTTAGTAAAACTGTGTGCCTTCTACCCAGGGTGCAATGAAGAGATAAATGATCTTCACAAGAAGGTAGCTGATGATATATTAATGAATCTAGTCTGGAATGAAATGCTATGAATTTAGTAATTTTTGGTACAAATAGAAATTTGTGCCAAAAATTAAATAATGACATGGTCACTTTGGGATACCTATTAACTTAATAACCAAAAACAATAACAAAAAGAAAGAACACTTATTGACTTCTATTCATGGCTTGGAATAAATATACATATAGTTTGGGTGGATATATACATATATATATTATATATAGGTATATATATATATAACACAAAGAAAGAAAACTCACAGAAGTAAAGAATCTGCCCAAATTAATTAAAGATGGATTGAGAATCTCAACTCCAAAGAGTCTAACTAATCCATAGTCCTTTCTACTGTACCACTTTGTATCCGAAGGTGTGTTTACAAGTTAAGACGATATTTTAATGTCTTTGTTTGTGTGTGTGTTCACACACATACACATCAGGGGGTCACAGGACAATGTCAGATGCTTTCCTCTATTGTTCCCACCTTTGTGTTTTTAGGAACACATTCATGGGACATAGATCTCACTGGTTGTCTAGACTGTTTGACCAGTGAACTCCAGGAACCTTCCTGTCCCCACCTCTTCAGTATTGATGTTAAAAACAAGACTGATTTGCTGGGCTTTCATACAGGTCCTGGAGAGCCAAACTCAGGACCTTATGACTACAAGCCATGTGCTTTATTGACTGAGCTATCACACCACCCTATTAATAGCTTTTCTTTAAAAAAAATCAACAAATTTCATACATAGTATTCAAATGTGATTTAACAAAAATATTGATTCAAAGACTGCTGGAATCTTAATTACCAATATTACATATAAAAAGAGCCAAAGTATCTAATAGAAGAGATTATTTATACAGATTAGAGTATGTTTCTTTATTTTAAAAATCATGAGACTGATTTTAATATTGTAAGTATATGTCTATAAAGAACATGTGTATGGTTTCATTTTGAAAATAGCCAGTAATGTGCATATTGTTATAGCACATAAGAAACTACCTTTATTTATTTGCTTGTTTGTTTGAAACAGGGTCTCAGGTCTCACTATAAACATATTGTACGAATGTATTTATGTATGTATATACACACACCTATATATATGCATTATAATAAAGTCAGAGCAACTTCCACACCCACCACCTCAAATATTTATTAGTATCTGATGTAAAAACATCAAAATCCTTTCCTCAAAGTGTTTTGAAAGATACGCTACTATTAAATGCAATCACATTGCTATGCAGCAGAACAGAACTTAAAAACTCCTCTTGTCTGTGATTCTGAGCTGTAGAGAGCATGATTAGCATCTCCCTTTCTTGCTGGAATAATAGAGGCAAGAGCAGCCTCAGCTAATGTTCATTACACATGCTAAAGGATATGATCAGAGTCTTTGAATTTATTATTTGTTCTTCAGACAACCAGTGATTGTAAAGTTGTTAATAAATATGAAAAATGTCTAAGGTGATAAAAAAATCACAGTATTACTCTATTTGAGAAATTTAATGATAGGACATTAAATTTGAGACTAATCTTGTACTCTAGATTCTGAAATTTCAGTGACAATTACTTATTATTTTTAAGCCTAATTTTTAATTCAGGTATAATATCTACCTTTTTAAAGTTTTTAATGAGTTATAATAATGATGGAAATGCAATAGTATCAGCCAAATATAATATATATTAGTGATTGTTTATATATGGCTTATATATAAACCCTATGTATGACTTATCTATTTATATATAAGTATTCCATAAATATATATGGAATATATATTATATACATACACACACATACTTCTTAGCAAGGCTTATTGTGATTTTTTTGAGAGAAGGAGATACCTAAACTATTTAATCTACTTCGCTTTTAAGCAACAAGAAATGTGAAACTATAGTAAGTGCATTAATATATCTATTATGTTGCTTAGGAGTAAGCTTTAGCATTCTTAAAGTTTGTTTAAAATATAATTACATCATTTCCCCTCTCCTAACCATCCCATGTATGTCTCCTTCCCAAATGCACAGCTTCCTCTCCTTTAACCACTGTCACTCCATATACATACAGAGAAATGAACGCATAAACACAACCTGCATAGTCTGTTCAACGGGGCCTACATGTATATACATTTCAAAGTAGCCCAGTATTAAATAACCAGTTTTTGCCTGATCACTGGGGAGGACTAATTCTCCCTCTCTTAGCAGTTATTTATTTATCTAGGGGTAGGGCCCTGGGAAAATTTCCCCACATATATTGGCATGCCAGTTGTTGTTGGAATTGTTTGGCTCTTGTTTAGGTAGCAATATTGTTGAGATTGAATGGATTTCATTTTCATTTTGTACAATATATTTTACATACATTTAAAACGATATGTGGTAATTCATTCTATTCATAAATGAAAGTGAAACATGTTGATTGAGAGACCATAATTTCCATTTCCAGAGAAAGGTCTGTTTTTAATATTAAGGGGCATTATTTTTCCTTTGGTAATGATGAAATTTTGGGGACCCAAACTTTCCACTCTGTGTGCATTTTAAACTGTACAGTTTTAGACGTTAAGTATATTTAGTGTCTTAGAAATAGGTTTGTTTGGCCTCAAAGACTAAATTCAATTCTAGTGCAAAGGAATATGTGATAGTGTGATGTTATATTTGTTACATTTAATGTAGCTTTGACAATGTCTGTATTATATGTTTACTCTAAAATGGATGACTTCAGATGGAGCTTATATTGCTCACTTTTGTGAACTGCATTGGTGAATATTAATTACAACATTCTGATCTGTTGTAAGAGGCCGCTTGTTCATCCCGGCTGCCCAGAACCAAAATAACAACACAGAAACTGTATTAATTAAATCACTGCTTGGCCCATTAGCTCTTACTTCCTATTGGCTAAATCTTACATCTTAATTTAACCCATTTCTAGTAATCTATGTATTGCCACATGGCTCTGGCTTTCCAGCAATATTCTGACCAGTGTTTGTCTCTAGCAGGGCTACATGGCTTCTCTTTGACTTTGCCTCCTTTCTCTCAGCATTCAATTCCGTTTTCTCTGCCTAGCTCTGTTCTACCCTATCAGGCCAAGCCAATTTCTTTATTAACCAATAGTATTCACAGCATACAGAGGGGAATCCCACATCACTGATCAGAAAAATTTAGTTCTACATCTTTATTAAGCATTTGTGGTGAAAAGCCATTAATTTGTTCTCCTGCATTCTTTTGTCTTAAAAGTATCTTCGTAAATAATTTCATTTATAAAAAATTTAATTTACATATATTTTGGGCAACTTTAATAAGTGAAACAAACAGAGCTTATTGTGGCAATAATGAATGTTTCTGCTATAGCTTTTAACCCTACAAATCTTAGTAACATTGTCTTTAAATAAATTATTTCCTAGTGCAATCTACCTCCAGTAGAAGAATGTATTCTGTTAGCTGAAAAGGCCCATGCTGATGGCAATGTATTTGAAACCATAAAGTATTATTTACTAAGCCAGGAACCTGAAAAGGCTCTTCCTATTGGTATTGACTTTGTCAAAGGTAAGTTTCTAATTAGCGGTTGATTTTTAGGTCTATTTTTTTTCATTGATATTTTCACTAATTGACAATCAGTCTGATAATCACTAGTCACCACACATTTCACAAGGAGAGAGATTGCTGATGTAAAATACAGTGTCTCTCCTGATTTTATGGTATGGGAGGACTTAGAGACAGTGAAAGGAATAATATTTTCTCTACAAACTACAGAATTAGGATTTATAGTGGTATATTATTTATATTTTAATAAATAAAGCTTGCCTGAAGATCACAGAGTTAAAGAGTCCCACTGGTCAGCCTTACAGACCAGGCAGTAGTAATACACACATTTAATCACAGTAGCTACACTAGTTTGTCATAGAAACCAGGTGGTACACACCTTTAATCCCAGCCCTAGAGAGGAATATAAGATAGGAGGAGATAGCTCAGGGACACAGTCTCATTCTGAGGTTCCTGGAGGCAGAATCGCCATTTTGACTGATGTAAAGGTAAGAGCCAGTGGCTGACTGTTGTTTTTCTGACCTTCAGGTTGAGCCTCAATTTCTGTCTCTCGGTTTTTATTATCCGTGCTTCAAGGACTGACAAGGGCTGATTATACAATTTTAAAAATTGGATGAATAAGACTTAATACTGTAATTTAAAATGCATTTCATTTGGTTTTACTTTGACAGGATGTATCAGCAGCTCAGACTGGTCTGTGGATACTGTCTACCCTGTGCTTGACCTATTGAGTTTCATTCGTACTGAAAAATTACTCTTGCATACATGCACTGAGTAAGTACTTTCGTTCCAGACATAAAAACAATCAGTATAATATTTTAAATGGCTCTGATGTGTTTGGTGTTCAAATCAAGAAATAGAATCAGCTTAAGTAGCTGAAGTTTTAGGACAAATGATGCTGTTTGTTATTACCTTTGTTGTTATGAAAACAATAACAAGACAGGGCAATATTGTGAACTTGAAATGAATAGTTACTATTAACAATACCTAGTATGTGTATACTTTATGTATGTGAACATGTGTGTAGTTTTATTTATACATACTTGTTCAAAGAAGGCTAATTGAAAGCATTTAGATGGTTGTTGACATGGAGTTCTTAAGAAACTAAAGGTCATATTTATTCAATATATATTGTATGTAAACCAGCATACTAAGCCTAAAAGAGAGAGATACAGTGCTAGAAAACAGAAAATGACAACATCCTCAAACTCAAGGACCACCTAGGAATTTCTTTCATATATAACTAAAGTCCTCAGAGATTTGAGGATAATTTGTTAGAGAGACTTTCAATGAAACCTTCTTGGAAACTGTCAAGTTAACCCCATAACCCCATGGTAAATGAAATTGATTTTGCTGGTTCTTTCCTAGGGTGGACATAATGGGCCATTAAGTTCCTAAATTTGGTTAAAAGGAATTACTTAGAGATAAATGACATGAAGAGAGAGAGAGGCAGGAGAGGCCTCAGCGTGCAAATCAACTAGAACAGTAGGGCACTTGCTTTGTTTGAGGACTCTAGTTCAGGTACCAGCATGAAAACACAAAATTGTTAAATATATAAAATAAGCAGATAAGAACTAAATGCTATTTAAAGATACTTGTTTTAAATTATAATTTATTTCATAGCATTTATTTTGGAATAAGAATTATGGATTAATTTTTATCTAATGAATAAATCATTTTCTCCAATTTTACAAAATTTCCTAAATGTATTTTTTATAATTTCTGGGGTTTTTTTTGACTTAATTTCTTTTTTATTTATGAATGCTCTGTCTGCATGTGCACCTGCCTGACAGGAGAGGGCATTAGAGCCCATTATAGATGGCTGAGAGCCACCATGTGGTAGCTGGGAATAACTCTGGAAGAGCAGCAACTGAACCATTTCATCAGTCCCCAATTGTATTTTATAAGTATCATTTTTCAGAATATAAACAGATGTGTTTGAATTATGTAAGAGATTAGTGCCCTATGCTTCAAATTGTAAAAGTTAAAAATAAATATATTCTCTTTCAGTGCTCGAAATGAATTACTCATATTATGTGGTTACGTTGGTGCCTTACTGGCTATCAGGAGACAATATCAAAGCATTGTTCCAGCTCTTTATGAGTACACAAGGTAAAAATAAAAATATTTTGTAGAGAAATCCTTTGTACTAAGGTACATAGCCTCTAAGTAGGTCACAGGAATTGAATGCATTATTGTCTTCTCTTGCATTCACTTGTTCTCTTGGTGTGTGCTCTAGGATTTGTTGATGTCTGCCTATCAGGACGCTTCAGAGAGGTGTCCCAGAACTCATAAAATGGCCCAACAATTCCATCAAAGACCTGTATCTTTCCTACTTCTTCTACTCTGAAACACTTAGCCTCTTTCCTTCTGAGCTTCCCAAGGTTTCAAGAGCCATGCTAGCCCCTGTACATCGTGTCTGCAATCTAGAGAGAACACAGAGGCAGTAGAAGTGGATTTAAAAGAGTGTCTGCAGGCCAGACTTCTTCATTTTTTTCTAGAAAGTCTCCCATCCATATTCATGCCTGCATTTCACTTCCATCACTGCAAAACACCACTGTTAAAATATAGTAAGCCATATATATTAGTTCCCAATCTCAAGTAAAGGACATTTTTAAGTAGCAAATAGGCAAGTATTTTACATTCATTATAGATTGGATTTTATAATCCTGCCAGCCAACCATCTACATTCTCTAATAGCTTGCTAAGCTTCAGTCATTGTCCATTAGACTTAAAACTTCCTTCATTCAAAAATAAAATCCAAGGCTGAAACAAAGATTCTTCATTTCTAATCCATCCCACTGCTTAACAAGACACATCTCACTGTATGAGTGTGATTCGAGGAGTGAGCAAATTTACAGAGTATTTCCGGGAATTAATTTACAAGTCCGTCAACTTGCTAAATAGTATAGTGTGTAACCTTTTGATTTTTGATGCTTAGAATCTAGGGGAACATGTTTTTCTGCGTACCTTTTACAGAAGGTAGGAGATTGTGAGGGAAATGGAAAATTTTCTTATTCCTAATAACTCTGTTGAAGAAGCAGCCACTACTACCTAGTACAAGCTAAGCGATAAGGTAGACTAATGTAATCAGGATGCTCAAAGAAAATTTGTTTAGGTATAGGCAACAAACCAAATGTCAAAACCCACTTTCAACCTTAAAATATAGGATCAATAGGGGGTTTCATTGACATTAAAATCATGCTGAATCTGTCCAGCTATGTGTGACTTCACTGATGACAAGGAAGATAAAAAACAGTCTCTTAAATTTGTATTAATAATCAAAAGATGGAAGAAGGGAGTGGTGGCTCACATCTGCAATCTCATCATAGGGAACTGAGGTCAAAGGATTCCCATTGGTACAAAGCCTGCCGGGGCTACATGGAGACTTCCACATAAGCCTGCATACAGAATGAGGCTGCCTCGGAAATTGGGAATCAAACAAAGCATAAAAGCAAAAGTTATTATGTTCAAGGCAAGAAAAATGTCATAGAATGTCTAGGTAATGGAAAACATGATGATTAAGAAAGAGAACTTTAAGAAGTCTCAGTTACAGATCACTTTTTATGATGATTGTTATGTCCTGAAGCCTGGTTTTATTTTCATGCTATACTAAATCTCTAATTCCCCATTGTCTTGTTCGTATGTATCTATGTGTGCATGTTTGTGTGTACATGCGATGGGGGTGGAGTGTTCATGCCTACTCAAGGCATACATCAGGAGGCAGAGGAAACCCCTGTGGAGCTGATTCTCTCTTTCCATCTTTACGTGGATCCTGTGACTCAAACTCAGGGTGCCAGGCTTGCACAGTTAGCACCGAAACCTTGCTTCTGAGCTTTACCTGATGTGTGAGTCTAGGGGTCTACACCACACTCTAGCCTTAAACTCAGCGTGTCCTCAAGTAAAACAAGCTTTCAAATCGAGTCCTTTTCCTTTTCTAATACTGCATTTATATTCCTGTTATCCAGAACTGAGTCAAGGTTCTGATTAGCTGTTCTATCTCCCTTCAACATTGCCTGTCTTGTCTCACCATGCTTCATAGACTATTCATAATTAGCTGCAATCACTCCTCCAGCCATGTTTCTTGAGCATTTTAGACTTACCAGGGTCTTAAGTGATAAACATATAAGTGAACATATATGTGCCTATGTACACATAATTGTATGTGCATACACACTGTTGAACAATTGATACAGATAAAATTTCAGTTATTAAAGTTCATTTGTTTCGTCTGATGTTTTGCTGTTATGCCAGATTGCCAGATGCCTTTTTTTTTATGTTTCAGTCAGCTATTAAAACGCCGAGTGGTGTCGGTACCTTTAAAAATAGAACATCTCTCTGAGGAATTGAATGCGTGGAGAGCTTGCACACAGTCTGCCAACCAGTGAGTGAATACAATATAGCATTTAAATGCAGAAGGAATTTGGTGCTACAGACAAAAGTGTTGGGGTGTGCATGTTTATTTTTAAATCGATTTTAGGAAAATAATTTGTCAATTTTTAAGCATATACTTAATAGTAATTTATTGTGATGTTAATCCCTGCCTTTCTGAAGTTGTTTTTCAATAACTTAAATTAATTTATTTGTCTCTATCTATATAGGATAATGGACTAATTGGAACATAAAGATTCTTTCTCTGTCCAGCCAGGCAGTTTTCAAATCACAACACAGAAACTCATTATTAATTATAAAAGCTCAGTTGATAGGTTGGGCTTAGTTTCTAGCTCTTATAACTTATAATAGCCCATTTCTATTAATCTATGTGTTGCCCCCAAGGCTTGTACCTCATCTGCATACTGTTCATCCTGATTTCCTGCTTCTTCCATGTCTTCTGGCATCCTCTGTACCTAAAAATCCTGCCTAGCTCTTGACCAATTCGTTTTTTATTAAACCAATCAAAGTGACACATCTTCAAAGTAAACAAAAATGTATTATTCCACAATATTAAAAAATGAAATATGAACATTTGTTTAATACGTAGATCATCAGAAGAGTCTCCATGTACACCCCCTTCTGATTCGCAACGAACCATTTATGAAACTTTATTAAAGAGACTGAAAGAAGAGCCGCTCAAGGGAATTGTTGGACCAGATTATGTGACTGGGTCAAACCTTCCAAGCCATTCAGACATTCACATCTCTTGTCTTACTGGACTAAAAATTCAGGTACAGACTAATATCAGACATCAACTTTATATTTCTATTATGTGTTTTACATGTTATCCTCAAACAAATATAAGCTCAGTAAACTTGGCAAATGTATAGATTTCAGTATTAAAATATTGTCCTTTGTGCTTCCGTGATAATACAGGTTGTATCTTTTCCCTTAAGATAAACCCCAGAGATGTGATCACTGAGCTATTATCACTGAAGCAATTGTGTAATGCATGCATTTAGCAGCAGTTTATTGCCTATATAGAAACAAAGCTTTTTTAAAAATATACTTTATGTCTTAAAACAAGTAAGCCAGTGAGATAATTGACAATTACACATGATTTTGTCACAGAAGATTGTATTTTACTTTCTAGTCTCCATTTGTGTTGCATAAGCACAATAAAATAAAACCAATAGATGTATATCACTGATCTTACATTATTTTACTGAACTTTAACAAAATTAAAGTTCACTGTGACTTATTATGGAGGATGACTGATTTCAGAAGAGCATTCTTTAAAATATAGACAAATTAATAATGAACAATGCTTAGAGCTCTGAGTGGAACCCAAGGGGATTGTTATAAAAGAAGTCTTTATTATCTTAGAGTAGAAGTCCCTGAGCAGTAAACAAAGCCAAATTCTGCAAAGTGAATTATCACAATCTGTCACAGAGTGTTCCAGCTGCCAGGGTTATACACATTAATGGGCATGTCCTTATAGTCCCGATGAAATAGTAAAATCATGTTCATTGTCATGACATGGCAGGCCAATGAGTGATCCAGATACTCACAATAAGTGGAATAGCCACCCATTAATACAATCCCTGCCTCTAGCTTAGTTCACCATTTGTAAGCCAGACTCTTGAGAACACACCAATAATCTTCAAAAGTATGGGACACACGACTTTGTACACTGGCATTACTCACTTGTGTTTAGAGATTTAAAAAAAAAACAGCGAACTCAGTAACTTAACAGTAAATCTGATTTTTTTCTTTACACATGACCACACCCACAATAGTATATACAAATTATCCCAGTGCACATGTAACTAATATAGAATAAGTAATACCTTTCTAGAGGATTTTTAACTTGAAATTAATAAGTTTGTGTTTTATGCATCTCAAGTACTTACTAATGTGAACTTAACTATTGATTAACTTGTCCAACTCTAAAAATAATTTGCAAACCATAAAACAGGTATTTACTATTATAAACAGAACTTGATAGATCAACAAACTAAAATTGTACTATCTTATGATTTATTTATTTATTTTTTACACTGTGCTTTTCCTCCTCGGAGTAGAGTGAGACAGATTGAAAGACTTTTCAGAACTACTCAGGATGTACTAATAACTGATGTGACTAAACTACAAATAGTCTCTCAAGTCATGAGACAGAGTGTAATCTTAAACCACACACATGTAGAGCCATAGCCCCCTTCTCTTCTTTAGACAGGGATGCAAGCTTCTGGATTCAGTCACTTCCCAGCCATGCTGCTATCAGCAACATTAACTAACACAATCAAGTATATCCAAGTCTGTTATTGACAGTGGGTTTTCATAACTTAAGTTAACTTTGGGGCAGTTAATAAAATAACAGCACTTATTGTCATTTGTAGTACTTTTATATACAAAGAGTTAAAATTGTAGCATTAATTTATATTAATGGCTGTTTGAGCAGCCATCAGAAAATGGAGGTACATGAGTAAAGTGTTTGAAGGTGTTTCTACAGCTAGTGGTGAATGCCTCTAAATTTCCAGGCACTGCTACAAATGTCCAGTCTCATCTTCTCTTTCTCAACTCTGCACAGGGGCCTGTGTATTTCCTGGAAGATGGGAAATCCACTGTTTCTTTGAACGACGCTCTGATGTGGGCAAAGGTGAATCCATTCTCACCGTTAGGAACTGGAATACGACTCAATCCATTTTGACTGCAGATTGTTTTTCTCCGTAATTAGTAGCTTTTGTAAAAAAGAAATTTGGGGTATTTATCACCTTCATTTGGGTTGTTGAAGAATAATATGTTGGGAGGTGGGTTGGTGGTTGGAAGATATGAAGGAATAATATTAAATTTTATTGATTTCAAAAATAAAATATTTATATAATTCCAAAGGAAAAAATACGTATCTCGTTGATAAATGATATTATTTTTACACTTACAGGGACATTTTAATTGACTTCAGGCCTGTAGGGCCTGCTTCTTCTACAAGACAGATACTTCTCCCTGATGCTCAGGCAAAGCCCTTACAGACAGATATCCAAAAGTCCTTTCATGATGGGTTTCAATCTCTTCACCACTTCTTCCAATCTCTCTTCTTCCACCCCAGCTTTTCTGGTCTTCTTAAAGCCATCATGCAGGGTCACCCCACCCCCTGCGTCCATAACCAAACTTCCCCAGAGGGCTCTGTGAACCCGTCTTCCTTTAATCCATACCAAGTTTGAAATAGTCATCCTAGGAAAGACTGGAAGGCAGATTTCACATATGGCTCCTAACAAAAAAACATAAATAACTTCTTACTCTGGTAGACACTTTCTCAGAATAGGTAGGAGCCTTCCCTACTATGGCTGAGATTGCAGAAGTGGCATGTTTCCACCTCATGAAGATTTTGCTCATAGTTGAACTTCCTAGATCTATACATTCAGATAATGGCCTGGCATTCATCTCCTAAGTCACCCTGCTAGTGTCCAGAAATCTGGCATCTTTGTATTCCGTTCACTCTAGATCCTCGGGAAATGTAGAGAGCTAATGTACTTATTAAAACTCATTGACCAAAACTGCCTTCTGAACTTGACCTTCCTTGCGCTCAACTCTTACCTCTAAGCCTAACTCACATTCAGGACAGACCCCAGTCCCCTTCCCTCCGCCCATTTGAGTTTGTTAATGTACTGCTATTCTAGTCTTCTAGGAAATTTACCTCCTCTGGAACCAGGCACACTCTATCACTATTTCCCTTCACTTACTCTCTTAAGACACTTCTCAGTGGACATACTACTTGTGTCCACACTCAGCTGACTCGTCACCCATACCACCCTACCACGGAAGTGGGTTTCCTTGACAGCCTCTCATCCACAGACTTTCCCACATCAGGGCATCCTCACCACCCCAACAGTGGCTAGGCTTCAGGGAGTCTTGACTTAGACCCATCTGTTAGAGCTCAAACAGGCCCCTGATCCCTCGTCTAAGATAAGTACTCCTGTCAGTAGATGGGATAACTAAAGCTAAGAATCTCTTGCCTGCCTCCTATAATGGCTATCTATGATGGTTGTCAACTTGGACCACATCTGTAATGAACTAAAACACAAGTGGTTGGATGTACTTTTGAGGGGTTTTCTTAATTAAATGATTTAAAATGGGAAGACCCATTTTTAATCCCAATTGACAACCTGTAAGCCTAATAAATCCCCTATCTATCTATCTATCTATCTATCTATCTATCATCTATCATCTATCTATCTATCTTTCTTTATCTATCGATCTATCTACCTACCTACCTATCAATCTATTGATTGATAGATCGATCTATCGATCTATCATCTGTATTCATTCTATCAGTTCTGCTCCTCTGGAGAATACTGACTAGCCTCCTGTCCTTGAGAACACCCAAAATGGACTCTTTCTTCCCTCTTTTGCTGGGAATTTTCTCTGTCATCCTGATCTCTCAGGCATGGTGACTGGCATGGAAATTTCAAATATACTCTGTCCAAACTACATTCATCTTTAATGCCACCGTCTGTCCCCTCCCTGGTTGCAACTCAGAGAGCCAGCTGACCTTTGACTCTCATGCAGCCTGCTCTCAGATCTGTGCTCTTTCCCACTTGCATGAGCCATCAAAGACCCCCTGCCTCCACATTTCACAATAACCCCAAATACTTTGTTTTCCTTATGACCAAGCAGATAAGGACTGTCTGGCTGACTCTTCCTAGATGCAGAAATTCTTACTCTGAGCCAGGGTGAGGCATGCAGCCACAACAACTTCACTTCCGGCTTGCACATGGTCTGGCTGTTTTCACCATCCCAAGCCCTGAAGTCAAAAGCTGGACTGACAGGGATTACAGGAGCTATTCATGTCAGTGCAAGAGAAGCTGTCCCAGCTCACAGAGGGAGGGTCCTTAAAGAAGGCCTCTTCCACCCCTACTGACACTGCAGGAAAGGCAATTAACAATCAGAATCTAAACTAAACTCAGAATTTTACAATTGTAAACTTTTCAAAGCTGCCTCCTGGACAATCATCTTTGTAATTGGAGATGAGATTCTGTCCTGCCCCATTCCACAGCTGCTTCCCAAATTACTATACAAGAGACTTATTATATATTATTTATAATATATAAATTATATATATATAAATTATAAATGTTTGGCTGGTAGCTCACTTTCATTACTAACCAGCTTTTATTCTTAAATTAACCCATAATTCTTATCTATGTTTAGCCACATAGCTTGGTAACTGTTCTGGGTGCAGCATTCTCGTCTTGCTCCTCTACTCTTGACCCTGCCCTTTCTCTTCCCAGAATTCTCTTAGCCTGATTGCCAACCTATACTTCCTGCTTGGCTACTGATCAATCAGTGTCTTATTAAATAATTTGAGTGACAAATCTTGACAGTGTTTAAGAGCATTGTCCCCCAGAAGATCTTAAACGACTTTCCTTCAGTAGAGACATGGGGTCCCTCAACACAGTCTCGTTTTCTCTCTACTCTCTTGCTACAGTCTCTTGTGGTGCCATCCCCCTCTCCAAGGTAACCCTGACATCTACTCCATTTAATCCTGAATTCATCTGTTCGTAAGGCTAGCTCAGTTTCAAAACCCGAACTATCCCCAGAAGGACCCTCTTCTGGTGTCACTCTAAGCTCTATAAATGCAGAGATGCATCTACTCCTGGTCCTTGCTCCCAACTTTGTTAGTTCCTCTATATGTTGAAGGGGAAGTCTATAATCTTGTCCAACCCTCCCATAGGGACTGGGATGCAGTAGCCCATCTACTTGTGATTGGAGAAAACTTGGTAATCTCGGTGGATGTCATGGACTTGGTGGCAGTGGGATGGGTCATAGTCTGCATCTCAACAGATCCCCACCCACATAACACACATCACTGAGCATTCCACTTCAACCCAACTGCAAAAAGAAAAAAAAACCAGCTCAGCTTTCTGGCCTCACTGGCACTGCAAGGTCAAAGGTCCCTAGGACCTATTGGCAGCTAAGGAAGAAGACACTTGTTTCATTCTCAAGAAGGATTCTGCTGCTATGTAAAGCAGTCTGGCCAGGTAGAAGAGCAAATTAAAACCCTACAGGACCTGGCATGCGGAGTCTGAGCCCCAGGGACTGATTCCAATACAAGCCCCTCACCGTGTTCTTTTGTGGCCTCTAGGCTGGTGCCTCTCCTTGGCCTCCCACCTGCATTCTCCTCATAGTAATGATTACCCAGTCTCTTCAGACTTTTTTTCAGGAAATATTGAGCTGACCCCATGTTCAGTGGACCAGATAATTCTGACAAAATTTCCTCAGGTCTCCTATCACTATCTGTCAGCTTGAGGTCCTGGGACCAGAATTCCAAACCTTCCCTTTTCCAATATTTCTACTCAGCTGTAAGTGGCTTAAGACAACTACTTTTGTCCCAAAGGACTGAAAAGCTAAGTCCCCAAGATGGGGCCACCAACTTGGTAGAGCTGATGCCAATATTTTAGAGCACTGGCCCAGGCCCTATCAACTTTGCTAGAAGACGTGGTTTTGCTGAGAAACAAAAAAGTGAAGTATTCTCAGAAAATCCCTGATGGCCACCTGAGCATTACTGACCAGAGCAGCCATGCTTGAACACTCCTGACCATGGCAGTTAGCACATGAATACTTCTGACCACAACTGAAGTATCTCCAGTGTTCCCATGGTTACCCACCTGGATATTCCAGTGTTTGAGCCCCCTTCCCACCAGTGCCCCTATATCACCCAATAAACTTTCCCAGCTGGGTGCTACTATTTCTTGTCCCAAGAGTTTGGTTGTGTTCAATGGTTTCTTGATGCACCTTCTTGTCGACTTTCACTGACCTGTGTAGATCTGTCTGCAAGATCTGGGATTTGAGGACCTTAAAGATTAGGGTAAAATATAGTCTAATGGTGTAGACAATTTTACCTTAATTTCAGCATACCTTTATATATAAATGAAACAAAGAAAGCAAGGTTTCTTGAGTTGTTTGAGTTCAGAAAAAAAAACATTATCAGAAAAACATGTAAATAAATGCCAATAAGCATATACTAAATATTAACAAAGCAGCCATTTTCCAGAACTTTCTCAGGGCGGACCACTTTAAACACAATTGCTCGGCATGTACTATAGATTATATCTGGAAAAGCATAAAAGCGAAGCAGAAGGCCATACCCAGATTCAGGGGCTAGCGCTCAGCACACCCTTTCATCAGATGGGGTTCTCTAGCTATGGTGCAACATCCAACAAGAATAAACATGTCTTATAAATTGAATGTTTGTTGCAGGAGGCATGAAATTGCATCCAAGGACAATCCAGGGAACAAAATGCACCCGAGGTAAAAGGCTCCTCTGCATGTTTTCCTGGAGCCTCTCTCAGTTCCCCAAGGCCTTGTTCAAATGGGTCACCCATTTGTCCATCTTCTGACGGTACTTACAAGCTATTTGCTGTATCACATAAAACAGACAAATGTTTTTTAGCTCAATTACAGCTAAGCCACCAATTTGTTTATTAATTAAATACTTCCACGACTGGGTCATTATGTTCTCATATTGTGGTAGGTGTTAGTGACATTACTTCTTCAAAGATACTTCATATGGGTCCATCGTTGTTTCTTCCACTTTTCTCATGGGTTTTGTAACAGACTCACAAGAAGGTTTTCCATTTTGCTTCACCTGAATTTCTCTATGTATATTGTCATCATTGCTTGATTTTTCTGAGATATTTAAAGTAACAAAGAATTAATTCATGATTATGAAATAGCTATATCCCTATCAGTATCTCTCTCATACATCAAATATATTCAGCACTAGTTAAACTTAATGAACAAAATATTTAAATCATATGTATAATATAATACATGAATGCATTACCTCCTCCAAATCTTGTCAGCAATGCCTAAAAATATCCAGGGTTTATTTTGGTACATTTGATATAACTCAGTATTTTTAGATATTGCTTCAGAAAGCAGCTGAACAGAGACATGATTTTGTACTTAGCTTTAGCATGGGTCATAACACAGTTTATAGAACTCCAATTACTCTGTCATACTCTGCATGCCAGACTCCAGATCATTCAGTTCTAATATGATGGGCCAGTGGCAATTAAGAAATCTGCCTTTGTTGTCCCTTGAGACACAAGACTGAGGCAAATGAATATAGAAACTAAAGAGTATAAGTTTTGAAATGATAGCTTGTTTTACTGCTAAATGGAATTTTGTATTCCAGAGAACAGCCTGCAATTTAGTGAGATTCTGACCACACACAAACAGCAGAATCCTTAGAGTGTAGTACTTCTTTCTCCTTTTATTAGCTTTCACTTCATAAAAGCTGACTTGAAGTAATCATTGCATCTTTTCATCAAAAAAAAACTGACCTGAAATTACTTGAATAAAAAATTTTAAATACTTTTCACATATTACTTACCCAAATCAAACTCACACCATTCCTCTATTCTTTGTGTGGCTCAAGAATCTAAGTGACTAGAACAGGATTGAGAGAAGTAAAGAGCAATAATGTGTGTCCACCATCCCATCCAGAGGGGATCCTCCCTCAAATATATCAGCCATTTGGAAGAAAGAAGAGAATCACAGATCTTAAAGTGCCATCCAGAGGGTCACTAGTAGGAATGCTGAAAAAACACTATGAAGGAGGAAGTGTCTACACAGCAGTGTATTTTTTCAAATGTTTAACGCAAACATTCATTCTATTTGAAGTTCTTTCTGAAGTAATGAGAACACGCTGTTTTCATTTCCTTGTTTCTTTTGTTTTACTTTCTCATCTAGCTATTTAGACACAGCATCCCACTATGTAATCCAAGCTGGCCTGAGACTTAGACTCCGGCCTCAGCCTGACAAATGATGGAGGAATTAAACACATACAAACACTACCTTGCCTAGTAGTTTGGTGGTCAGTTTTTCTAAAGACCTGTGTGAGGTTTTAGAGCTTCCCAAATTAAATAACCACAATCAGAAAAGTCTTTTTGCCATTCAGTTAAGCATTCTGGACTTTAACAAGGTGTATTTCATTCACAGTTCTAACAGCTCACTATCAAAAATAGTAATGGCTGGAACTCAAGCAGGGCAGGAACGTGGAGGCAGCAGTTGATGCAAAGGCCATGGATGGCTGCTGTTTACTGGCTTACTTCCCATAGCATCCTCAGCCTGCTTTCTTATAGAACTCAGGTCCTCCAGCCCAAGGATGGCACCACCCAGCTGGCTGGGCCCTCTCACATTAATCACTAATAAAGCACATGCCCTCCAGGCTTGCCTACAGCCCAGTCTCATAGAGCTGTGTTCTCAATTTAGGATCCCTCCTCTCTGATGACTCGAGCTTTTGACAAGTTGATAGAGCCAGCACACAGGCCCTGTTCTAAATTATTTTCTTTTAATTAATTAATTTACTCTCTTTGCATATCATTGTGTGAATGTGGAGGTCCAGGATTTTGTATGTTTCTTGCCTCTCTTTCTTACACAGGAAGGAAACCATGCTCAGATCTTTTCCCATCCCTAATTAGATCCAACAGCCATAAGGAAAATGAAGCACAAGGAGATGAGGATGGAGCAAACTCCCTGTGGTCGTCCCACCAGAGTCGATTCCATACTGTTTCTATTGACAGTCCCACCAAGCTGAAGCCTTTATTACAAATCCCACTTGTAGAAAAAGGCTTATGGAAGTTTGCTTTATTTTCTTTTACTTTTGCTTTTCATTGAAATGCCAAAATGTCTTTTTTTTTCCTCTTTACTCTTTGGTGGGCCCACCACCAAACTTCCAAATAAATTACACACAGAGGCTTATTATTAATTATGAATGTCCAGCCTTAGCTTGATTTTTATTTTTATTTTTTTAGCCAGTGTTTCTAAACTCAAAAGATTCCTGACTACCTTTTGCCTCGGGTCTTTCCTCTTTTTAGTTTTTCACTCTTCCTCCATGGCTGGTTGGGTGGCTGGGTGGATGGTCCTTTAAGTCCTCCTCCCTTTGTTCTATCCTGCCCCTTCCTCTCTCTTCCCTAGTGTTCCTTCTACTTATATTCTGTGCCTGCCAGTCCCGCCTATCCTTGCTCCTGCCTCTCTATTGGCTGTTCGGCTCTCTATTAAACCAGCTGTTTTAGAAAGGCAAGGAATCACAGCTTCACAGATTTAAACAAATGCATCATAAACAAAAGCAACAAATCTTTACATCGTTAAACAAATATTCTGGAGCATAAACAAATACAACACACCTAAAATAATATTCTACAACAGAAGTTGAAAGGCAGGATGTATTCCTAGAATCTGAAGGGATTCTAGATATGTTCTTCATATAAGCATCGTAAGTCATACCTCTCAAATTCTAAAATACTAAGTCATGTACACGACTCAGCTAGATGATGAGTTAAGGGGTTTTGATGGGCAGTTTCATGTGTGGATATTAAAACGTACAACCTGGGCTCTGAAAAACACTTGTTCAACAAGGCCATTGAAAAAGCAAAAGTAAATAATAGTAATTTATGAATTTTTAAAAAGAATCAAAATATTTTTAAAAATAATTATATATATACATATATATATAGCCCCCATAATTCTTTTGTAATGGATCTACTGAGATTGCTTTATCATATCTGATGGAAACAAGGAATACCACCTACCAATTAAAATTTAGCATGTAAAAAACACATTCCAACATGAACAAGTATGCTCTACAAAGGACTTGTTTTAGAACTGTCAAATAAAATGCATAGTATCTAGTTGCTGTGGGACAATGGTCTTTTCCTTTGTAAAGATTTATCATTTGTATTTTAACAAAACACTGGCCAGTAGCCAGGCAGGAAATATAAGTGGGGCAACAAGACAGGAAACAGAGGCAGGGCAAGGAGAACAGGAGAATTCTGGGAAGAGGAAATGGTCAGTCTGCAGTTGTCACCCAGACACAGAGGAAGCAAGATGAGAAAGCCTCGCTGATAAAGGTACCAAGCCAGGTAGCTAACAGACAAGAATAAGGGCTAATTTAAGATTTAAAAAATAACTAACAAAAAGCCTGAGCTAATAAGCCAACCAGTTTATAATTAATGTAAGCTATTGTGTAATTCTTTGGGATGATCGGCTGTGGGACCTGGCAGAACAGAAACATCTTTCAACATCTAGTAAATATATATTCAAGATAAGTATTGTCTTTTAAGTGAAAATGTATACTAAGTAAATATGTTATTCATTGTAAATAACCATAGCCATGTATGGCAGGAAACGTCTATAACCCCAACATTCAGAAGACTGAGGCAGGAGTATTGCCTGGACTATAAAACAAGGTGGTGTCTCAAAATAGAAAATTTGAAAAGAATTTTAAAATTCAAAAAATTTAAAAAGAACGCTGGTTCTTACCAGCTAACTCTGGCAACTCCAGTTTGTGAGCCATAAAATTTCTTGGGCAACTATGTTACCCTGCAACTGTAGAGTAATTTCACAACCAGGCAGAAAACAGGCTGGTACATCCTGTGTAGCTTATCAACACAAAACCTTGAATTCCATTACATATTCTCATGTCTGGAAATATTGCTTTGATTTTTTCCATTCATCAAAAATTTGGGGAAAAAAATGCTTTCTTAACTGATAAGCTACACAACAGCTGAATGGGCTGTCCTTGTTCCCATGGTCTGTGGTTTGCTGTAATTCAGATGCTTTCTGTGTTGACGAGGTTTACAATGACAAGTGTACTCTTGTCATTTTCTTCTGGAAAATCCAGCTCATCCCTCGACCCCAGCTATGGAGGGACTGAGTTATGAGCTCTGAGAGAAGCTTCTCTTATTTCTGGCAGATGCACTTGAGGATAAATGAGAACTCAAATGGTTAGTATAGTGTGGTTTGGGGAAGAAGACCTTTGGCTGCGTTACTCTTCTTGTCGAGACACAGAACATCACTAAGTCAATACCTGGTTTTAGGGGGAAGTTCAGACTAACATTTTAACTTATTCCAAAATTCTAAGGGAAGAATTTTTAAAAATTCTTCCTGCAGACTAAAACTTAAAAACAAAACTTACGTAAAACAGACACAGGTTTATCTTTAGAAACCTTTGGTTTATATCTGCGCCCATAGCCCTGCGCAGGAAGATGATCAATTGTAATTTCTCCCACAGTTGGTTTGACGTTAAACCACCCTATAAGACATAAACACCAGTTATTTTTTAAATCCATATGAGAATTACTAAAAGAAGACATTGGGTTTTAATAATTGAGGACATTATTGTTTTTATCATATTCTATTAGTTAATAACTCTTCTCCCCATTGGTCATTTTTGATGAACAAAGTAGTCACTGTACTTGAAATTATTACTTTAAAGGTAGTATCTTTATGTTCCTGTATTTTTTTTTTATTTTGTTGCTTGTAGTGTATGTGTGAAGAGGGAGGTGATGCATGATTGTCGTGGCTTGAAGGAGTTGGTTCTCTCCTATTACCATGTGGGTTGTGGAGATCAAATGTAGGTCATCAGTTTTTTTTTTTGTGATACTTTTTTTTTTCCACTGAGACTTGCAGGTGTCCCCTTCTGCTTTAGTTGGCTTTATTCAAGATGTTACATAAAAAGATAGATTATAAATTTAATTCATTCCAATGAATTGCTTCTATTGGTATGGACACGCCTTGAAGTATTATTATACAGCTCAAAATAAATCCTTTAATGCCAGTACCCCAGGCCCTCCACTGTTGCCCACTGTATCCTACAAGGATATTGATAACTGTCACACTGTAAGTTAGTTTTACCTATTTCTGTAATTCATGTAAATAAATCACAGCATATATTTTTTATTTTGCAAACATGTATTTACTTTAGTGACAAAATTGTTTTCAAAGTTCTCACATTTCTTTTAAACTAATCCTATTTTTGAGGGTTGTCCCTCTATACTTAAAGGCCCTTTCCATCCTTGTAGCTAATTTTACACCAAGGTTGTTTACTCATCACTCATGCTGTCTGAGGGCGAAAGAAACACACACAAGCAGCATTCCCATAACTATAACATCTCTACTAACTGCTTTGGAATAGATTACAATAAAAATTCTTATAATGAAAAGTACCAAGAATCAAGATGAGTCCAGTGAAATGGCCCAGCAGGATAAAAGGTAAAGGTGGGAGAATTAATTCCAGAGTTGTTCTAGAACCATGTGTGCTGTGGTAAGGGTGCTTGCACACACCACATACGCGCACGCACACACACATACACACGTAACAACAACAATCAAACAAATTAATAAAATTGAAAAATACAAATCACCATAAGAGATTGAGCATTGTTTAAAGAATGAGAAAAGTGACCATAGCCATATAAACCTATGCTCAAAAGAAAACAAAATAAGGAGCAAAAGTGAACTTTAAATGAAATAAAACATTCAGTAATTTCTGGTTGCTTTAAAAGTAACCTAACTGGGTTGTGAAGTCTCATGCCTAAAATCGAAACACCTGGAAGCTAAGGCAGGAGGATCATAGTTTTCAGACCAGTTTGGGCCACTGAGTGAGTTCTTTCCAAAAGCTAAAACAAAATAAGCAGCAAAAGCAGAACAGCAACCACAAAATGTAACCACCCAGAGGAAAATGCTAGACAAAAGGTTTAAGTGAAATATGGAGATGGCAGAACTTTGTCTCTGTAGTCCAAGTTTCTTATAGCCCAAGGGAGATGGTGCAGACATTAGTTTTAGAACACAATAAAGTACATGTTAAAATTTCTAATGTAGCATTAAAGTGTGGAAATTTGAAGTTTTCAAAATTGATAACAATACATGAAAGATTTCAGACCAACTGAAAAGTAAATAAATAAATAAATAAATAAATAAATAAATAAATAAAATGCTACAGAAACAAGATAAAGTTTAAACCATGATGATAGATCTGAATACAGACATGACTATAGGCAACACTGATGATCTAACAATGAAAGTTGATATAAAACAAATAACCTAGGTCCACTCAATAAGACACTTTATATCAGAGTAAAATTGGGGGCTTTGAGATATATCAACACTTACTTATAAAGCAGTAGTTGTTCAGACAGTCTGGATGTTGAGGTGGGCAACTAAGTGAAAGAGAACTCAGAGGAATAGGTACACAGGAGGTGGAATGTGAACATACACATAAGTTAGAGAAAAGACAATAAGCCATTCCAAAAGTGGGGCTAAAATAAGCCACTCCTCAAAGAAAACAGAGCTGAATTAAGATCTTAAAGCAAAAGGCTCCACTTAATCACTTTACATAAAACTGGTATTGGGGACACAGAATAAACTATAAAGTTCTTATTTATTCTTCATTTACAACATAACACATCAGCATATATTTTTTGAATTATAATAGCCATTTTAATCTCAGTTTGGAAGTTTGGAAGCCTGGGTCCTCTGTGTGGAGTCTTCCAATTATGAACTTTAAGGATCAGCTGGGCCGGCTGTGTTCCTTCCTGGAATCTCTGGGGATGAATTGGCCTGCTAGTGCAAGCTCATTTCTGCATGAAGTCTGTCTTTGCACTTGTGGGTCTGAGTGCTTTTCCTTTCCTACCCATCATCCAGACATAGTTTGTTGTTTTTGTTTGGTTTGGTTTCGTTTGTCCTAGACACTGGGCCGCATTGTTTCTCATATTTTCTATGTTCCCCGGGCAGCAATCTCTCCCATTGCTGCATTTTTTTTTCTACTTAAAGATCTTTGCCTATAAGAGCTCATGTAATAGCCCACTGATTTATCTGTCGTCTATTTCCTATTATAAATTCCAAGCTTTGGTTGGACAAAAGACTCTCTGCAATATAATGTGATAAATATACTTCTCAAAGATGTGTTCTGCACATTACAAAGCCCAGTAAAATCAACAGAGGTTTAGATGTATTGATAAGGGTTTTGTTTGTGACTCTGTTGTGTGTGTTTCTCCTGTTATTAGTTTCTTTTTCTTGTTTTGTTTAGTTTGTTTTATTTATTTGTCTTTTTATTTGTCTGTTTTTTTAAGAGAGACAGAGAGAGAGAGAGAAAGTGTGAAGTTGGAAGAGTGAGGAGGACCCAGGAAGAAATGAGGACAAAACTGTAATCAGAATCTATTGTATGAAAATAACTTTCTCTTCCATAAAGTGAGAGGGAAGACGGGGAGGAGTTGGGGGAGAAAACACTCTAATCAGAATACATCATGTGAAAACAAACTATATTCAATAAAACAACAAAAGCAATAAAAATAAGTAAAATTAAAGAAGCCCACTTTAAAAAGAATATAAAACATGGAGATATAGCTGGACATGGTGAACCAGGCCTTTGATCCTAGCACTTGGGAGACAGGAGCAGGGGAGCAGGCAGATATCTGTGGATACAAGGCGAGCCTGATCTAAAAAGCAAGTTCCAGGACAGCCAGGTGTCTGTGACACAGAGAAACCCTGTCTGAAAAATAATAGTGTGTGTGTGTGTGTGTGTGTGTGTGTGTGTGTGTGTGTGTGGCGGAGGGAGATATAACTAAATAGTAGAGAACCTGCCTAATGCATGAGGCCCTGGATTCAATCACTAATACAACTCCTACACAACATGCAAACACAAGTGTGTATGTGTGTGGCTAAAGCTGAAAATAACATTGTAGTATATATAGCTTAACTTTATTTTAATCTAGGAAATTACTGGCACAAGCAGGAAGACAGTGGTTTCCCTGGGAGGTAGTGTAATGAGTTCAATCAAGAAGGTGTTAATAATATTCCATTTCTTAAGCTGCATAAAGATGCACAACTGTTTGCCATGATCTGCAGCTTCTCAAACTGTTCATGTATCATATACATGGTGTGCAATACATTTTGCAGCAAAATTGTAATGTTTAAGTCTAATGTTTAAGACACACACATATTAAATATAAAATCCTGCAAAATGATTAATATTTTGTTTCTTTGTTCACAAATAAATGAGCAGATCCAGAGGTCATAGCAGCTCAAGGAAGAGAAACAATATAGGAGTTTAAAAAATGAACATAGTAAGGGAAGACAAAAGGCAAACAGTACTCGTATCGGGGGGGCTATACAAATAGCCCAAATATGGAGAAGCATTCAAGCTGCAGCCTTCTGCCTTCCAGAGACAGGAGAGAAAACGTCTCTTTCCTTCAGTAAATATAGTCCAAAGGGAAAAAAACATCCTAATTGACATACATATTTACTGAAGAGTTAGTTAGTTTGCTACAGAAACTATCATTTTTCTATGTGTGAAATCTAGGCAGTGGATAAGATATAGATATGAGAAAGATAAAACCAGAGACCAGAAAACAAAGATAGTGATATGGACAGAATACCACTATCACTTACTTTGTCACCTGCCTGGGACAACTGATGGGCTGTATGGCAAGAACTCAAGGTGACTTAACAATCTTTTTGGGGAGCCTTTGAAAATCTGCCCTTCCACCCACACACCAACAACTGTACTATGGAGAAAATATCTCTGACCGAATTCTCCCACACAGCATTGAGACTGAATCATAATCTTAGCTCTTCCCCAAAACTTAAGGATGGCTTGAGTCAAATGTTCCTGCTCTCTTGAGTTATGGTTCGTAGGTGAACTTATTTCCTACAGAAGTTTAGTTAATAGACTGACAAACGTTGTTCTAAAAATGGGGCATCTATCCTGATGTAACCTGTGCTTCCATAGAAAGGAACGGATTGAGAAAAAATCCACTCCAGTGATAAGAACTCATTAAAATTTTTCTCTCTTCGGAGCTGAAGAAGAGCCGTGCTGATTTTAGAACTCACCTGTCTCTAGGGAAAGCTTACCTGGGTTCAATTTTCTGCTTAATTTTCTTTGCAGCATTTGTAAGAGGAAGAGGAATTCTATCTTGAGTTCATTGCTGAGCACATTAGGATTGCTCAGTAACTCCGATAACCTAATGTTATCTTTAATAGACTTTGAAACTGTAGACCTGGGAACGAGCGGCAAACGCATCTGGTAACTATAGTCTGTGAAATTGGCATATTCATCCTGGACACATTTAATTCTGAAAATAAGAAACAAAATATTGTTGGCACCCCATGTCTTACTAATGAGCCTTATATCACGACACATTTACACTCAATTATATAGTTAGAAATCCTCAAACTACTTACTCTCGATGTGTTAGTAAAGTGTACACCTCCTGGATCAGTATTTCGGGCACTCCGGCTTTACAGTGAATTGTTCCATGGATTAGTTCTTTAGGTAGTTTAAATTTTTTCTTTGCTAGAAACTTCAATAACAGAAAGAAAATACTTCGTCATCGGAAGTTCGAGGAAAATAAGACCAAGTGCTATGAATTTACTTTAACCAACCTTCTTCCCCTTTGAACTAATTTTTTGATTGATTACCAACATTCATTATTGTTTTTTCAAGAAAGCCACTATTATGTACCACACTAATTGATATATGTTAAATTTCACAGGTTATTTATAATTTTTTAATGTAAATGTTGAAATGGAGAGGAGTGGCGGGCTGCGTTCCTGCCACCCCGGCTCACGGCCGCCTGGCTAGCTTATGCCCCAAAATAATTACACGTAAACCGTATTCTTTTAAACACTGCCTGGCCCATTAGTTCCAGCTTCTTATTGGCTAGCTCTTACATATTGATCTAACCCATTTCTAATAATCTGTGTAGCCCACGAGGTGGCTTAACAGGGAAGATCTTAACCTGCGTCTGTCTGGAGTGGGAGAATCATGGCGACTCACTGTCTCGGCTTTCTTTCTCCTAGAATTCAGTTCTGCTTACTCCACCCACCTAAGTGTTGGCCTGTCAAATGGGCCAAGGCAGTTTATTTATTAAATGAAAGTAACTCCTCCATCAGTAAACAATTGGAATATGACAAACTTTGGTTATTTTCTAGACTTGACACATTCTCTCTGGCCTTTTTGTTTTTCCTCACACAGATATCAATAGTGTAAAGAGTGCACTTTCCTAAAACAACCTTCACAGTAAACTGCTGCTAATTTATTAATTTACCTTCTCTATCTGTGCCCAGTTATCCAACTTGACTTTTAAGGAGGTTCCGTTTTCAAAGGATGATAATCTAAGGTCCCAGGGGTAATATATACAGAATATCTCTGCAACTAGGTAGCCATTTGAAAAATCCCTGATGCATAACAATAAGGGAAAAAAAGTATAGTTAATATAATTTACATAATTTTGTAATTAATGGCTGTCTAATACTTCATAATGACGAAACATCTAGAAAAATTTGTATTGGTTCATTTTTTTGAAGACTCTCATTGGGAAAGCAGTTTGTTAAAATTATTGTCTACGACTTTGGTGTTTTTTTTAATGAATCCAAATTATTCGCTTTAACAATATTTCCTAGTAATTCAAATACTCATTGAGATTTCCACAGGTGTTTGTTTGAAAAACCCACTATGAAATTAGTAAACTAGAGTTATTTTGCAAAAGAACCATGGTCTTCATTTTTACGGAATTTTGTTCACGTTCCATAGTAACGGCCAGGAGTTACATTCAGTGTAGTTTCCGGTAAACATAGGCTTTTTAAATCTCAGGTAACTCTCAAACCAGAAGCTATTTCTAAAGGAGGGTAAACCAATTCTTCTTATTATTAATACAAAGAGCCCTTGGCTTTTGTATTTATCACCAAAGCGTTCCGTATTAGCCTAAGTCAAAGTAGCAATGTAATGATCAGTGGAATAAAATCAATGAAAAAAAATGTTTCACGTTTTTCTTGAGCATCCTTTCGAGATGTTATGCCTTGTGGGATGAGTGGGCAAGCGGGGAGGGTGTTTCCATTAGGAGCAAAAGCCAGACTGAGCTGAAGCGCAGCAGGTGACCTAGGGATGCTGAGACCTGCAGCCCTTCTCTGGGGCCTGGCTGGCTTCCACACCTGGTGATGTTCCTAGGGAAGAAGCTGAGATCCAACCCCTGGAGCCAGCGCAGGACCGAACGCGACAGGCGGGAGCTCCTCGGGGGGTGCGGATACACCAGACATTTCTTAATCTTCTTTCGGGCGGCAACCGCTGGCGGTAAAGCCGGAGAGGCTGGCTTGGATGGGGCTGCCGCCGGCAGTGGTGAACACTCTTCAGCCTGGCCGGCGGCAGCCATGGCACTTTCTAAGTTTCTATGACAACAGACAAGCTGTGCGTGGGTGGGCGCGGGAGTGGAACGCTTAACGTCAAGGGGCGGGGCTTCGGTCTGGACGTTGAATCTGTAACAGTGGTTGCACCGGACCTTTGGAAACTTTTTAGAAGTTTAAGAAGTGAACTGTACGCTGAGTTCCGGTATCTCTGTACCCATTGGAATGCCTGAGGAACTTAAACCTTAGACAGAGCTTCAAGTATAAGTTGGTTTCATTTGCAATATGTTGAGAGGTTTTTTTTTTTTTTATATTCGGGCTCACACATTTTTATATTGTGTATATTATGGCCTGTCAGCAAAGGCCAGTATTCAATAAAGCATTTTGAATAAAGATGTGAGAACGCTCTAGAATGCAGTGAAAGTAGTTTTTTTTGGGGGGGGGGGTGAGGGTAGGGGAAGTAGAGGCTAGAACTGGAAGCCGCAGGAATTTTGTTTCAAAAAGAAAAATAACTTTAAAATTTATCATAACAATTTCCTTAATGATTACATCAAATGTCCATTAAAGTCATGTATGTCCATTAAAGTCCCGGGATGTATGATTTTATTTAACAAATATTTACTGAGTCCTTCTGTGCCAGTAATGTAGACACTTGTAATTCATTAGCAAGTGATGGAGAAAATAAAAAAGTTATTTCAAAGTGATCATAGGCAATTATAAATTAAGTATCTATGTAGGAAAGATTATGGAAACGCCTTAAAGTCTTTATAGCAAGAATATATTTAATGTCAAATATGAATACATATTCCACAATGTAAAACATGGACTGAATCTTCTTGATGGTACTATATAATATTTTATTGAATGTTTATTTGTATTTGTATGTGTGATCTATCTATGATCTGAAAACTGGCCACTCTGCATTGAACAACCAATAAGGGGCGCGCCCCTGGTGGAAGCTCACTGTCCTCTGAGCGGTCAGAAGTTCTCTGTAGTTCTTTGTCTAGGTGTGGGACCTCATGAATTTTTCACCCTTCCATGTTAGCATGCCTGTAAATGTTTCCTCAGGAAATGAGTTACCCATTGGGCTTATGGAGAGTGTTTACGCATGAAGACTAACCTAAGACTTGCTTGCTACGACTCACAGAGGCAAATGAGCTAGCCACTGGGGTTTAATTCTGGAGTCTTACTCTGACACTAGAATTTTACTTCTGTAATGTGTCCAGTGTTAAGTACATGTATCTCTGTTACGACATACTCTCCGTACTTCTGAAATAAGATTCTGGAGTCTGACTTCTCATTCGCTAAACATCTGGTAAACTCTGACAGCAAAGGAGACAGAAGGACCCTGGAGACTAGGGGAAGAAAGGCAGGATTTGCTGTTCCCAGTTTGCTTGTTATTCATTTCCATGTTACCATAACAACAAGACCTCCCCTGGCTCTGGCAGTTGCTTCTAGTATCTAATCCGATGTTTCTTTCTTTGTTTTCTTTTTATTTTTTCCATCTTGTTTGTATTTTCATGCTCTCATAGGGGTTGATTTTTAGCAACCACCCACAAGTTATCCTCCTTAAAAGTCTGAGACCCAGATTTTGTCCTGGGATGGTCCTCTGGAGCTCTTGAAAGGAAGTACTAGCTGTGGACATCTTCTGCTCACAAGTTTATAGTGCTTGGCCCCCAAATCCCAGTTGTTTACAACCTCAACATCTGCAATGGGGTTGATGACTGCTGCCAGAAGCATCAGTGGCAGTAGCAATTCCATGTTCCTGTTTTAGTTGCTCGGTTTTTGAGCATCTATTTAACAAGTTCCTTACATTAAGTTCTCAGTGGTGGCTACCCAGAGCACTTCTCTTCTCTGACAGGATGCTGACTAATAACTGAAGAAAATATTTCCCCTACTGCGAGCTCACCCACCTCTTACCAAGGCCATCTAAGGAGCTAGCTGCTTCTTGTTTACTGGGTTCAGTTTTTGTACTACCGTCCATGTAGCTGTAGTGTGATTGCCTGTGAGATGTGAAGACTCCACAGATCGCTGCTGAGCTTAGAAGCAAAGAGCAAATATCTCCATGCTGTTCCTTGAATTTGGCCAAAAAGTGGGGTATAATTACTGAACCACTTCCAAGATCTAATAGTGAACCACTGAGAATATTTTTACTTGCCCATCACAGTGAAGTTTAGAGGCAATGCTGCCAAGAACTGTGAAAGGTATGAGGGTTTTGTTTCTGTTTAGGGAGTTCTAGTTTGCTTTCTATTTTTTGTAGAGATCACCTGAAGAGAGTTACCCTACCTGTTTCATGGATCCTGTGGAAGACTCCAGATTCGGGGAACAGAATTAAAGAACTTAATATATCACAGCATAGGAAGCAGTAAGAACTCTGATTTCAGGCCACACCGCTCTTGCCTTTCACGCCTCACAGGATAATCAAAAACGGCGCAAACGGAAAGTTTGGGCATAAAGTGGGCACGTCAGAGCCAGGGATGCCCGACTTTGGGAAACCCCAGTCTTATAGAATGGTCTACAAGAACACCCACTGAACATTTGCTCTCGAGTAGAGAGAATCATAGCCGAGTGAACTTCTGCTCTGCCTGTGAACACAAATTTTCTCTCTTGTCTTCTAACTATGCTCACTGTAGAAACTTCTTCAGAAGGATTATCTGATCGCAGCATCTATGAAATTCACAGACACGACAACAGATGTGGCTAGCAAAGCAGAATGCCAGTAGAATTTCTATTTTCTGCTCCTCAGCATCCACAGGCTACAATACTAAGCCATCTATCTGTTTTAAGACTTTCCTTCCTTGGGAATCTCATCCCAATGCTAATTTGTAATGTCACAAGGCCCAATTTTCAGAGAAGGTTTTACTGAAATGTTAGGTCCATTTTTAAGGTAACTAGAATGGAGAAGAAACTTTTAAACAGTTACATTACCCCTTGAAATCATTTTAATTTGTAAGATACAACCATGAAAGTGAAATAATTAAACAATGGATTGGAAAAATTGTTCATATTTAAATAATTAGAATTTCAAGCTCAAGAATATATCCACTTACCATATTGCTAAATATTTCTAATATTAGAATAAACTTCTTTAAAATGGTTGTAAGATTTAATCATTCACTTAAATAGTTTTATCCCTCAAATGATATTATTAATTTGCATTATTTTGAAGCTAATATGTCTAGAAACTCTTTGTTGTTTGTGTACTCATAATTTGAGTTACTGTCTCTAAACTAGGCAACATATACCAGAAGCATCAATTTTAATAACATGCTGATAATTCATTCCTGCTTTTATCTACATAGATTAAATGGTGGATAACATTGCTTAATGGCAAGTAAGTGTCAAATAAAAAATAATTATGAGTTATGTCTACTACTTTACAAATAGAAACTCTAGTGTAGAATTGATATCCTTTTTCTTAACTATACAGAATTGTGCTTGCAGAAAAATGAATCAAGAGTAGAGAGTGACAAAAAATAAACTATTGGATCTTATACTGTGATTACCTAAGGTTGTAAGAAAATTAGTTTATTAAGAGGTATGATCCTAAATAATATTCACAAACTAAAAAATCTTGGTGGCCAGAAAAGGGCATTTTGTTCGTGCTTTGTGTCATGGTGTAAGAACCAGTTTCCACATTTGGGTTGTTTTTTTAGGAGTTCCTATTGCTGTGATAAAACACCACTACCAAAAGCAACTTGGATGGGAAAGTGTCTATATCAATTTATAGTTTGACATTATAGTCCATTACTAACTGAAGTCAGAGCAGAACTCAACAGGACAGGATCCTGGAGGCAGGAGCTGATACAGAGGTCATGGAGGAGTGCGGCTTACTCTTCATGGTTTGTTCAGCCTGCTTTATTATAGAGCCAGGACCACCATGGCAGGGAGTGACACAGCCAGCAATGAGCTTGGCCCTCCCACATCAAGCATCAATCAAGAACATACACACAGCTTTGTCCACAGACCAATTTGGGGAGCCATTTTCCCAATTGAACTTTCCACTTCCCAGATGACTTTAGTGTGTATTAAGTTGACGTAAACGTAGCTGAGCACAGGGATCCAGGAAGGGCCCTCTGGGTCATGTGGTCATGGTAAAAATAATAATATGAAAAGATGGAAGGTATATATTGGCTGTTAATCTGTAAGTGCTGCAGCCTGTGTGTCACGACCCCTTTGGCAATCCTCCATCTCCAAAAACATTTACATTACCATCCATAATAGCCGAAAATAACAGTTATGAAATAGCAACAGAAATAATTTTTATGGTTGGGGGCCTTTACTACAACATGAAGAACTGTAGGAAAGGGTCTCATTATTAGGAAGGTTGAGAACCAGTGTGCTAGAACTATAAGCCCAAGCAAAGCCTTTCTTCTGTTAGCTGAATAGGCCATGGAGTTTGATCAAAAACTGCAAAGTAACTAATAGACCACACTTATGGGGTTGGTTCTTGGTACTGGGTTACTAAGTTCTCTTTCCAGGGAATTATCTAAAAAATCCTCACCTGGCTAATCTAAGAGAAAGGAAGACTTCTACCAGGTGGCTGTTATTCATTGGTGTGTGAATAGCTGCACAGAAGGACAAAGTTGTCTATGCAGTTTCTGGACAGTAAAAACAAAAAAAAATTCTTGGTATCATTAAAAAACTTGAAGATTGTTACAACATTGTTATCTGATTGATAAGTCAACATGGCACCCCCTCTATCTATTCAGCTTTGCAAGAGAATCTAGCTCGGTATCTTTGTGTGTGTGTGTGTGTGTGTGTGTGTGTGTGTGTGTGTGTGTGTGTGTGTAGAATCAAAGTAGTCCAAGTCAAATAGTTCTCAACATTTACATGGGTTCTGAGGGGTTGAATCAAATCCTCTGTATGGCAAGAGATTTTATCATCTAAACCCTTACTAAATATGTTTACAAGTAATATTGGGGTCAAAGTAATTTTAGCCTATGAAAACCATATATTCGGAGTGAAACTGGAAAAACTACATGCTCATGTTTGCAAAAAGTCTACTCAGAACAGAACTTATTCACTTTTGTTATCCACGCTTCCCTTTCCCAAGTGGAATGTGACCAAACTCAGCCAATTCGGTAATCTCTAACTTTCCTTGGTAAACTCCGCTTTCACTCTACTTTCTCAAGGGAGGACATCTAACTTTGAGAAGATGTCAGTGGAAATCGCTCTCAGTATTTGTGTTTACCTCCGCAAGCCTTGAATGTGTCAAGAAGGCAAATGTTATACAAATGCTACGGGGCTGGGATGTAACTTCAAGTCATCATGTTGCTATTCTGCCCTCTGCCGAGAACACATCTAATGCATCTTATCTTAAAACTACACATCCATGACAATTAACTAAAAACATTACTCTTTCAAGAATAATTAAAGTGTTCAGTAGGATTGTAGGTGTGATAATCTTTAGAGCCCTGTGCCCACCTGTGTTCACACTAAGGGAACTTTGTTGCTTGTCTGTCTTTTCCGATGTGGGTTTTCTATATGTTGCATTGTATCAGTGTCACATGACTCCCCTTACCAAAAACACATGTGTATCATCTTCCTCTTAAGGAATATTAATGTGCCTCTTAGTCTAAGCTCCTGCTGGAGCAGCAGCTTTCAGCCTTCCTAAATGTGCGATCCTTTAGCACAGTTGCTCATGTTGTGGTGATCCCCAAACATAAAATTATTTTCATTGCTACTTCATAACTGTAATTTTGCTCCTATTATGAATTTTAATATAAATATCTGATAGTCAGGATATTTGCTTTGGGACCCCAGTGAAAGGGTCAATTCGACCCCCGCGAGGGGTCATGACCCACAGGTTGAGAATCCCTGCTTCAGGGTTATGTGTAATTGTTTATGGTAACAAAAGAAACAGGATATAGAATGAATTCATCTGCTTCTTTCATCATTAACCCTATTTAAAAGACTGGAGCCAAGGGATTCACTTATCAAGAGAGTGACCCAGTTACTTAAAGTGTAAACCCTAAGGAGTTAAGGAGTCCTGGTAGCAACTCTTCTGGGACAGTTATTGCAGAACTCATTCACTGTATGAATGTAACTCATGACTTCGTCACTGAGGCATAAGGTCTGTTTTCTTCAGTCTGCTATTGTGACAGTCTTTGAACTAGTAGAAGAGTACAGTAACATATGGAAGCACTGACGTCAGATCTTGTGAAACATCTCTTGAAAAGGTCTATAAATAGCCCTCACAGGTGTTGAACCTCCCACATCTTTTGCGTGGGCAGGACTAACTGTTGGTCCTTCTGTCATTTAGTCTACCACAAGACTATGAAACCAAATTGGAGCTCTGTACAGAGGAGGAAAGACTGATCATTACAACAGCAAGTGTATAATTCATCTTTATTTCAAAAAGCATATTAGTTGCTCTAAAATTTTTGTCAATATTAAAAATACAGAGATAACCAATGGTAGTAGCTGAAATTACAGTTAGCCCATTATTTGAAGACTACAGATTCTTCATAATGTAACACAGTATGAAATTTATTATTGAATTAAAATTTCAGTAAAAGTATGTAATTTTTCTGCTCTATAATAAAAAACATAAAATGAATAATACTCATATTCCCCTAAGTGAAGAAGGTATACTGAGATTGCTAAGATAGTATAGATAGTTTAAACATATTATAGTTCAAAAGACCACAAAAATTCATAAACAGTACTAGTGAGTATTCTTCAATGCAACTCTGTTGAGGTTCCACTGCTTCCTTAGGTGAACTGTACTTGCCTTCACCCATATCAATCTATATTTTAAAAAGAAAATGAAATATAAAGTTTTGATTTTCAAAGAATGTAAAACTATTTACTGTGTTATCGATACTGTATGAAATTCTGCAGCAACGTTGGTAACTGGAGCTGGGAGAGAAGATGCAACCTTTGTCTTCCTATGTAGTTGCGGATACAGAGTCGACAGAGTTGGCAAAGAGAACTTGGGGTAGCTACAAGAAGACATCGACATATTTATTAAAAAACGAATTTTTATATGTGATGAGCTATATTAAATAAAAGCATAAAACAGTAAATTAATTTGGCTAATGACAAACTTTTTCATTATTTATGTTGCTTATATTTGTGAGATCTTGAGCTATGTCTCATGACTGAATGTACCATACATGTTCTTTAAATCATAACCGTCTTCAAATTGCTGGAAAGGTGGCTCAGCAGTTAAGAGCACTTGCTCCTCCTACAGAGGACTTGAGTTCACTTCCCAGCACCCACAGTATGCAATGGCTGACAAAAATCCTTAACTCCCACTCCAGGGGATCTGGTACTCTCTTCTGGCTTTTGCAGGTACCAGGCATGCAGTGCACTTGCATGCAAGCTGGCAAAACACTCACACATACAAAATACAAATACATAATAACGTTCATAATTATCTTGTAGATTATTAAAATTCTTGCTTCACAGAATTTTTAGAACAAATTCTTATCTTTAAAGGAGATCTAACTCAAGAACCAAGATATAGATCACAAAGGCAAACTTTTAAATTAAAGTTACATTCTGAACTAACCTTTATAAAAGTTGCTTGATAAAAGTCTTAAAGGGAAAAAAACCTCTTTCCTTATTATGTATCTACAATACACTAGAGAACATGCACCACGCCTTATAAAATGGGGCATGAATGAGTTGGGGATGGAGCTCAGTTGCAGACTGCTTGCCTAGAACAGATAAAGTTTTAGTTTGCTCCACAGCACTACATGAACTAGGCTTGGTGGCACATGCCTATAATCCTAGCACTTGAGAGGCACAGTCAGAGAATTAATTTTCAAGGTCATCCTTAGCTATCTAGTGAGTTCAAGGCCAGCATAAGATACAGAAAACGATACCAAAAACAACAACCAAACCCCCAAAAGTTATAGGGGATCCAGAAGGGATCTGGGGGATTTAGCTGCTTGGAAATGTGATTCATTGGTAGAGAACTGGCCTAGTATGTGCTGGTGTGCTTTGTGCTAGATCTAAGGCTCAGTTACCCAGTTCTCAGGTTTGTTGTTATTGTTTAAACATGAACAGAGATCTGCCTGTCTCTGACTCCCGAGTGATAGGATTAAGGCCTATGCCACCATGCCATGTGCTCAAATATTTTTAAAAATAGTGCATGTAAATAAAGATTGCATCAGAAAATGGAATATTATTTATTATTGATACAAATTCAATATATTTTACTAAAGGAAAATAAAAGTTTAGATTCAATAAAAATCTTAAAATTGTCATATTTTCCTTACATAGAGCCCAAGTTGAATTCTTTGGTTCCTACAACAAACACTTGAAATTTTATGTCATTGCTACTTCATATGGTAACAAGGCACTTTTGCTTTCATCTGTTTGGGGGGAAGTAGATGTTTACATTTATAAACACTCCCAAATGTTCTCCCTACCTTCATGTTGAAGAAGTAGTCTCTCTACAGCACTGTTAGATATAGACATATCAACCGGCCGCAGAAGTTCTGTGTTCTTGGCATTGATGTCTGCTCCAAATTCTAGCAGCAAGTTCACAATTTCAGTACTGGGCTGCTGAGCAGCAGCGTGGAGTGGCGTGTCCCAATACTTCCCTTTGTGGACATCAGCACCTGTATGGAAGTAGACAGGAATGACTCTGAAAAGCACTTATTACATGAGTAGTTAACTTTGCAGGTAAAAGAGTGGCAGACAACTTGGGGAAGGGTACATAAAGTATATTTATTGGTGATGAGCTGTTATATAAAATCTTAAATTTGCTACCTCTGGATATGGAGATATACACATTAGTTATATTATTTTCAAATACTTTTTTGGGTATTTTTTTTCTGACATCTAGAAACATGTCAGGAGACAGAGTCTTTTAATTTTGAAAAGGTTCTTATTTATTATAACTGTATGTGTGTGTGCACGCGCACACACTTGAGATGTGTGTGTGTAGGTCTGGATGCTAACCATAGGGTGCATTGTTTGGGCACAGGACAGCTTCAAGGAGTCAATTCTCTCCTTCCATCTACACATGGTCTCCAGGGATTGAATTCAGATCATCAAACTTGCAAGGCAAATGTCCTTGCGCACTGAGCCATCTCACCATCCTAAAAGCATTATTTAGTTCGCACATACATCCTTTTATCATAGATAATAGCTCTTTAAGTTATTTTGAATAATATTGTTTTCATTATTTTCATTTAAGGCAAGAAAACTTGTTGGTTTCTTTGAAAACTCATGAATATCAATATGTGAATGATTTAGGTGAAATGTATATAAATAAGCCTGCCAATTTTCACTTGTATAATTTCATTCAGTAAACACATAGAGACAAAAAGCCTCTGTAGTGGAAAAACATTTCGATGATATCTGCGTAAAACCCCAAACTTTTGAAAATGTTCTCATTGAGAAATATAAGCCTATATCTACTGCGTGGTTATTCATTTTAGCCCAAGTCTGGCACACAAGGGTCATTCAGTGACAGTAGGTGATGTAAGTAGGTGATATCTAACACTATAAAAGTTTAGTAATACTATTGTCTAGTATATAAATGGTTAGAAACCAAGAAATAGCTACTAACAAAAGTCATACGTGCTTTCTGAGTCAGCCTTCTGATAGTTTGTAAAATTACCCATACCCACAAGAATCAGTTCACATAAGTTTCTTCATAGCTCTCTTGTACTTTCAGCTTTCAGGAGATATAATTGCTTTCAGTATTTTTAAACAAATATGAAGTATCTAGTCAAGAAATGTCTGTTGGCCAAATTTCCATGAAGAAATCACAAACTTCATTGGGATGATCAACTTTATGAGAGGAAAGGAGCCTGAAAATAGCAACCTGTCAATGATTGCTAACAACAATTTCCAATGTTCTTTAATATATATTAAAGTGTTTGGTGAAAAAATTCTCAAAAACTGAAGATGGGTAATAAAGCATATATTGTATTGGTTACACCAAATTTATGATCAATTTTCTAGGAAATAATTTATCAATATTAACAGAATTCACTTTACAATTCTATGTGCAATGTGAATAAAATAGGGCATTTGACGTCCTGCTCATAAGACATGTATAGGTCAGGTAAGACACTATGAATAATGTGTTAAGGGGTTGCTAAAATTATATGTCTGAATATACCAGAAGTAAACAGTATATTTTAGTCACAAGCAAAAATAAATAGCACACACTCTAGGGTCTCATTCATGTATATCCTAAGTAGCTAGCACATGACAGAGAGGCACTCTGTTAGGGAAAACAGATAATGGTGGGGTGGGGTGGCAGGGCACAAACCATCTCCAAGGAGTTTCCAGCTCTAATGTGGGAGAGACCACCAAATGGGTTAGGATTGTTTCTCACGGAGCAAAAACAGCTTTGAGGAACTTAGTGGGGAAGGCAAAAAGCTTTTTTAAGCAACAGCAGAGAAAGTCCAAAGTCTGGGATAGTCTATGGGTTTTTCTATGGTAGGCAATAAGATTATCCAAGTACTCAGAGCCCCTTAGTTTTTTGTGAGATTTCTTTACATACTTAGCAACATCATATTCAGTCTGGAGAATCTTATTTTTATGACTGATTACAAGGAAAGCCTCAATTATGTAACAAATGGTATATTGACTCAGATGCAGCACATAGAGAGTGTATACTCATCTATGAGCCGTGAAGTATTCTCATCAAATGTGTTTCTTTAATTATTATATATGCAGAAGTGGTAATGTTTATAATAAAAACATTTTCACAATGAGATAAGTCTTTTAAAAGAAGCTTAGCTAGATGAACAATTAAATATCTACAAGCATGGAGAGAATGGAAAAGTACCAGCATAAAGAAGCTTCCGGACGCAGCGGAATTGCTGTGACATACAAGCCACATAAAGAGGAGTTCCCAGGTGAGGAATGTCTTGGTCAACATCGATGCCCCAGGCCATCAGAATGTCGAGACATTCATGGTGCCCTGCCAACACAAGATAAGACAGCTTTACGTTGTGTTAATATTCTCTCTTGAACTTGTACCTTGGCTCATGTTTTCTACAGAAGTATAACTCATTGAAGGACACATAGGAGCATGCACATCTGGGGATATTTTCCCTTTTTGACTTAACCCGGTAACTAACCTTTACTCGCAGCCTCGTGTGTTGGGGATGGAAAACAGGACTCCAGTTGGGCTTTGGCACCATATTCCAAAAGAAGTTCTGCACAGCTTGTACTGCCTTGTGAGCATGCGTTGAACAAGGGAGTCACACCATCTATCGTGATTGCATTTGCCTAAACAGAACCCGAAATCGGAGAACGAGATGATTCATGAATCATGCAGGACTAAGGAACTTGTTGATGCATTGCTCAAAGCTACATGACTTGCTAATTGGGAAGTGTGCACTGTAAATACGACAATGTGTATTTACTTCAAACACATCAATGAAACAAGCTTTACACCTTCAGGAGATAAGCAGAAACATGAGGTGCGAGAACAGTCACAGGAATGGACACCCTGCTATTGTTCATTGAAAAGTCAATATTTAAATAGAAAACTCACAAAAAATCAACAAGTCAAAAAAGGAAGAAGCAAGTAATAGTGAAGGAAATGGCAAGGCCACTTTACTAGTGGATATTTCAATGTGGTATATTGATTCTGAGATTTTTATGTATATGTGTATGTATGTATATACTTATGTACGTATGTATTTTGAGAGGATCTCTAGTTTCCTCCAACTTACTATATAACTCCTCATTACACTGACTCCAAAGATCCATGAATACATGTATGCACCATAGCTATTATTTCTGAGAATTTATTTTTCAGAAGTTGTTCAGAAAATAAGCAAAGATACAAGATACGGATGATCATTTGTTGTTATTTTGATTCACAAAAACAGAAAATCTAAAGATCATCAACGCACTATTCTACACAATGACTGGGATTCCTCCGCAGGTTTCTTGAGAAGGCTGAGGCCGTCCTAGGGCATTGTTTGTATTCTTATGTCTTCAATACTTACTGCTAAGAAAGAAGGAAAGGAGAATAAAATGAGAACTTTTGTTCTCTTGGTCAGCAGGTGTGAAGTTCTTAACTTCGTGTTAGTACTTACATTAGCTCCAGCTTCCAAAAGAGTCCTTGCACATGCCACATGATCTCCCAGGCAGGCCTCGTGGAGGGGGGTGACATGGTCTATGGTTACTGCATTTACATTATAACCCTACAGTGAGACAAGAAGGTATACAATGTCATCCCGCCATCCTTGTAAATGTCACGGAGATTGTTTAAAGACGAAAGGATCTAACCAGTGTAGTAGCTGAGTCAGCTGTTGAAACTCTAACCCCCTGTTCTAGTTATGCACAGTATACATGTTAAGTTACTATAATGCCATCTGACCATGTTCTGATGCCCTTTAATTTCAGCTAGTCATTATTCTGTCTTCACGTCAACATTTTAAAGCTTTTTTGTGATATTTTTCTGTGTCAACTGCCTACTTAATACCCTGTATCTCATTTTTACTTATGGTTCTGTCCTGGAGCTTTTAAGAGGAAAAGTCTAACTGACTGAAGTAGACCACTTTGGTGCAGGATGAGTTTATGGTTATATTCCTGCTGCTTCTGGTCAGTCTGCTCTGCTTCTTCCTTGTGGAAATATAACAAACGGTGTGGCCAGCTGTCACCTTGCTCCTGCCGGAGCCCCAGCCAACCAGCCTCCCCTATGTGACAGTGTGAGTCCAAACAAACCTTTCCCCCCAGTGACTTCTTGTAGGACAGTTGGTGTCAATAATGAGAAAAGTAACTCTATAAATCAATTATTCTGTTTTGCCCAGCAACAGTGAATACATGTGCTGGAATGTCATACTATACTCAATAAATATGCACAATTATTAAGTGTTAGTAAAATTTAAAATGTATGACATGGAAAAGTTAGCTACATTGGTTTGGTCATTATACATTATATACACATTTTACTACACTGTGCCTATAAACACGTAATCATTATATATAATGTATCCCATTCATGACACAATTGAGATTTAAAAACACTGTCATTATCATAGCAGCATCACCTAATAATGCTAAGTATTTTGTTAATAGATTCTGGCACATTTTCTTTAAAGTTCATTTTCTTAAGACCTTTGGTGGGATATTGGTTCTCTATTCTTTATTTCATAGAATCAAAGAGTTTTTATAAAATCATAAACTCAATGGTCAATTCAGACTGAAAAAATGTTTGTAAATTGATTTATGACTGTGTTGTGAAATAGCTATTTATTTAATAGATATGATTGAGTTATACAGTAAGGTTGAGAACTCTGTCCTGAAAATTAGATTTGCGTTTAAAGCATGACTCACAATAATCATGATAATTGGAACAAATATTTTGCGTTCTAAATTTAGGATGGTCATGAGAGTTAAATGGGATAATACGTTTATGGCAATTATTACTGTTCCCAGTGAGTGGAAAATATGAGATTTCATTTAATCTCCAGCTTAATAAGCATTGTGCTCTAATTAAGCTGATAATATCAGACTAAATCATATAAAATTATTACGATGTAAGACTCTTTGCCTTCTGGAGATCATTAATAATTTATGGTTTATTATTGTTAATTTTACTAAGAACTTTATATGAAGTTTCAAGGCAAGATCTTAGCATAGAGTGTCATAAACTGTCACAGGGGAACACATGGAGGCACAGGCATAGACAATCTCAGTGTATCTTGTTGCTAGAAAGTCGAATTTCTATCAGCCCTGTCCTTATCATTTTTCAAGACTTCAAGTTCCTAGTAACCGGTCTTGTTTGAGGAGATGTGGCCACATCCTAGTGTGACCCAATGATGGAGGCATATGAGAGGGTGCTAAGGGAGCCTCTCCCTCCTCAGGGTTGGCATCATTGGTGGGGAGGAGACACATTGGGAAACACTGGGACTGCCGTCCTCTGAAAGCATTATGTGACCCTCTCCAGGGGATTAGCCTTTGAAACCACTGACCTTTTTACACAGGTCCTCCCTCCACCCTGAAGTGATGAGTAAAACAGTCACATGGCTGTCACAGGACTGGACACTCCAAGGGAACACCTTGGACACATCTTCATGTTACAGGTGAGAAACTGAAACTTGGGTAGCCTGCGGCTGTGTCAAGTGTCCGGTGTTGTTCCAACTATGTTGTTAGAAACCTTCCTTTCTCATAACCATCTGAGAAATTCCTTTCTCCGTGACACTGGGAATCACTAATGCCCTGAGTATACATTACAGTTAGACTGGAAGCTGATAATATGTAATGCACTGATTCAAGCTCAGCCACTTTCTGTTTGCAGGAGGAATCTATGCCTTTCTTTCTCACTCTGCTCCCTCTGATGAAGTATAGGAATAGCATTCTACTGACTTCACAGGCAGTTCACCATGATATTTCATAAAATACCACAATGTAAAATATGCTGCTTAAACATCTGGTCTGCCTACCCCTTTGGAGACATGTGACTGAACTAAGTCTATAGTTAGCTGTACATACTACATAAAAATACACATATTTAGAATGCTTAATAAGTAACACATAAATGCAATAACTAATTTCTAAAATCCATATTACTGTTCAACTATACTACAAGAGAAATTTGAAATAGGAAGACATAGAATTATGACAAAATACTCAGGAAAGAATTTCAAATGTAAAACATAAAGTAATGTCTTATCTGATACAAGTTATAAAGAAGGAGCAGTAGTAACATTTAAGAAAGTTTATTTCAAAGGGATTTGCTTCAACAGTGTTCTGTGCTCATGGGAAGGGAGCTTATTTTGAAGTATAATGTAATAGTTTACTTGTGATAATAGTGTCCTCAGAGCAAGAAGTCGACCTTGGCTTGCAGCTTCATGGAGTGGTGATCGATCTGCCCAGGAGCCTGTAAAAACGAATGACAAGATCCTGTGGGTCAACATAAACTCTATGAGGTTCAAAGTAAATTATTCACATCCAGCATTTAACAAAGTGACCCAGTGACTGATCCCATATTTTAAAAAACTTTAAAAAACTTAGCTGAAGTATCCCGCTAGTGAATGTGTAAATTCAGAGGGCTGTATTTGCTCTAGAATTGACTTACAGCAGACTTAAAGTATCTACTGAGTAATCAACCAAAAAGTATGGGACACACAAAAGGTCCAACATTTGGAGTACACGCTTTTTTGTATATAAGCAGAAATGATGGACTTATTGGATTTTTAGTAACGCTAAGAGCCAAACCCATGGCTTCACACTCTGAGCCTGCCTTATTATCTCTCCTAACCCCAGACTTCAGATTCTCCTGGTCCTGGTGTGTATGAGCTTCAAAATATTGCTAAGAAGGTCAAGTAGGTGAGCCCCAAGTCTGGGTCATGGCATAGCCTAGATAGGTCCCAGAAAGGTGTTATCAAAGGGGACACAGAGTCAACTATTTTGGAAATGGTGCTAATATTGTCAAAGGCCCACTGGTAGATCATACATTCTCTGTGTATTAGGTGTGGGTAAACCAGGGCACTTATCTTCCAACCTAGATGTCATGTCCCTCAATTTCTGCTTCTCAGGTGTCTCTTATACCCCACCCATTAGGAAAAGAGCTCTTCGTGCATGAGCTCTCCTCTCTCTCTCTTCAAGAGACATATCAACTGCTCCTCTCTCTCTCCTCCTCCTCTCTCTCTCTCTCTCTTTCTCTCTCTCTCTCCTTGTGGGTCAGTCAAGCAGTTAGAAAGTATGCTGGACTGGTTCACCATGATTCCTGCAGTTAAAACAGCCCCAGTCCTGTCTCTATTGGTTTAATTTACTGGATATTAAAGATAATAATATAGGATTTAAAGTGATTAAATAAGGAGGCTATCTGTGCCAGAAAACTTATTTAAATAAAATTTAAGAAACGAAACCAAAACTGACTAAGAATATTCATAAAATAGTAAAATTATGAATACTAATATCTATCTTCTATCTAATTCTCGTCCCTTGTTAAATCCATAGGATAGAATAAACACACACATTTTAAGGCCACCAATTAATTTTACTTCATAAATTGATATAGTCAGTTGGATATTAGTCAACAATGCACGTTTTATGAAATTCCTATCTAAACTTAATATATATTATGAAATTATTAGGGATGTAAGTACAGAAGAATGCTGTATTTTAGAAATGACTTCATTATTTCCACCGTTTAGAGAATTCAAAAGCCCCTCTTGATTCTACCTGTGAATCAGTATCATAATCTTTCTACAAACTGACCAGAACCCTGTAAATGATACCTAAATAATTCCACTGAATAAAGTCTGGGTACACATGACAAGGAAAAATAAGTAAGCACACACGCCTGACACAAAGTGTTGAGGTCATTGGCCACACAGCAGAATCTTTACATCTAAAGGCAAAAGAGTATTTTACTGAAAATGGAAATACTAAGGTAGAGGGGGCAAGAGTGCCTTTTTTTCTTTCCTGTTTACCTGCAAATCATAGTGGTCACAGTTAATGTCAAAGAGGTGCACCATGTGTATGACACTAGTCTAAGCCCTTTACCTGCTGTCTAAACACTTTACCTGTGTGAGCACCCACATACACGCAAGCTAACGCACACCCAGGCCCATGCACCTTTCACAAAAAGAAAGAAAGGGCTGGTGAGGTACCCATCGGGGTAAGAGTGCTTTGTCAGCTTGAGTTGTCTTCTGACCTCCGAAATGTGACCAAGATTCCAGGGTGAAACACGATGCCTAACAAATCATCCACATTGGTTTACTCTGTCGCTGAAAATTTAATGCAAAATGAAGTGCCTGAGCACTTCAAATGTAGATCAGTTCTTACTGTGAATATTCAAACAAGAAAATATGAAAATTATGTTACCTTTCAAAATAGATTGTCACTACATTCAGTTTCATCAACAGAAAGGTAGGGAATCACCGAGTCTCAAATACACAATGCTTAGATATATGATTGAATTCAATCATGATATTTACAATGTCAGTTTTTTAGTTCCTATCTAATGATGTAATAAAGTTCAGCGTTTTTATTTATTCTAACAACAGACACTAAATAATGTGATTCTACTTTATTATGACTACACATTTTACAACTGTTGCTATGTAAGACAACTGAATGATAAGATTGACAAAGGCCTAGAAAAATGATCTTTGAAGTTTATTTTAGGCCCAGACCTTCCCAGCATTGTGAAGACCTTTAAGAATCAGCAAAGCTAACAAGGTTTAGAGCAGAGGGATCCTCCACAATTCTTCCAGCAAGCTCTCTTCTGCATTCTAATGATGGGTTCAGCTTATTGATTGTACTGATGTTCACAACAACTGGTTCCAGCTTGACCACAATAAGTAACTGCATTACACTTTTTCTTCACGAATTCATCAAGTAATTAATCAACAAATGACTCAATCTATGAAAGAAATTATCTAAAAATATACACATCACCTTATACAAAAATTATTTGTTTTAAATTGTTCTGTTTCAAAATGTCTTCACCCATCCCTGCTTTTTTTCTGTTAGTATCAGAAATTTAGCAACTACAAATATCTATTCAAATATATTCAATATTAAATATCATACTTCCCCATATGGACATGCTTTATATTATTTTTTCAAGATCAAATGAGATTAAAAATAGCTTAATATATAACTATTTTGTAGTATTTCAAATTTTTACAGTTTGTGTATCTAGAATTAAAGGGGAAAATCCTTTGAAAAAATGTTCAGCCTTACTCATCCAGATAAATTATCAGTATGGAATTTATTTTTTTTTTTTACAAAATGTAACTTTCATTATGCTGATCAAATTCATACTGCTACGGTGTGTGGAGCTATGCAGGGGTGACTGTCTATATTTAGAAATAGCACTAGTTCCCAGACATCTGGTTTATTATTACAGGGTAAGAGCCTGCTCTTAAATATCACATTGCAAGAGCAAAAAGATTCATGATTTCATATCTATATCTATATCTATATCTGTATCTCTATATATACACAGTTTCATAAAGATCTATACCATACCTAAGTCACCGTCTCCCCATGGCACTTCAAGCCAGCCGCTGCTGAGGTAAATTCGACTCATCTTTTTTTAGCAGCATGAGAAAAAAAATCCCTTGTCGTTTACTAGCTGTGCTCAGCCATTTTAAGGAGCTGAAAGAGCCTTGTAATATGATGACTTGTTGTTTAGAACATCCGAATTATCTTCAAAGTTTTATTTTTCTAGTTGATTGCCCTCTTTGAGAAATAGTAACCCTAAATTATTTTTTATCCTTAAGACCATGGATCCTGTCATGAAACAAAAGCATTTTACTTTTACTTCTGTCCCTGGCTATGGTGACATCATGTTGTTATTTAGATAGTCTTTGCCTGTTCCAGTTCTTAGCCCCATCAATATCGTGACAACTGGACTCACTGAAGAGCTGACTTAGCAATGATGTGGAGGACTTAGGTGTTTGGGTACTCTGGCTTTTTTTTTAAATATTTTCCCAAATATGAATTGCATCACACTTACTTCAAACAAGAAATTATAATCATGAGAAAAACAGTAACATTTTTCATGTAACCTTTTCATTTTTATGGGAAATGTTGAGGCATTTTATAGCTCCCCTTAGTTATAAGATATTAAATCAACCGTCTTCTTTGCAATTGATGCAGATTCACTATGAATCCAAGGCAACTTAAGTTTAGGACCATAACTGACAAGAATCCTTTGTAAAACTCTATAACTTGAGAACTTAAATATACCCCCAAACATGTAAGCTCCAGGCCCAAGATTTTTTGGTCCCCGTCTCACAAGTTTACAAATAAGTCACCAGGCATATAATGAGCTATGTTGTATATACAAACAACCAGATTAACAGAAATTCTTGAGGACATGTTTAGTAAGATGGAAATAATGTGCCATCAAAACTAGTGTCTTCAAGAACAGAGACTGACCTTATCTTTCTATTCCTATCGCCACTATGAAATTTTTCTTATAACATGGGATGTACTCACTCATAATTGGTTTCCAGCCATAAATAATGGTCACGGAGTATATAATTGGTGAACCTAAAGAAGCTAAATTAGAAGGTGAACCCAAGGAAAAACATAATTATTCTCTTGACTAAGGGAAGTAGACAAAATTGCCGGGGAGAAATTTTGGGATCTTGGGGGGGGGGGGATGGGAGTATCGGGGGAAGGGGAGAGAAAAGTGAGAAGGGGAGGATGAGGGAAACTTGGGGAAACAGGAGGATTGGGATAAAGGAAGGTTGGATAGGGGAGCACGGAAGCACAATTTTTAGTTAAGGGAGTCACCTTAGGGTTGGCAAGAGACTTGAACCTAGAGTGGCTCCCAGGAGCCCAAGGCGAGGTCCCCAGTTAGTTCCTTGGGCAGCTGAGGATAGGGAACCTGAAATGACTCTATCCTATAGCCATACTAATGATTATCTTGCATATCACCATAGAACCTTCATCAGGTGATGGATGGAGATAGTCACAGAGACCCACACAGGAGCACCGGACTGAGCTCCCAAGTTCCCAATGAGGAGCGGAAGGAGGGAGAACATGAGCTAGGAAGTCAGGACCACGAGGGGTGCACCCAACCACTGAGACTGTGTGGCTGATCTATTGGGAGCTCACCAAGGCCAGCTGGACTGTGACAGAAGATGCATGGGATAAAACAGGACTCTCTGAACATGGCGAACAATGGGGGCTGATGAGAAGCCAAGGACAATGGCCCTGGGTTTTGATCCTACTTCAAGTTCTGGCTTTGTGGGAGCCTAGCCAGTTTGGATGTTCACCTTCCTAGACATGGACGGAGGGGGGAGGACCTTGGACTTTCCACAGGGAAGGGAACCCTGACTAATCTTTGGACTGGAGAGGGAGGGTGAGAGGAGTGGGGGGAGGGGGAGAAGGGTGGGAGGAGGGGGAGGGAAATGGGAGGCTGGGGGGAGGCGGAAACTTTTTTCTTTTTCTCAAAAAAAAAAAAAAAATAATATTAGCACAGCCATAGCTGGGCTCTCCATGGTTATAGAAGAATACAACTGAATTACATGGAGATGCAACTTATTCTAATTAGTTTTTATTGTTTGCTATGAGCCATTCATTATCTTATAAGACAGCCTCTGCCTATGGGGTTGGACAGAATTAGAAAAACTAAGCAAACAAGACAAACAAAATGCATGTTACCCTTTATCTTAAGGAATTGAATAAAGTTTGCAGTGTCTTAACTGATCAGTTTCTTCTAAATGTATCCCAAATCAAGAAAAATGAATTTAAATATTTTTCTAAAAGAAGGCTTTAGTTTGAGGCAGATAATCTAATCATATCAATTTGCCCCTGTAAACAATGGTGCTGCCAGGAGAAATTCTTGATTTCAAAATCAAGCCAAATATATAACAACTTATGGGACCTTTGCAAGTCAGCACCTGAAAACAACGTTTTCTTAATGTCAAAAAGGAGGGTAATTCCACCTTCTTATAGGATTGAAGTCAGTATTAATAAAGAACTTAGCCTAATGCTATGATTGTTTGAATAAAACTTCCATAAATTTAATATTTTTATGTTTTTTCTTCAAGAACTTTTAGGTTCATATCATTTTTTAAAAGAAAAGTTAAAGTGTTTTCCCAGTTTCTGAAATCTTTCACAGAGGAAAAAATATTTGACCACATAAGCAATACAATTTTCACAGAAAACAGTAAGATTCAGCTGTTGAGTTTATTAGAATCAAAGAAATTTACATAATTATACTCAACCAACTTCAGGTCAGTTTATCCTTAGACCATAACTACAAATCATCATAGATTCTACTGGTTTCCTCCTAGCTGTCTGATCAGCATTGGAATTGAAAGACATTACTAATCATTTTTATGATTCTTGATTATAATACCATGCAAAACCAATGAAGTGAAATGAAATAGTGAATTTCATCTGAAAACCAAACAGTAATGTTATACTTTGATCTTTTCTTCTTATTAAAAATTTTTCACACAATATATTTTGATCATAGTCATTCCCCTTCTCCGCTCTCCCAAGTCTTCCCAGATGCTTCCCACCTACCCACTCACCTAATTTCATGTTTTCTTTATTCCCCCCACTAAAGACAAAAAGAAAGAAAAAACAAAGAAAAAAGCCCAAAAAGTCAAAATAAGAACTAAAATTATTAGTATGACAGAAAATATCAAAGCCAAAAGTGCATATAGAATCCGTGAGTCTATTTGAGGGCTGGTAAAATAGTGCTGTGGCTAAGCGCATTAGTTCTTGCAGAAGACCTGGTTTGGTTCCCGACACCCACATGATGGTTCACAGGCTTCCATAACTGTGGCTCCAGAATATAAAACCCCCTCTTCTGATCTCCACAGGCACCAGACAAGCACATGTTACACATACATACATGCATGAAAAACTCTCACCAACCATGCACTTAAGATACATGTTTAAAAATTATTTAATGTTATACTTTAACATAGGCTTTTGGTGTTAATGAGCTTATAAACAAATAAATACATTATTAAGAGATTAGCATCAGGCAAATTAGAAGCTTCCTGTGGTTTCCATTGGTCACCCATCAGCATTTTGGTTCCTTTTTCTTATTATGTATGAGTAAATGTCAGGAATGTCTAAGCAAATATAAGAGAAATGGCTTTCTCATGGTGTTTCAGTTTTGAATACTGCCTCCTAATTGTTCTCACAGTGAGTGCCTCTTACAAGAATCAAATTAGCTACATATAATGAACAAAGGAAGGAATAACTTATTTACAATTATGGAGCTCTATATCATCAAACCTTTTTCATCTATCATCATAAATGAGATAAGTAGGTAAGGAATGGTGACAGTATTGGGACAGTCATCATGGATATATAAACGGGTAACTCCACAGCTAGAAGTCGGCCTGATTCCTCTAATAAATCTTAGTACCCACACTGGAGCATTCATCCAGATAACGTTCTGACTTCTCAAAACATTTTTAAAAGCAAACTCATCATTTCCTGAAAAAACAGCTACCTTTTGTTTTCCTTCTCCACTGGTTTAAATGGAATTCCCATCCTAGCAAGTGGCCATAGTAACATAGTCTTAAAGTTAAGTCTACAATATTCAAGAACCTCATACACATTGACCATTCCTGTGTTTCTTTGATAGGAATCAACTCTTAGTGGCTCAGATGTTCTCTTTTCATTGCCTCCCCTCTATGTCAGACTGTGTCTTTCTGTCCACTAGCTCTTGAGATCTTTACCCATCCCGTGGTTATTTAAACATCACAGGTTGGGTATCCCAGTTGTTTTATCCAGTTCAGTCTTCTCTAAATTTTACACTTCATTTCCAGCTGGCTATCCAACCTCTTCCTTTAGATGAGTAAACAGGCATTTCAACTTAATTGAATTCTTGATTTGAAGCAGCCCGTAAAACTCCCCTATTGGTAAATGGCAAGTCTACTCATCTACTTTAATAACTTTATTATTATTATTACTATTATTATTGAAAAACTAGTAATAGTACAAGGTTTCTCTGTGTCACCCTGACTATCCTGGAACTTGATTTGTAGACCAGGCTGGCCTCAAACTCACAGAGATCCGCCTACCTCTGCCTCCCGAGTGCTGGGATTAAAGGCGTGCGCCGCCACCGCCCGGCCTGTTCATAAATTTTTAAAAGTAAACAAGTGCTTAAATGGAGATGCGATCATATGATTCACTCTGCCTTGGATCTATTAGGGGTTCTGTTTTCAAGGTTTTTAGATAGTGTATCCCTCTGTAGTCTAGGCCATACTGGAACTCATTAGGTAGCTCCGGCTGACCTCAAATTCATGGCAATCAACCTGCCTCAGCCTCCAGCAGGCTGAGATTATAGAAGTAACCTACCATGCCAGGACTCCACTTGTTTCATTTAGTCATACTGTCATTGTTTCATGTCACAAATACAATTCTGTAGCATTTTACATAAATACTATTTGGTATTAATCACTTATGATAGTCATATATATTACTATTTACCTTATCACATATCAACTAATTATCAGTACACTTATTGTTACATTTAATTATTTAATGTGTGTCTGTATTTGTACATGTATGTGTGTCACATATAGATGCAGGCTAGCACATGAGGGTGGATGTCAGAGATCTTGTGGGAGGCATTTCTCTTTCTACTATGCAGATTTCTAAGGCAAACTCAGGTTGGCAAGCTTGACTAGGGGCAAGCACCTTGTACCCTCTGAACCATTTTTCTGTGTACAAACATTACCCATGGTGGTTATCCCAGTTGTTTATCTCCAGACCAGTCCTTTCCTCTCAATTTGAGAATTCATGTCCAGCTAACTATTCAACTTTTCCACTTAGATATTTAAATAGATAATGTAACACAATAGAACTCTTAATTTGGAGTCCTTAAAATCTCCCCATTGGTAAATCACAATTCAACCTATCTATAATTTTGCTAGCCCTCAAATGGCTTCTAGATTTAGGAAATCAGCAGATTCACTTAGCTTTGTGAATATCCCTCCATTTATGCTCAGGAAATTCCTAAAATTTTAATCCTTAGCATCAAATGACCTCCATCAGGACTGGACCTATTTACACTCATTAACAGTGTTGGAAAATCCTGAAGCTTAATCAAGTAGAAGTTTGCTAAGTCTTGTTTTCCCCTCAAAATATAGTGAATTTCCTATTTACCATAATTTCAATATATTCAAAGTAGGTCAAAGGTTATTTTTCATAATTAGATTCTGAATGTAATTTTGTAGCTTACTTTCAACCTCCCATGGAGCCTCTATCAGCACTAAGATGCCAGAGACTCATTTAGGTGAATTCAGGCACTTTTTGGGGCCATGTCTCACACATCTATCATTGTCACTTCTTGAGGTCTACCACTGGGATAATTTTCTCTCCATTTAACGAAAGTCTAAAAGATCATTATTTCTACCAAAAGCACTGCATTCACTGAGGACGTAAAGGCTTAGAAGGACACGTGAAACTACTTGGTGATACTTTCCAACAGCTGTTACTATTCCCAGTGCATAATAAACACACAAGAGAAAAACAATTTGTAGGTCACTGAATTAGGCTTTCATATTTTAATGTGACAGCTCATTTTTTTTGTTTTTCTGCCTGTTTTCTTTGCAGTCAAACTGTGCTCACGCTGTTCAGCTATTTTATTGTTAAGCATATTGATAATCTTAAGTAAGGAGATGTGTTTGTAGTGAGGAGAAACAATCCAATTGCATGTTTCAATCTTTTAAAAACTTGTGTCTGGCTTATAACTGCTTTATTTGAAAATGAATAATTTATAAATAACAATCTTCAAACCCTATTATACAGTAAACATAATTGTTATGATGGGGTGATAGTTTGTTTCCGATTCCACATTTCCAGCATTTAAATCTTTTATGGACTAGATTGGTGTCCTGTTATTTGCTAAGGTATTTTCTGCTTTTAACATAAAGTTCCCTCCCAGAACCGCTCTTTGAACTACTGTGTTCAATCTTCTTCATACTTAACACAATTTCTATCATTAAAATTCACAAAATGTAAGGACATTTCAACAAAGAGCTTGCACTCATTTTCTTAGTTAAATCACCCTTTAGCTTATGATCTAAAATACATGATTTAAAATTCATATTGTTTCTAAACAGCCTTTTCCTGCATCATAACCTGTTTCCATTCCCATGCCAACACAGAGTTCACTGCTAAAATGAAAAGAGGCTTTAACACAGCATCTAAAAGCTGACCATTGTCTTTAATATGCAATCACAGAGGAGACTCGGCAAATGCATTTTCAAACACACTAAAGGATGAAACCGCTGTGCAGTCCTCTGCCACGCTGTACGTTCCCGCCTCAGAATCTACATTCTGGAAAGCGCCCACAGTTTAAAGTTAGTATTTGCTAAACTAGGTCAATGTAGTTTACTGCAAATGGCTGCTATACTAACCTTGACTGGTCAGAATACCCCAGCTAGCTTTTCGCTTAGAAGAACATTCCTCTACATTTGCTAGTTTTCTTTTCGGGAGGATTTGCTTAATGGCGTTCCCTTCCACAGCAATGTCTGCAGACATACTTTGGTTGGTGTGTTTGTCTGTAACAAGCAGGTGTCATGAATACAAGTGCTCTTCCCCAGAAGAAATATTAGCATCTGGCTCTCTACCTACTTTTTCCTCCCCTTCCGACTTTCACAAAGGTTCCTGTGTGCTGCCTGGAGAAAAGCTTCAGCATTGAGCTCTATTCAGAAATACTTGGAAAGGGGTTGGTAGATGCAGTGTGGGGGAAGGGCTAGAAAGGCTGCAGCATTTTCTATTTTTAAAGCAGAGACTCTCCGCAGCAAGAAATATTTAACTGTTTATGTGATGCAAATCGTGAAATATTACTAAAATCACTTGCTGTTGCTTTAGTGTCGAAGTCTATTTCAATGACATGCACGTCAACCAAATGTAAAACTGCCCACTGATAAAATGTAAAACTGCCCACTGATGAAGGCTAGATAGAACTTCATAGTCAGAAGGCTCAGGCTCAAAGATTCCTTCGGCCTTACCCCAGCATCATCAGAAATAAGCATTATATGTGCATACGGATCCGTTGGTATCTAACTTGTGTTTTAATTTTGTGAGTATCTAAGTTTAGAATTGAAAAATCGCAGACTTCTTATTCCCATAGGCACAGCTCACTACTGTGATTTTTTTCAGAGGTCATTTCTAAACCAGAAGAGGTCAGTAGGCGATTGAAGTATGGCTGAAATTTTTTACCCTAAAAGGTAAAGGAAGGAGAAGTTGGAGAGATGAGTGGAAAAAACTAAACACGTGCCCGTTGTTTATTTGTGTATTGCTAGCATGGAGGACTGAACAGGGTTAACAGTCCACGGTGGAAGAAGAAGAACAAGTAAACTGTGAAGGGACTCCATGGATTAACTGAGCTGCTCATCGTATTTCAGGATATTTACATATTGAGATCTGTCCAGATGAAAAAAGGTGACAGAGTCAATTATCTGCCTTCATTTCTTTAGTACCATCTTTAAGGCTCTAGCTGCTATTGGCCCATAAAGGAAATGAAATAACTGGAGCTCTGTCCCCCTGTAATAAGTCAAGGAGGAGGAAAACGAATCATTTAATAAAGTGGTTTCCCATGCTTTACCTGTTGACATCTGCTAACATGTTACTTACATCAAATAAATCACTAATGGATACCCAAAAACATGCCTTTCTTATCTCAAGCGCTGACATGGAAAAGTCACCTAACTATCGATACCCCTTCCTCACTTTCTAAAACATTGGCTGGGTGGTTGTCATCATACTCTTCTGTCTCTAAGAGTCTTTGATTCAGTTTTTATGCCACACACAAAAGAAAAGTTAGTACATGAGTTTTAGGCACCATATATTGCCACTGCAAGACCTAGATATTCCCAGTAAAACTTACGTTCAGAGACAGCTCAGCTAGGGCAATTGGTATGGGTGGCTCGTTCCCCAGATGAAATAAAGACTAGAAAGGCCTATTCAGTGTTTGGTATTGACTTGAGCCAATGATACTTGACCACTAGCTCCTTGTGGCATAGTTTACACTCACTGAGAAAGTATGAATTCTTACAATAAAAGTAGATAATATTTTTTTTGTTTAAAAAATTATAAGAAACTTCAGTTTTAGGCTCAGGATTTTTCAGCTTCATGCTTTTGTTAATGTAAAAAAATAAATACAGGAAGATTCAAATACTGGAACAATTTTGTCCTTAAAACAGTTGTAGATATGATGTATTATATTAAACTGTCTATGTCTGACTCTCCACCTAAGTTGTGTAGTATGACCGCAAGGCCTGAATCACTATGTTATTTCCCTGGCCCATCTTTTAAATGGCATGCCATCTTAAAGAGTAATTCAAATACAAAACTTAAGGACACCTCACAAGTTTTTCTAAGCCTTGGGTGATGCAAATTTCCAGTACAGCGAAGGGGTAAAATAACCAACATAATCTGTTCTGCTTTCTAAAGATTAATTTGTTCTCACTCGTCTTAAAAGTCTCTCTTTGTAGCCAATGGAGACCACCACAGAGAAACACAATGGGACAGAACAGAGAGATCAACAGATCAAGGGAAGTATGGCCCAAGTGAATGCAACTACATCACAGCTCCTGTATCTGTGGCTCCGGAAACATCATGAAAGAGAAGGAGGAAAGACTGTAAGAGCTAGAATACCAGGAAGTCTTCTGTGAATCCATCTCTCATATAAATGGCTGTATAAGTAGGACCACAACAATGGCAATATCAATGGGCATGGGAATGTGGAAAGGGTATAAGGGGGTCTCACTCCTAGACGAGGAACTACAGGTAACTAATGACTTCTGGGAAAAGGAGAATTAGCTTGTACCAGAAATGGGAATCCTTTTTGGTATTCGATGCAGAGGACCATCTTTGAAAGTCCATACACACTACCAACAAAATCAGGCTCAAGCAGGTTATATAATATTTGTGCATAAACATACACATGTGTGTGACAATAATAGTCAATGAAAAATTTATTAACATCAGGGAGGTTATGGGATGAGTTTGAGTGAGAGTAATTGGGAGAGCTAGAAAAAAGAAAAAGGGATGATGCGATTATATTTTATCTATCTATCTATCTATCTATCTATCTATCTATCTGTCTATCCATCCATCTAGTTGTCTGTCTATAAAAGAAGACACTGGATTTTATCATAGCTATATACTTAACTGAGTTATGTTTTGACTTGCAGATAAACTGAGGCAGACTTTTTCCATTTTAATATTGTAAATTACTCAGAAGAAAGGGATTTTTAGAAGTGATTTCATGGATTAAGGGATATGATATAGGTCATTCAATAAAAAAGTATAAACTGTTGAATAGAAGATGCTCATTTTATACATGTTCTGCTTAGCTATATTATTTCATTAAAATAAAACACAGTAAATTAAATATTTGAAGTAGATACCTTTAGATGTTGGCTATCTATGTACTGTTAACTCTACTTATATAGAAGAATCTAATATCTTTCCTAGCGTAAATGCAAAAAGTCAAGTTGTATATATTATAAGGTATCATTGAGTTATGATGAGTAGGTAGATGAACTAGTCTCAGACAAAACATTAGGGAAACTAAGAAAAATCATTTTGCATAGAAGATTATGGACTCTAATTTATTAAATCTTAGAGAAAAATAACTACAATATACTATGAACCAGAGATGACCCAGTAATTTCTACTCATAAAGGCTGAAATATAGTGTTGGGATATGAAAGGATCTGATTTTATTCCCATTTTCATTAGTGCCAATGTGTCTAAACACACAGGCATCTTTGGTGTGGTGACTAGTCCCCAGTGAGATGGTGAAACTAGAAATGAAGTTCTTATGGAGGAGAAAGATTCTTCCTTCTAGACACTACAAGCCAGAAAGCTAAAACCTGAGAATTATGACAGAAATCTATATAAGGATGTAAGACATGATTAGGCAAAGATGAACTTAAAAAAAAATAGAAAGAGGGCCTACCTGCTGACCACGTAACAAATCTAACTTCAAGGCACAAATTTAACCTTTTGTCTTAAGTTGGCATAACCAGTCCACATAGATTATTGCTTCCCAGAGGCAGCATTTAGTTGAATCCATGATTATTCAAAGATTAGCATTTCTGAGAGTATATTGCTCAATGATGGGACTTGAATCCAGAACATGTTTTTCTTCCATGGTCAGAAAAAGATAGGATAAACAAGCAAGCCCCTGATTAAGTCTAGATCAGTTCCTTCTCCAGTGTTTTACCGAGCAAATACATCAACAGAACCATCATTGTACTCTAAAAAGGCTTCTAGGACATTTTGGCAGCAAATCTCAGTTCATAATTTCATATATAAATATTTCAGCATCTGTCTCTACCATTTTCACTGTAATCACAGTATTCTATCAAAGAGAAAACAGCAATTTTATTACAGAACATCTTAAGAGTTTTTCTTTCCCATAGAACTCAATTTATAAGTTTGCTTCTACAAGGGCACTTTAATTTATATGCTCTTTAAATCCTTTATTATTGGGAAAATATTTTATACTCTCTTTATTATTGTTGTGTCTATATGGGATGTATGTATGTGTGTGTGTGTGTGTGTGCGCGCGCGCGCATGTCTCCATGGGCCACTCCAATGTTTAAACTCCACTTGTCAGACTTGCATGGCAGCCACCTTTTCCCTTTGAGCAGCCCCATTGCCCTCACTTCCATTTTCTAAACTGTACGATTCTCATCCATAACAGATGTTTACTTAACCGTCCAAATTACTGATGAATCGGCTAGGACTAGGCAGGATTGTCACTTTATAGCATCACAAAGCCCCTAAGGAAGCCTTACCTCCCAGGGGCAAGTGTTCCTCCTTACAGAGCAGCATCACTCACTCCCGACAGGCCATGCTGGAGCTTCCTTACAAGGCCATGTGTGTCTATACAATTCTAGGAGATACTTCAGACCCCCATTCTTGCTCCATTTTACTTCTTATTCTATTCTAGGTGAACATGATAGGCTAAGTCTGATGGTCCAGTAAATAAATGAGGGTAGGTGAAGCCTGAGGGCAAGTCAAACAGGAGGTCCACAGGGATTGTTATCTAACAGTTAGCATTTGTTTTACATGTCAGTGAAACCTACAGCTGACAGTCTTGTGGTTCCTGATATTTCCCCTCTTGACTACAGCAGAGTGGGTAGGAAAGGGCATAGGAAAAGTCACCCACTTCCAGGAAAGATGGTCGGTATAGCTAGAAAATAGCACTTCAGAGCAAGACGCAAAGGACATTTTATCATCAGTATGTATGGAGACAATTTTGAGAAGACATGCTACATCTTTTTAAACATCACAAACTGGGTACAATTTAAGAAACATAAGCAGGGTGTTGTCGGGACCAAAAGAAACTCATGACAAATGGCTGTGGTGCGTATTAGCATGACAATGCACATGCTGGCCTCTAGGTGCTCTTGGCCAGTACCTGCTACAGAGGCCACTGGCATCTTGTCTCCCTCCACTCTTATCCCACACCCCACCCTAAAATCTTTCCAGCTTCCCTTCGCACAGCTTCCCATTCTTCTATAACCTTTTTTCTGCCAGGTCATGCTCTCCCTTTTTTGATTCTTTTTGCTTTCTTGGTCATCTTGTTCCTCTCTCTGTTTTCTTCCTTTCACCCCCACCTACGTGGTCCAGTACAGTCAACTACTTTTCCTCCCTGCTGAGGATTCTCCCGTTTGCCTCCCTCGATCTACACGAAAAGCCTCCTCTTCAGTCACACCTTGGGGCAGGCATTTCACTTGGGTAAGACGCACCGTTTAAACGATGAGCCATTTCCACGTGGAAAAGACACTTTAAAAACTAGGAATGAAGAATTATTCTGTGTTCTGTATTTTTTGTTATCTTTGCTTTCAAGATAGGGTCTTGTGCAGCCCAGGCTGCCCTCAGGATTCTTCTGTAGCAGAAGTGCTGGAATGACAGTTTCACACTACCACCTCAAACTCAGGATTTCTTTCCTTTCTTTCCGTGTCCCAAAAAAGCAGCAGGTTTTGGAGTAAATTGAAGCTGTGATGCATTTAAAGCCTAGAAGTCTCCCAATCCTCCTGTCACTGGCTCCCACATGCTAGAAGATCATGGGTATTTAAGCCATGTGGCCTGGACAATGTCTACCGTGGGTTTGCTGGTGTGAATTGAGTACTGTAAGTATTTCCTTAGGTGAATTGGAGATCAATAGGAAACTGATGGAAGGTACGTGTTTAAAAATGCAGTCTCTCGTGTTACACAGACAATGTCTTAATAAACTCAATTGTCTCTACCCCAAGGCTTTTACTGAAGTGGACGTATGCATAATTCAATCCACAACTTCATTTTGCCAGTACACCACTCCTGAATTTCCCTTGATCATCTCCACATTTTACTTCTAATTCCATTGCTCCTGAGGTCAAGCTATAAAATCCTATCAATGAGCGCAGGAATAAAACTTACTGGAAAGCCCTTGCATTGCACGTTCAAGACTCTGGATGTTTGATCGCCAACATGGGAAAAGTCAATACTGGAATAGTTGCTGACCCCACCCACTGTCCATCATCTGATCCATTCATTCTCTATTGATTAACTGGAATGCCTGAGGTTTGCTTCAAAATAATTTACTCGGGAAATTTCACAAGTTTGTCTGTGCTCTTTACAAAAGCAAGTTTATATGTACCAAAACATTATTATTTTTCTTTCTAATTTAGAACCAGAATGCTCTTTAAAATAGAAAATGTTCATAATAAATTTCTTAGGAAGCTTATTTACTATGTTGGATTTAATTAGTGAATACTTGAAAAATTTCTCATACATTCATAAGTAATATTATCCTAAATTTACTTTTCTTGTAGCAACTGTTAGAGGCCTTAGTAAAGTTCTGTTAGCTTGATCTCTCTCAGTATGAAGTATATGCTATGTTAAATTATATGTTCTACCTTTGCAGAATCTGGTTAAGAAACCTTTGAACCTGATTTTGGGCTTCGAGTCACTACAGTGGCCCTCACTAATAGTTATGAATGCTTATGTGGAGGAAAGCAAAAATGAAGCCGAACCTACAGGAAAATTGGGCAACCATGTCTGTCTATGAATATATTCTTGACAAGTGACAAGAGGAGTAGTGTGGGACAACTCTGTATTTTGTCAATTATGTTTTAAATAAATGCTGATTGGCCAATAGCCAGGCAGGAAGTATAGGTGGGGAAAACCAGACAGGAAGTAGAGGCGGGGAAATGAGAACAGAAGAATTCTGGGAAGAGGAAAGCCCATTCCTCTGCAGTCCTACGCAGACACAGAAGGAAGATGTGACTGCCGACTGCCTCACTGCAAAAGGTACCAAGACATGTGGCTAACATAGATAAGAATAATGGGTTAATATAAGTTATAAGAGTTAAATAAGAAGCCTGAGCTAATGGAACAATCAGCTTATGATTAATGTAGACCTCTGTGTGATTTCTTTGGGATTTAACAATGGCAGGAACTGGGCAGGACAGAAACCCCTGACAATGGAGCAGAAGCTGGTGTCCTACATAAAACTCTTTGAAGGCCTGATCTGGGGACACAAGTGGCTCAAAAGGGAGAGATTGGGTAGATTATCAGTAACTGTAGATCTGGATATCTGAACTAACTAGTGGCATTTGCAAACTCGCGCAATACTAGCTGCCCCATGCTAACTTCACAGGGTAAAACTGGCTGCTTTGTTATGCTGTTAACAAACCTTATACTCATGTCTCTGGTCTGGCCAATTCAATACAGAAAAACACAAAAAATGAGAGTAATTCTAGCATAATGAAGTCAACATAGCACAAAACCTCAACAGGTGGCCGATTAACAACGATACCAAGAAGAAAACAACAGCTAGAATGGTTTTTAAGTAGAGGAAGGTGTTACCAGAAATCAAACAGCTCTAAGAATAGAGACCAAAGTGTCTTTTCTGTTGACCTTTATTGCATGCTGAGTATTATGGGGTCGCTCTTGACAACTGTCTAAATCTTCGGAATACCTGCTCTATGAGTAAGAACAATAAGAGAATAGTGGTTCTCCCAGGTACACGAAGGACTAAGTGTTTATTTTCACAGCGCAAAAAAAGACACTAAATATGATCTAACAGCATTTTCTAAATCTGTTAAATGTGCTTGGTGGAGGCGATGAGAACCAATGCAAATAAAAGATAACTTTACCCACAATGTGCTCCAGCTCAGCATGGGAGATACTTGAGAGGGAGTAAGTTATAGAAGCGTATATCATTTGCAAGTCCAAAGGAAGAGCCCTAATATAACTGCCATTTGCAGACTTGCTGAGAACAGCACAACAATGTCAAGAGATAACTGGGGCTCTCTATGCTGAAAGCTTCTGTGGTACAGAAATAGCTACAAGTTAAAATGTGAACATATAGCATTTTAGCACTAAAAGCAGACTTAGGTACTGTCTACTCCAGTGACTCACAGATACCTTCCAAAAGCCTTATGCACTCCATAGAACTGCCTGAGGGTACTGGGATGTGCAGGGTGGTGTCTTCACACATAGAATTGCTCAAAACATCAGCTTCTAAAGTAAGCTTCCAGATCATTTCAAAAGAGAGCATCAATGAGATTGGGGGTGAGTGAGTGGAATTCAAACACAACCGATCCTGTCTAACGCATCTTGCTGATGAAACTAATGTTAAGAAAGGCAAAGTGTTAGGCTACAGCCCCACCAAGATTAAGAGCAAAGTGATAGTGGAACGTAGGATACCTGCTGCTACGTTAAACTCTTTCCAGCATACTATTTTGCTACCCAGCACTACAGAATAACATTTTTGAACCAGTGAATACAAAATAAGGAAGGCAAAACCATATCTAACAACCAGTACCACATATATCACGAAACATTGTCTAATAAAGTTCATAAAGGACATCTTTAGGCTAGCCTCCAACACTCGTGTAAGGACAAAGTGTTTACTAATCTCATAAAGTAACATATTTGTTACAAACTATACTTTGTTCAAATACATTTGTATCTCTAGAAATTGCTAGCTTGCAAACCTAGACAGGTCACAAATCCGTAGAGGGAGTAAACTTAACAACTTGTGTTCTCTAGTCTGAATATAACAGCTTCTAAGTAAGCAGATATGACATGCACCATAGATAAGGACTATTTTACATACAACCATTCTCCTCCACAGAGTTCTAGTCATACCATTTATTTATTTACTTATTTGTTTGTTTGTTTGTTTTTACCATGACTGAGCATGTGCTTACAGAAGGTTTGGTTTCTGGCAGCCGTTCAGATTTCTTTGCTGATTTTTTTTCCACATGAAATTTGAGTGTATTTGCAAAAGTCCTTAAGAACAGAAAACATAGAAAGCCATGAATCACATGGGCCTCAATTCTAACATTAAATGCCAAGCTTGTCCACTTTGGCAGATCAGCCATGAGTCTTGTTCAAGCACTGTCTTTGTCAAACAGAAGGCCAAACCCAATGGCGACAATGGTGTTCTCTCCTTCCCTGTCATTAAGATGACATTAATATGACAAATAGATCTTCAGTGGAGCTACCTAGAATTTGGGCAGGAAGCTAGATGAATCACCCTACATGCTTTCTATATACCTGAAGTCTAGCAGGAACCAATGTTTGACAAGATTTTAAAAGATAGATAATAAAATTTTTAAAACCTGAATCATTTCTGTTCAAAGAATTTCTGTAAAGGAAAATCCCTTTGACATGGACAGATCATAGAGGAAAGTCCCACGTGTGAGCTAGGCTGTCTAAACAGAGTTCTGCTTAGGTCCGGTCCACCAGCCAACCACTTTCACTGCTTTGCTCCAGTTCTGGGTGATGGCTCAAGATGGCTGATCTTCACGAAGGATATCACAGTATCAACCAAGGATATCCGTAATCTTTAACATAAAATTCACTGCTTATCTTGTTTGGGTTTTTAGCCAGCTTGTGTTTTGTAGACTCTGAATAATTCCGATTCTCTGATACTCATCCTTCTGTATGCTGGAGGCCAGCAGGGAGAGCAGGCAGAGTGGTGGGACAGAGAATCGCAAATTTGAGCTTTGATTTTGTTGTTGTTGTTGCTCCCTCTCTGCTTATTTTGTCAGCGTGAAGGACTGGAGTAGGAGTAGCTGCCGGTAGTATCAGAAGTTAGCAGCCAGCAGAACCCGACTTGAAATTGTTCTACTTCTAGTATTTAATGAACATATAACGACTTACTAAATACTGTAGGGCCCCCACCGATTAGTATAAAACTAACAAATATAATCAAACACTTGGGTTCTGAAATTATTTACCTATTGAATTAACACAGTTGGCATATAGGACATGCTTAGTAGACACAACCTGGTATGACTACATGCTTCTTGGCAACATTGTTTCTTATTAGAATTCTGAAGTGTTTTCTTTTTTAATTTTTAATTCTTTTGGAATTTTATTCATGAGTATGCGGTGTTTATATCATTTCAATCATCCTTTTATCCCGTATAGCTACTTCCATCTCTTCACCATCTCTCAAATTTGTGACTTCTTCTAGAATAACTATTGTTACACACACACCCTACAACAACAACAAACTAGATCCAATTATTGTTATAATTTTGTAAGAATGTTTAGGGCTGACCACTTAGGACTGGATACCCTATCAGCAGTTTCACTACTAAATTATGGCAAGCTATATACCATTTTTTAAAAATAACAATGTTATGTAAAAAGCTAACATTTACACAGTATAAGCTCTAAGCCAGATATAGTAGGAAGTGGTTTTGGTCATTTTAGACAACATATCTCTCATGTAAAATTTACACTGATCCATGGGAGTACAGGTAGTTATTTTTATTTTACTGATGAAGAAACTGAGACCTGCAGACACTAAGCTATTTTCCATGGATGACACAACTAAAGCAAGCTAGAACCATAATAGACCTGTGTCTGTCTGACTAATTTACTTAGCCATGTGTAATGCAACTTTAATCCCCATTTTCTCTAAGGGTCTTTTATTCATTCTAAAAATATTTACTGACTTTCGTCAATATCTAAGGCACTGCTTTTCCTGTGTGTCAGTTCTTTCAAAGATCAAATTACATCTTGTCTAGTAAACTATAATTCATACATTCAAAATAGTAATGGTCTTGAAATGTCCTCTGTCATATTGTTATGTTTTATTCTATACTCAATTACTTGACAAGAGTTGTAGTTGTCTCAGATTAAGTAGATATGTGCTAAGTATACTTTTCTTTTTCGCCTGAATATCAATTTTGTCTTTTAAAAATATCTTAAAAATGAAAATATCAATTTTGATTCTGCAGACTTATTTCAAATTAACTCTATAGAATTAAATTCTGTGGCTCTATAACATAGTAATATGATTGACCTTTAAATAATTAATTCCATTTTTGAATCCAATTGACCTTCATAAATGAAATTCTAAAGATAAAATCCATTTCAGTGGATTCTACTTTCTCAGCTTTCTTGAAAGACACTTTCATCTTCCATATTCTTGAAATACCAGAACAATTAGATATACAAATATTGTTGTAGGACTTAAAGTTCAGGAGATTCTTGTAACCTAAATTGGTCTTGTTTGTTGACTTTTTTAACTATAAAAAAGCCATAAAACTTAATCAGTGAGCCATTTCATCATAATTGTATGAAGTGGGAATGATAAAGGTGAAAGAAGAATCAAAGGTTTTGTTTTGTTTTTCTTTCTGTCCTGGAGCTTACTCTGTAGACTAGGCTGACCTCGAACTCACAGAGATCTGCCTACCTCTGCCTCCCAAGTGCTGGGATTAAAAAATCAACTCCTGGACTTGAAATGCTAGAAGAGTCACAAGGAAGACATTATTCATGATCTTCTGTGTATTTGAACTCAAAACCAACTAACACTTCTTCATTTTCCAAATTTACCACTGTGGATCAAGTTTAAGGGACAATGAACAACTTCCAAATCCGGTCACACGTTCACCATACCACATAATTCTAAAAAATCCTTTTTGCTTTCACTTGAAGGGAAGTTATTATGTTCCTTGTAACAGGATAAAATTCAGAAAAATAAGTGCTTTCAGTTCTCATCAGTGGTCAGTCAAGGATGTGCTTAGTTGGTACCGAGTTGGGCCACAGAGGTGCTCTTACTTCTGCACTCACGATTGAAACCCTATTATACTGTGAAGAAGTCTTTTCAGACGGCTCAGTGGCTTCCTCCCACCCTCAGGCAGTCTCCCCGGCTCACTCTAATGAGGGACTTTCTGACGTTAGGATGGAGAACAGTAGGTTTACAGGGAATCAAGCTCAATTGTTGCCATTTTCCCTCGGACTCAAGCAGCACACTTGACAGCTCCCGGGAGCCAGTGCTTCTATTTAAGAACATGAGTGGCATTTCGGTGTTACATTTCAGTCTGTTTGTTCTCTGCCCGGAGTTTAAGACGATAAGCCTTCTGGAAAGAGTCTGTGGATTTCTGCAGGTTTCTATTTTACTCCGTAGGCAACGGTGCCATGGATATTTCAGCTGCCCTGTTGGAGAAAAGCTGCCCTCATACCACTTCACGGTTATGCACATTCCTGAGGGGCCCGAAATCTTAACTGTTCTTCTGATCCCCTGCGAAGAATGTTGAACGGCTGCTTGGTGATTGGTCATATAGGCTTGTCAGGTTCAACAATGCTGCATACGGCTTATTAAATAATACCTTACTAACTGAGATGGTTTAGTTGTAAATATTATCTTATTCTTTGGGGGAAAAAAAAACCTTTTTTACTGCCCAACTTAGGAAGACTCAAGAAGATAGACTGGTTCCGGCTAAAGAGCAAAAGGAGGCCATGAAAACCTATCTTCCCCATACCACCCAAGCTTCTTAGTCTTTCAGCCTTTTCCAGACTCCCTTAAATATAATAAAATGACATTCAAACTTTTCTCAGAGAAACTCATGGGATTTTGCCTGGTCAAAAAGTTATACAGCATAACTTTTTTTTTTCAATTTGTCTCTAAATTTAATGCAGACTTGCTTACTCACAACACTAACTGACCATTCCCAGTCTAGAAGCCCATGGTTCATTTTGCAATATTAACAAAGAAAGGCTGGAAAGAGAATTGTTCCCTGTGCTGGTGAAGAAGGAATGCCAAATGTCCCTCACAGCTCATACATACACACTTACATACATATATACATACATATACATGTTTACATACATACATATACATAAATACTTATCCTTTATCCTTTCCTTCCACTTCAGTGTGGATTTGGAGGAAAAGACATTCTAAATAATTACCTTTCAGATCACATTGTTGGTAGACAAAGGGAGTCATTGAGAAAAAAATCTTTCTTCAATATAGAAATGTGCTTAGAATACTAGTTTTTGCCAGTATCCATTAAACATTCATGGAGACACAGTGAGGACATGCCCTGATAAGCCCACAACAAGGAGGCCAGGCCCCTTCTCCAACATGCAGTTCATAAGGTGTATACTATGTCAAACCGACTCATTTCAACAAAGACTAAGAGACACTGTGAGGCCATGCATTGCTAAGCCTATAACAAAGAGGCCATCCACCCTCTCTGATATTCAGTTCATACAATGTAGACCATGACACACTGAATCATTACAACAAGGACTTGACAAAGTACATACGGTGGTAATTATTCCTCCTATAAGCTCGTGACACTTTGATATGCTTAATCCAGTAAAGACATTAGAAAGTTCTGAGCAGAACTGTGGTGTTTGGATACAGGATCTGAGAAAAGGTGCATCATCTACTCAACCAAGTTATCATTAGCTCTAAGATTCATACTTCAGTAAAAATAAACCAATGCTTCTTATGTTTCTAATTTTAAATTTTCCCTCTTTTTCTTTGCATGCAATTTGATCTTATTTATACTTCTTCGTAAACATGTGTTTTCTGCCTTAAATTATGCTATCTCTATGAGTGAACTCTATATTTTTCCCCTCACTGAATTCTAAATGTGGTCATTTTCCTTTTAGGACTTTATGAATTCTGCCTTGTTTGCTGTTTGGTTATTTTACATGTGTAACATTTGACTCTTAATTACATTGCCTCCTTTTAGTAAAAAATAAGTAAAAAATATTGTACCACATACATGCTGTAATTTAATAGTCTGTCTAGAAAGTATATATGCATATACTCTATATGTATTTTGTGTATACTATATATATATTCATTACATATAATGTGAGCATGCAACATACAACACTGTGCTAGGAATAAAGTGATATCCAATATTTGTTGGCCTGAGTTGACTGAGGATTATCTTAACTACATCAACAAATAAGAAAATTAGCCAATTTTAAGAATGTCTTACCAATTTCTAAAAGAAACAGTAATACAGGAAACAAGTTAAGAATTCATTTTGTATTTCTTTACTTCCTGCACAGACAAGAAAATTTTTATGAGTTGATGGACTGACCATGCCGTTTCTTCAAAAAGCCCAGGAAAGCTGAGAGCACCAGCATGTGCCTTTCCTAGAGATAAAAATGTTACACAGTGAAATGATTGGGGTCAAGCTCTATGTGTGATATATATGACTCCGATGTGACAAGCTGAGAAATGAACAAGACATATGGAGCAGAAGTGGAGAATTTGACATTCTGAAACATCCTGAAAGAAACATGTGCACAGTTGGAAAAGAGAGCATGAATATTGTTAGTACAGCTTGAAACTGACGTGTCCCAGGCAAGGCTACTCCTGGCTGGGTCCTCTCCTTTCATTCCCCCATAGCAACTGGTTGACTCTGTAAAATACCCCCACACATTCAGGAGACTGTGGGCTTTGGTATATTGTATCTTAGTGCCAAATACAGTACCTTTGACCTTGGGCAAATGAAAATAAATAGTGTGGACTTTGTAAGAAGGAAATATAGAATGATAAAATTATAACAGAAGAAGGGAACAAGTGCATAAGAAATATGTTCCTAAGGAAACTTATGCTGTCAAACACCATGAGTTGTTATGTTCTCTAAGTCCAGAATTAATGCATTGCTCACCAAACACAGCAGGAGAAATTATAAATATATTAAAATCTGACAGTCATTTCTAAGCTTGAAACCTTGTTCTTAAATTTCTTTTTTGAGTCACCAGAGAACAATAGCCTCTTCTACAAAAGATGTTCTGGCATTCTAAAATAGAACAGAGCTTGGACAAATTAAAACATCTTTTTCGTGTAATGTCTTTTGTCACTTAAGAGCACATCTGTCGATTTCAGTTATTCCTATAGAGAGCTATTTCATCTAAGTCCAGAAAATATGTTCATGGTGGTTTTTACACATTTATATAATTTAAACCATTAAAGACCTCATCCTACCTGCCTCCTGAAGGTATTCATTGTTGACATAAGTGGTGTTTCTACGACAACTGATCTCATAAATAATCAAACAGTAGCACACAAAACATTATTCTTCAGAAATGGTAGAATGCATATCATTTCTGATATTGCTGGAAGCTACTACTAAGTTTAGTTATTAAAGCAAACATTGACACAGCAAGACTTTTTGATATAGAGTAAGAGATAGAAGGTATCTTGGGGTATAGTTTAGTTATACAGCACATGCCAAGCCTTTGTGACATTTTGGCTTCAGTTCTAACACCACGAAAGAAATAAACAACCATGTATAGTTAGATATAAATCTAGCTTCTTTTTATATCTTGGTTGTACTATTCTTCAATATGGCAACTTGTTTTGACATTTGACTGGAGGTGGCATATTATATTATATACTAATTTCAAGTCTCAACTATACATATGACAAGAGATGTATGTTTGACAGTATCCATGATGCCGAACGTAAGTTCAGAAATGTGTGAAATCAGAATCACAGACATAAATTCTCATGCATCTTAAGTTCCTAAGTCTCGACCACAAAAGGTCTTCCTTGTGAGGTTCAGTTTCCCCAGATACTTTCAGAAGTCAACCCATAGACTCACGGGGACACATTTCTTTGAGTTAATTTCCACAGCCAAATATTCTGTTCATGAATCCAATCTATTTTGAAACAAACAAATACTTCAAAGGTGCATTTGCAACCCGCAGAGCTCAAAATAAAGAACACTGATTTCAAAAGATAGACACACTATTTTGAAGTAAGTCTTAAAAATCTCAGATAGTCTAAAACACACTGAAGGGAAAGCCAGTCAGTTCTTACAGCAGGGACCAAATCATAATCAGAAAGCTACCTGGTGATTTTTAAAAATAAGTGAAGTGGGTTCATATGTTAAATAAACACAACACAAAAGGAGAACCAGATTCCAGCTTTGCCAGTCCTGATTTCTCTTGACATTTCACAGTGAAGTTAGGTGGCCTACCAGATTCACAAGGCAGCTAAGGGTCCCCTTTATGACAATATGAATATTGATCTGTGTGGCTGGTCAATTCCCACTCTGATCAACACGCTAATATCTAATTCTTAGATACCTACTTAGCTTAAAGTCATAAACGCCCTCATGCCAATGGTCATCAAAAGCTTCACCAATTTGTTCTTGTATTATTTCTTCTTGTTGTTGTTGTTTCTTTTCCAGTCATATAATCACTATCAAACTAATAAAGCACTCCAAAATTTTAACCCTAAATTTTTATTTGACATACAAAAAATGTGTTTCACTGTGCTATTTTCACAGAGACACAAACACAAGTATAAATTTAAGTACCATTTCATAATCTTCTGGCAAAATACAAACTGGTCTACTTATTGACAACATGTCCTGCTGTGCGACTTCAATTTCTACTATGTAAATCTATCATAAATTGTTTTTATTTACATCACTTTTATCTCCCCAACTTCATATATACTCAAACTCTCATGATTCCTAGTAGCTTCAAAAATCAACATTATTTGTCTCATATTTAAATTCCTTCATATCTGGGTCTAAGGTTTTATTTGTAGAGTTCACACACACAATCTTTATTGAGCATCCTGAAATCCATGCCTCTGGTCATGCCTGAGATCAGAAAAACATCTGCCTCCTGTGGGAAAATATCTCCGTGGCAGTCCGAGTGTGGAAAGGGTACTCTAATTCTTTAGCTTCTGAAAGTGATTCCTTACTCAGCAGTCCATGTAAAAAGGACCCACGCCAAAGAACAACACATTTTCCATCTTTATTATCTTGCTATCACAGGGACTCAAGAAACAGATGTTTAGAACTGACTCCATTTGCTTGAAGGTAAAATTACTGTAAATCTTAAAGTCTATGATTGAACTTGACAAATATTGCCCTTAATATGAGAGAGCTCTTGACATGTCTTATTCATGGGTACTTAATATCTTTTTCTAGGGCCTTGGGATGATTTCATCAAATTAAGATACCCTTCAATATTATATTTTTCTTCACCATTTAGTATTATAGGGGAAAATAAGTCACAAGTCTTTAGTCTCACAGTCAGCCTCAATGTAGAGTGAAAATTTATTACTGACGTCATCCCATGAAAGACAACGGCACTCTAATTGGAGTGTTTAACTGAAGCAACAATATTAAAAATAGAGAGGCTAAGCAAAGAATGAGTCCCTTCGGTGTGATGAAGGGTCAAGAAGTCTTCAGAGATGAAATGGCAGTGATATGAAGTTTACCGGAGTTGTTCAGGGATCAAGAAGGAAACATCATAAGGTGGCTTATCCACCATGTAGTGCGGGTTTCTGGTTTGTAATCAGACCTTCATCTCAAGCTTGATTGCACAGGGTTTACCAGCTGATGACAACAGCAGTGAAAACAGCAAATCAGCCTCCAGTGCCTAACATAATGAGCTGCCTTGGAATAGCAGTTAGGGAAGCAAAGTGGGTCTTTTGTTTCCTACTCAAGTATGATACGTCTTGGGAAGACATGGAGCATGTTGTCAGTAAGGTCTCCATTGTTGCGAAAGACATGAAATACACATATCACCTTCACTCTATGGGTTTGGCGACTGCACTCCAATTTTTGGGGAGCAATCAGGCTAAGCCCTGAAAGTGGGAATGAGGAACCTAATTCAAAGTGGGATGATAGTGACAGTCTTACCAAGGGAGGAGGAAACTGCTTGACTATACAACAATAATTAAACCTGAGTGGTCAGTATTAGACATACGCAAATCCTAAATAGTATATTAAGATTTAAAAATTTAAAAAGCTATATAAAATAGAGAAATAATATTTTCTAGGCAAGAAATAATTTTCTCTTAACATGAGAATAAGATTGTTTTTCAAGGCGTTTGATTTATTTTCCTAATGTTAAAATAAAATTTGACACAATTATGCTCACCTTGAATAAGAATTACAAGAAAAGATTCTGGTGTTAAATATATAGAGAGTACGGTATGGTATTGAAAAGGAGTTTTGTTAAGTATAGCAAATGTTATAAACATGGTAAGCTTTTCAAAACTTTTTATTTTATATTTTTAGGAGATTTGTTTCTACTATCTGGGGAAAATCCTACAATTCTAATATCTTTTGGAAGACTCTAATAAGATAGTAAAACACCAGAGTCATTTCACATATGCCCAGGAATTGCCTGAACGAGAACACTATGATCTAAAAGAGGATGCCTGCTTCCTTCTCTTATTTGCCAAGATGCACAGAAAGATGTTTCCATGGTCTGCTCTGCCACCTTTGTGAAGGCAGAAATATCTTTCTTCTTTTTAGTCAACGTTTCACTGCTTTATGTACGACTGTTCTTATAAAATGGAGACAAGGTCTGTCTCTGAAATAACGAGCTATGTGGTTTCTGGAAAGATACATTTTAACACCTTATAATCTCATAATTTGCTTAGCCACATCTAGAAATATGACTTGGGTTTTAAAAGCTATTTTTATGTTTTCATTTAGTACTCCAATACTCCATCTACCAAATGACATTTCTATTTTCCATGGATCATCAAGTAAAGACACTTTTTTATAATGCTAGTTCAGGATCAGTGCTGGTAGAGAATGGGTTGCGGCCTATTTCATCTAGGTTTCATTTCCTCTATGAGAACTTCTGGGCACTCAGATTTTCCTCACTGAGTTTGTCGATGAGGTCCTCAGTTTACACTCCTTAGGGGACAGTCGTGACTCCACAAACCACTTTTCCTCACCTTTATTCAACATTCCCACACACCGACAGTAGCTTGGACTTTAAAGTGAATCACGTAAAAAATTAAAATATAGAGGAAAATCAGTTTCAACACAACTTAAAAGGCTCTTTCTTAAAAATGCTGTATTCTCTAATTATGTGATGGGAAGTTTTTACTTTGAATATTTAAATTGTCTGGGGGGTATCAGGACACATATACAATATTGGCTTGGGTAATTCCAAATCAGAAATAAACTGGAAGATTACAAGAAATTAAAACGTCACTTTCCCAACCAACACGTGAATCATTTTTACTATCTAGAATATTACTCCACTAGCATAGAATGGTCTTATAAAATTGAAAATCTGTGAGTGGTGGTACCACTTTTTTATTTCATCTCATTTCAATTTCTTCTAAAACGCACTGATGAGCCCGACTGCACAAACATCAGATTTGCTTATTCATGATCCTGCCTTGTAGTAAACAATTTCCACAATCCAAACAAAGCAGTATCAATCCCTTTAGGAAAATATGTCCGTAAATGCTGGTGTCTGGGTTTTAGTCCACAATAAAGTTATAAAATTGTACGAAAAACAATTCTGAAATCCTCTATGTTTAATACCAATTATTTCATTTTACTTTAATTAATTGTTCAGTACTGAGGTTTGAGCCTAGGGCCTTTCATATATCAGGGGGTGCTTTCCTACTGAGCTATCCACAGTCTTCCGCTCAGTCCTCTTTGTGAGACAGGGTCTCAGTACACTATCTTGACTCTACTTGAACTCACTAAAGCCCAGTGAGGCCCAGAGATTACAATTCTCCTGCCTCCACCACCTGAGTTGCTAGGAATACACGTTGCACCACCAGGCTCAACTGGACACTTTTATATATAACTTTAATATATCCTTTAAAAAATCACAATGCTAAATTTAACGTTATAGGACAATTGAAGTCAAATTAGTTATCTCTTCATTATTCTCTGTAACAACAATGTGGAAAATGAAATATGTAATGTTTTAAAATGATTACTAGGCAAGGATATCTATACTTAATGCTGTAGTCCCATAATGCCCAAGCATTTATACTGAAAAACAGCTATCTTTTTCATGAAGCCAATGAAAGTAAGTTACAAGAACTTCCTCCCAGTAAAGTCTTCAAAACATCCCATAAAGAGAACCTGTGATGTTTTCTTGGATTGAAGATAAAATGATAGTTCAACTCCACTTGAAACAGGAACCTGTGATCATAAACATACCTTGTCCTTGGGTTACGCCATAAAATTCAGCTGCTATCCTGGCGGCCTCTTTTCGGTTGCCTTTCACGATGTAGAAATGACTAAGGATGGCAAGGCTGATTTTCACAAAAAGTTTAAAACAGAAAAGGGAGAGAATCGTAAAATAGACATTGGATAGCTGTTGAGCAAACGGCCGGCTTTCTTCTAACACCGACATTGCTGCAGAGGAATCTGCCGCGGTGCCAAGCCCCAGCCGAGTCTCAACTGTGCCTGGCTCTGTTCCGGGGTACTCTTGAACAGCTGGTCCTCAGGAAAGAAAATATCAACTGGTAATGATGTCTAAGGCTCAAATTATTTATACTGTCCATAAAAGTTCTTCGCCAGCTCCTATTGGTCTGACCAATATTCCATGGAAGCAACCAAATCACGTTTCGCAAGCCTCCTGACTTTCCATTCTCCATATAAAATGATACACCCTCTTTCTGTTCCTGGATGTAGGAGTCAAATATTGAAATAAATAATGCCGATGATTTCCTTTTTTGGTATCTAATTATCAAGAACAATTGGAGGACAGAGGCAGGGCTCAGAAACGGCACCTGGCACCAAGCCTGGAGACCTGAGTTCCACCACTCGGACCCACACAGTGGACGGAGGGTACCAACTTCCATTTGTTCTCTGACCTGCTTGCATGTGCTGTGGTGTGTGTGTGTGTGTGTGTGTGTGTGTGTGTGTACGCACGCACACACGCGCAGGCACTCACAAAAATAAATAACTTAAAAAAGAAAATTGAATATTTTTATGTATTTTATACACATGGTTTATGTAATAATACTGAAGAGAAATTAATTGCTCTAATTCAAGAGTTTAAAATTTGTTGGCCATGAACTAAATCATCAGATAGTCCACAAATGGGACCTGAATGAGGACCCATTGAAGTAAATGATGACATTGATTTTGTTACACAATAGTTTATGTTTTTATATAAATTAGGCGATCCTGTCATCTATTAATAGACTTAAACTATTAGTGTCACACTTTCAAACACCTATCGGCTGTTTTCTATATGCTGAGCCCAAGACCTAACAGTGCCTGCCACTAGGGCAGCAACGTTTCAGAGGCAAAATGGAAGAACTCAGACAAATAAAAGACAAAGCAGCAAAATGCCTAATTCCAGCAGGAAATGAGAAGGCTTCCTGGGGATGGGGGAGTGGTACACAAAAAAATTACTGAACAAATATAGCTGTTTCACAAAAAAGAAACTGCAAAAGCAAACCAACTAAACTTGGTCACAGGTCTAGTTATGATCAACCTAAAATGTACTTTCTAGACCTATACTCTTGAATAACTAAGATCAATTTGGGAATTAAATATACGTGTATCTTATGTATATATGAGCAGTCTTATGTATTTCCAAAAATAAATTATAATTTAAAAGAGAAATGGAATCAATTATTTAGAAAATGATGAACAGGGACTTTGTTTTCATAAATTCAATTTCCTTTCATTTTCTTTTGAAGTAATACTTTCCCTTGCTAACATCTGAGCATTTGAGTAAAAAAAAAAGACACTAATACAAAATATTGTGATATATGTTTATGTCACCAGATTTAGGGTCTGCTTGTTTTAGATTATGTCTTAATTCTGTTAGGTTTCAAAGTAACAAAACATAAACAACAGTGGCTCTGGCGGAAGCAAGGATCCTATCTGTGATGTGGCACACTGAGAAGCGTGACTTGTCATTTTAATGTGTCTCCTATCAAGACAGTCTTGACTCTCACCAAATATTCCCAAGAGAATGGAGACATGGCAGTTGCATACATGTGCCATCTGGGACACAGCGCCCACGACTGTTGAAGCACTGAAGACGGAGTGACCACATGGTCCTCGCTACCCCTGATGCGGAAACTGTGTCAAGAGAGTGAACTCACCAGAATTACGTTCTGGTGAGTCTTCTGGCTGGCATGGCGAGGTCTGAGCACACACTGGAGAGGAGCCCATGAACAGCTGGCCCATCACAATGCTCTGAGTCATGGAGTGACTTCCCCTCCAGTGCTCTGGAATCAGAAATAAACCTGCCTTAGTCACATCTAAGTGCCTGTCTAAGGTTTCGGCCCTTTCTCTTACCAGTAAATACTCTTATAAATAATCCCCACACAGCAGCTACTCGGTAGCCTAGATTCCTGGGGGCTAAGAAACACTTCCATTCACTACGGCTGAAGTCATCAGCCCAGGAGGCTTCAATCCCTCCTGCTTTGCTAGTAGAAACACATTACCACACGATACTTAAAATTTTATTTGCAGATGTCAAATTTAGTTTTTTTTATAAATTCGTTCATTCTCACCTCTTTGTTTTATGAAGGTAACACCCACCCATAATAAAACTTGCCACCTGCTAGCTTCTTAATTTGAAGGCCTAATAAAATAACGTAGTAAATGATCTGAGAAATACAAATCAGATGCTAATTTCCATATAAAAGACTCCAAAACATCATCTTAAATGATTGGCAATATATAAAAGACTTTGAAAAGTATTTGTACATCCATTTTCTTGGCTTAGAATTTTCTTTCTCTTTTTTCTGAATCAAAGAAAATTTTTGCTGTTTCTTCTTTTAATATGTTTCTTGAGAATTTAATATATGAGTACTTTATATCATTTCCATCTCACCTTCTCCCATGCATTTAAGTCTAGAGAAGCAGATGGCAGGATAAAGGCACTATAAAGTAGAAAATAGAAAAACTTGGAGGGGCTCTATCTGGAGAGAAGAAAGGGAAATACAGAGAGCAAGGGAAGAAGAATGGATAAAGTACAAAAAGGATGTTTAAAAAGCCATAGGGAATCATATTACTTTATTTACTTAAAAATGCACACACACACACACACATTTTAAGTGAAATTGGTCAATTGTGGTCATAATGCACATTGTCCCTCACAAGGGTCACGGACTACTAGTATCTGGCATGGGAAACCTCAAAGTAGTCCAAGAGATCCCTAAAACAATAAAGAATTTGACCATCGCCCTTGGTTGCCTCCAAGAACTTAAAGGTAAGACCCAGTTGTTGAAAACATTATGCACTTTGGGCCCAGGACTTGGAAGATTTGAACTGGATGTGACCTGGAAGCCTCCTCCCTGAGGACCAGCTCCTATAGAATCCAAAGGTGCTATGCAAGCTTCCAACGGAGCAAAAACAACAACAATCCTACCCATTGCACAGCCTATAAGCACATAATGACAAACAGGACAAGACACAAGGGCGCAGTAGTGGCACTTAGGTCTTAGGAGTAAGCAGAAGCAGAAGTCTAATTGGAACTAAGGCCTTCTCAATAAGAGAGAACTCATACCCCGTTATTCTTTGTGATCCTAGCTGTCTCCCTGTGGTCATAGATCCTAGAGAGAACTTATTGTGGCTACCTTCCCAAATCAGTGTATTACTTACTGAATTCCAAATACTTGTCCTTTTAGCCACAGAAAAGTGTAGTTTTCATCCTTCATCAAAAGTTTTTTTTGTCTTTTTTTTTTTTTTGTCACAGACAGAGACCATCACATAAATCCCCAACTGGTCAAAATGTGGAGAATCAGTGACTGTGGGATGCCCCACTTTAAAACAAAATCCCATCACCTAGGGCTCACAGAACACTGAAGGAGGAGAGAGGGCAGAAAGACTCTAAAAGCCTGATGTCTTCTGTATATAACAGGGGAGCTGAATTCATGAAATCTTAATAATGTGACCAACTAAACAAGACCCGCGTAACAACACCAGCTGACACTCCTTTGTGGACAGTGAAATTTCATAAGGCCCCACCCCTTAGATGAAGAGGTACAGGTAGTTAATGGCCCCTAGAGACGGGGAATCTGCCTTCTCCAAGGACAAATCTCCTGATGGTATGCAGTCCTAAGCGATCAGCCTAACCACATACACATGGGAAGAGCAACACTAAGTGGATGCAGAAGGCTATATTTATACAGACGCATGGACACATACACATATGCAATAACAATAATTTCATAAATAATGGATTTGAGAGTGATTGGGAGTACAGGAGGCGTTGGAGGGGAGAGAAGTGGAAGTGATGTAAACGCAGTTACTCTTCTGTGAAATTCTCAAAAACTGGGAAATAGATGAAAATAATTTGACATATATAATTGGAGCTTTCAGAGTGACAAAATTTTTTTCAGTCTATTTTGTATTTTCACCATATTTATGTCTCTATACCCTCTCTTTCTTCTTCCTTCCCCCTTACCATAAGACACAGAATCTATAAGTGAGAGAAAATATACAATATTTGTCTTCTGAATCAGGCTTCTTTTGCTTAAGGTGGTAATGAGCTCATTTATATGCATTCACTAGTTTTTAAGTAAACTATGTCTCTTTATTTTATGGCAGAAATATACCAGCTCTTAATGAATCTACAATATTGAGTTCCAAAATAAAAGAAAAATGACAAGAACATATTTCAAACACTGAGGAGCTGCTAATGCCCAGATCCACTAATTCCAGGTATCTTTCCAGTCCTAGAACAGGGAGGCTGGGGAGCACTCATATACAGTGAGTGTAAACTGCTGTTTACCCATAACTACGAAGGCTTGTCGTGGTTGAAACAAAATGAAAGAAAAAGAAATCACACAAGTTCTTACTGGGGATATTGTACATCACTGTTAAGACTTAAAACACCATTGGAATGTAAGCTTTTTCTTTTAGTTTTGTGAAACTTCATGAGAAAAAAATAAATATACTGAAGATTTAGATATTTAGAGTGGAGAAGAGTTTGAAATAAGTACAGAAATGTCTATACATAAGCTTCTTAAAGAAAATTAGCAAATGAATTTTGCCTTATCTTCATTTAGTAAATCCTGTTTATCCTTACCCCAAAGTTGCTCTTGTAAGAAAGACATTTTATAAAAGCAAGTCAAGGCACTTGGTCACAGTTCTTTATAAAGTCATAGGCATTATGATGCGATGTCTCTGTCGTCATAAACAAACATTTTCAAAGAAGAGCTGTGGATGCCAATGTGCTAGGTTTCTATTACTTATTCTTTTTTGAATTTACTAAATTTTTTTATGAAAAACAGATTTGTTTTCATATAATATATTTTGGCTACAGTTTCTCCTCCCCCAGCTCCCCAGAGATGCTCCCATCTTCTTTTCCATTAACTACTGATAAAAGATATATTCTAATTAGGATTAAAATTCACACAATACTTGGGTAAAGTTTGGATGAGAACCGTTCTACTTTGTTTGACTGTAGGACTTGGGAGTAAATGTGCTGGGTTTCTAGATCAATTACCAGAATAACGAACCAAAACAATCATCTGTTATTGTTATGATAGTTCACACAAATGTTTTATCACAAGATTATTATTAATTTAGGTTGCATCCAGGCCCCCAGGTGAAAGTCACTGATTTTCTCTGAAACATAGAATAGATTCTATCAAAACTCTGAGTTATATCAAACTCACAAATTTGATGAGATCTAATAGAATTTCCCTTATGTTCATCATGTTCTCATTTTTTATGTGTGGCCCAAGAAAATATGACTGAAAGTTAGCAGCCGTGCATATTTAAAAGTTTAAAATATATGACATCTTTATTATAAATATGTATTAATAAGTAATCTATGCTAAATACTTTTCTAGATACTTAATTTTGCTTTTCAATTTCTCGTTTGGCTTACAAGTCCAGAATTTCTCTAAGGGATAATATCTCACTCAACTTGGTTCCCTTCACTTAATTTTCTGGCTCAAGCAAAGGACATTTGTCTAAATAAGGCCAATAAAAGATGTTTTTGATTATTTCTGAGGAGTTAAAAGTTTTCTTCTACTCTGCAGGAGAAGCAAGTTGCTAGTAGCTCTTCAGTAGTAAAGAAAGGTTTGTGTAGGTGGGTCATGCCAATAAAAAGGGAAGCTGAGTCAATATTAATATAGGAAGCATCAGATTATCTTCATTGGGGAATCTTGGTATAGGTTTAACTAAAACAAATCTATCAAATAGTAATTTGAATTTAATAGTAATATAAAATATTAAAGTCCTACTTGTTAATTAAATCAGATTTGAATTCTGTTTTTTTCAACTGATTAAGAAAATGTCCTGATATATTTACTGGAGGCTATATGAAGAAGCTATGAAATTGGGAGGAAGAAGCTTAAAAAAGGGGGGGAAATAATTTGCAAGCTATATATCTGGAAGTGGGAGCACAAGGATTCCATGGCCATGGCCAGGCCTCTGAGGCTAGTGTTCACACGTCAGCACTGAAACAGTCACTGTGTAGTTTACCCACCGGCCTCTGCTTCCCACACCTGACGATCGCAGTGTGCATCTGTGCCATGTGTGCACTATAAATAGCCTTGGGCTAAATACAAGTGTGCTTCAGTGGCCTGAATCCAACGGGTTTCACCGAACCTTCTGCAATTAAGAATTTGTTCTAATTGTCACACTTTGGCTAACTACGTATTTAAGGCATTACAGATAGGGGAACCTTTCCATATCCCAAGTGTTGTAGATCAAAGAATGGAACTACATGAGGAGCGTCATGATCAGGTCATCTTCCAAGTATGCTAGGCCTGGAAATGGGATCAGAATTCTTCGACAGTTACATCAATTAATAATTATTATTTTTCCTGAAATAAAATACATAGTTAACCTAGAATGTGACCAATTGGCTATTAAAATTGGTATATTTGGATGATTCTGGTTAGCACTCTGTTGTAGTTTCCTTGGCAACAGAAAGTTTGCCTGGAGTGCTTTTAAGTTTAATTTTAGCATCAATTATGAATTTGGAAGGGGGAATCATAGCTTAAACACATTGTCATCAGATTTATGGCTCTAGTACTCGTTACTTAGTAAGAACAGCACTAGTGTGTGTCACCTTTCCACCGTGATTTGCAGTCAGCTCCGTATTCTTTGCACACTCCTTCTTCATTCCAGTGTGACAGAAAACGAGCGAAACCAAGTCCGTGGAGGCTCAGGGGTCACCTTCCAGTGCTCCACCACCATCAACCTCTGACTGGCATCCGCTAATCTCTGGTACCTCTAGACTGAAAATAGGAAGACAGTCAAAGGGCCATTATAAATGTTAACACTGTGCTGGAGAAAGAGCACAGTGGTTAGGTGAACTTGCTGCTTCTGCAGCAGATCCAAGTTCAGTTCATAGCACACACATTGTGTGACTAATGACTGCCTATAAGTCCAACACTGGGACATCAGATACTCTCTTCTGGCCTCTGTGGGCACTCAAACACATGCATACACTCACACACACTCACACACAGACACATGCACACACATAAATAAAAATAAATCTTTAAGAATAAATGTAAATATAACTATTAACAGCTACTATATGGAAAGTAAGTAAAATAATCCTGGAATAGGGATGATGTCAGCCATGTGAGGGTGTGCAAAATACCTGATTAATTTGTTTCTCCTTTAACCCATCTCACTTAGCTAAAAAGAAGTAAAAGTTAATTCTTTTACATGATTATTTCAGGGAAAATAAGCTGGCTTCATCTTTCCTTTATCGACTTTAATAAGGTGGAAAAGACTGTGAGTATCTGATTGTTCTCTAAAATTAGATTAAAATTCTTACCTGGGGAAGTAAAAACTAAAGTTCAAGACCTACATTTTCCTACTTGTATTGTTGGAGGGTGTATCCATTTCTTACAGAACTCATAAGCAATGCTAAACATAAAACAAATGATACACTATTTCTTAATTAAAATTCTATTGTTATAAAGATCCACTATAACCATAGCAAGTCTTACAAAAGAATGCATTTAATGGAGAGCTGGCTTATAGTTTCAGGGATTTAATCCATTCCTACTAGAGTGGAAAGCAGACAGAGGTGGTAGTGGACCAGTAGCTGAGAGCTTTATATCTAATATAATATAATATAATATAATATAATATAATATAATAATGTAATAGGTGAAGAGAGAGAGAAAATCTGGGCCTGGAGTGAACTATTGAAACCTCAAAGCCCACCCCCTAATGACACATCTCCTCCAACAAGTCCACTCCTTCAACAAAGTCACACCACCAATCCTTCTCAAATACTCACCAGCTGGGGACTAGATATGTAAATATATAAGACTTTGGGGCTACCTTCATTCAAACCACCACATACTGTTTTCTCGGTGATAAGAAAGACTACCTATCTATAGCTTCAAAGAAATATCATCATCATGAATATTTTTATTTATTTTAGCTTTCCTTGACTCTGAGACAAAGATAAGCAACCCTCTGGACATATCGGGAATAAAGAAGATGCTATGGGTTTCAAGATGCCATTTGCCTTCTGGTATCATATATTTTGAAGACATTAAGTTATGGCTCTGCAAAATTATGGTGCTGTCAAATCTTACCTGATGATGTGATATTGTTGATAAAAATAAGATTGGTGGCAGCAACATGTTTTTTGTTAAATATTGCAACCATAATCCAGTCAATGAGTTAACTGAAGCCAAAGGTAAAAGAAGAAAATGAAATCTGTAGGGTCAATTTAAAGCCAAAGCATATACTTTGATAAGTACCTATTTTTTTTTTCCCATGGGCAGCCCATATATGGCAGTTTCTGATGTACCTGTCCATATTAGGTTTCATGGTCTAAGTTGATGAGGACGACTGACCAGATTTCTTCCTCAGATCTCATTACAGATGGTTGTGAGCCACCATATGGTTGCTGGGAATTGAATTCAGGACCTTTGGAAGAGCAGGCAGTGATTGTAACCCCTACCTGGTTACAATTAGAAAGAAATGTCCAGGACAAGGAGGGTAGATGATGAAGTCAGTAAATTTATGATATACAACCAGGAGGACATGAGTTTGAATCTTGGATCTGTAGAATCTAATTTTTTTTTAAAGAGGTGCATGTCTCTAAACTCAGTCCAGGAATGGAGCAGGAGGATTCCTGGGGCTTGCTGCCAGCTATATCAGTGACCTCCTGGGTCATCAATATACCTGTCTAAAAAAATAAAGTGGAATGCAATTAAAGAAGTCACTTGACATTTACTTTGGGCTTGATAGGTGCATGAGAGGACACACACACACAGATGCTCACCCCCCACATGTATGTACATCAATACACATACACATACACATGTTAACCCACATGTATGTACATACATATGGCCATGCATCCACACATACAAAAATTCATAAGGACATAATAAATAATAGATACATCTCAATTTTTAAAAAGAACAAATAAAACGTTCCATTTCCTCTACTTATAAGTTAGTGTACCTGGACAAATCCTTTAGTCTCTCTAATCCTGAATTTTCACCTACATAGAGGGATAACTATTATCTTGTGGATTTGCAAGGAGGAATATTTGTCTAATATTTTGTTTGGTATCATCTTAAAGCATCTCACCTGACTTTATTGCTTTTAAAAGTACTAAGTAAAAATGATGAGGTCTACTTATAAAAAAAAATTTAACTTACTGCTATTTACATAAGTGGAAGTACCTTAATGACAACAAGAGACAAAAACATCCATTGACTATCCAGATTCTGTGACAGTGGATATGCTGTCATGTTTGCTGTGGTTATAAATCTAGGCAGCAATGCCTACATACTGGGGGATGCAAGGCTCAGTGAGCAGCTCAGTTTGACCTAAGTTTAATAAAAACTGGTTCCTACAGGGCCCCCGGTCTACCCTTGTTCTTCGGGTTCATCTTGAGGACAGTTTCTGGTCAGCCAGCTAAAACATTCTGTTTGTTCCTGTGCTTCCTCTGCCCCTCCTGGTGATTAGCTGTAGGGCATTGTTGACTCCATCTTTGGTGTGGTAATTTCCCACCTGCCTGGGTGAAAATCCTTGTGCAGCAGTGAGGTATATAAGGATTTCCCCATTCTCCTTTCGAATGACCCAGGTCTCTTGTGTGTTCTTTCAATCTCCAGGCCCTTGCCCGACTCGTATGGTACAGTGGCGTGCGAACTGTACCGAGGGGGTAACACAGAATCGGGTGTTACAGGTTCCTAACCATGGTTATCTAAAAGAGCTTCGCAAAGAGTTAATTTAGCAACTGTGGTTTGTTTTCATAGTTTATGGCCCCGAACTCGACAGTTTTCCAAGTATAAAACCAAGTAAGCAGTTAGGATACTGGTCACCACACAAGTACAATAAAAATAAGAGAGTCACCAAGGGGACTACTGGCCATAAATGTGAGCATGGAACTAAGTGCTAGTCACTGAAAGGAGAAATTATGTCTACTTTCGGTCAGCATTGAGGCTGAACCATTTCATCAGTAAACCAGGACTTACAGGCACTTAGCTGGTTATGAAAACAGACCACAGCTACTCATGTATGACCTCCACAAACATCATGTTTTGGAACTGACTGCCTACATAGTAAATGGTAGTGCATACTTTCACTTAGGTAAATCCCATAGGAAGCTAAAATAGGCCATTGTTTTTCAAAGCATATTTTTAGGCAGCAGAAGCATTCTTTTGTTTCCTGTTTGAGTTGGTAGCTAGCTTCCAGAGGCATGAGGTATGACAGGAAAGGCAACCCTCTCTCTGTGCCCTGAACTTGGATGATCACATTATAACAATCTGTTAAAATGTACATTGGTTTTTATGAATTTTTGATTTGTTGTTGGATTTCATAATTACTTTAAAAAATGGAAATAAATTCATTAACATGTTAGCACAAAGGAATTAGAATTAAAAATTGAATTTGTTTGTTGTTATTAATTATAGAAGGAAAGCAAATAACCAAAATCCTCCAGCAAAAATAATTTTTCCAATTTCCTGTTCTGCTCAGCCTCAGTGAGAGACACTCTTAGGAACTGATTACAGTTGAAGTCTCATTGAGATTGTAATTCTCACTCACTTGAGGCATCAAACGCATCTCAATTTGTGTTTTCATTTGAATAACTATAATTTGAGAGCATCAAGAGTACAGCTTCAGGAGCTGGACAGATGGCTCAGTAGTTAAGCGCACTCGTTGCTATTACAGAGAACCCAGGCTGGGTTCTGGGATGCATGTGATAGCTCAGGACCACTGTGACTCCAGGTCAAGGGGATCTGACTTCTGTGCAGACTAGGCAATCACACAATGCACACATACACATGCAGACACACAGAGATACACAGAAAATAAATCTTGTTTAAAACATAAAATTTCAGTCCTATGTCCTTGGTATTTTTCATTTACCGAAAAGTCCAAAAACTCCTCTTTGAGAGAACAGTGCTGTGGTGGACATTTTATAAAAAATATTCTAATGCACTTGAGACATTTCTAGGTCTTACTTGGAGCTCTTTCCTTTCCATCCAGCTAAGCATCATCATTTCCAGTTCCCCTCTCGGCCTCTTGGTTTTTTGTCCATTCATTTGTTTGTATGGTTTGGTTTCTCTGTAGATTGGATCCTGTCCTAGAACTAGCTCTTGCAGCACCAGGCTGGCCTTGAACTCACAGAGATCCACCGGTCTCTGCTTCTCAAATGCTGGGATTAAAGGCATGTGCCACCACCGCCCGGCTCAGCCTTCTGTTTCTATTGCAGCTTTGTGTGTGAACTCCACAATCTGACAGAAATGGGAGTTAACGAGGTAGCAACAAATGAAGTTTCACAAACCGACTCCAATAAACTCAGGAACTGACGATTGCACTAGCAACCTGGCTGTGATGTTGATGATCATTTTGCCATTTTTAAGATTCTTCGAGTATTTTTATATTTGACTCTTTGGAAAAGTTAGACAAATTCAGAATTCAGAGTTTTTGTTTGTGAGTACAGCCTTAACTTGTGTTCTGCATTAGCATCTAAAAAAACAGACGAATGGAGTGATTGTAAATATTAAATGGGCATTTAAAAGACTGGCTTACAGGATATGGTCCAGATAGTTCCAAAATGGCTATCTCACACTGAAAAAACTGAGACCCATTCAGAGACTAGACATCTTAGGAGTCGGAATCTGCCACTGAAATCCTGGAGGATTCCTAGAGGCTGCTTCTCTTCAGTCTCTTTGGAATTAAAAAGAAGCGGTTCTAATACCATGAAGAGAAGAAGTGCTAAGAAATAGACGAACTTTCAGGGAAAGTGAGGGCAACAGGCCAAAAGCAGTATTATCTTCTTTCATGTCATTTACTTTCTTGATTACCACAGAAAGGACCACCTCGATTTAGGTAGACCTTTCGGGTTCAAATGATCTGATGGCAAAAGTCCCTCACAAGAATGGCCAGTGCCTTGGGTTTTAGTTGATTTAAGATGTAGTCAAATTGACAACAAAGATTAGCTCTCATATCCTTAAATGTAGAATTTAGGTAGTTTTGATTTTAAGTTTAGAATCTTAGTAGTGATTGCTAGTAGTATTAGCTCTTGGCTGTTGTGCACTATTTAAAAGTAACTGTGATATTCTCCTAAAATCTGTGTTTCCAATAAATGCTGCTCCAATTCTTGACATAGTAATATTTGTTGATATCCATAGCTAAGAAAATGCATTCAGAGGTTGATCAGCAAGAGCCTGTGTCCCATGACATCTCTCTTGTTGATGACCTTGTGTCTTTCTCCAGGAAGATGCTGCCCAAGGGCTGTTTGCTGAGAGCACCTCACATGAGCCGTTCTAGCTTCATGGAGAGCAGCCACTAACCTGTGGACACAACAGAATGACCATTAGTGGCTTATACCAACTTAAATTAGTTCAGAGCAATTTAAAACCAACTGGACCGTGGTGAAGAGCTGACAAGCATAATTAAATTTTTTCACAGACCATTAAACAGAGTGGCAGTATGATTTTGGTGGATATTTATCTTTTCTGCCTTTAGGAGCTCTTGTCATTAAAATAATTAAAATACTACCAAACTGTTAAAATACCAGTTTATTAATAAAGGATTTGAATTGTAGAGAAGATAACCCTTTGTAAAAGAAGTGGAAAAATAATGGGGAAAAAAATTCCATTGCTATTGTGTAAATCCAAACAGGTCCTTCTACTACTGAAGATTCCAGTAGGAAACTCTATTTATAAAACTTCTTTTGTCAAAAATAATAAACACACACAAAATAATTAATTTGGCTACATTTCTGTACATGAGTGCATAAACAGAATGACTGTCAGGCATCTGTGATAAATTTAAAAAATTTTTGAGATTATAATATAATTACATTTATCCCTCCCACTTCATCCTTCCAAACCCTACCATATACCCCTCCTTGCTCTCTTTCACACTCATGGCCTATTTTTCCTTCATTGTTATCACATGCGCACGTGTATGTATGTATGTATATACATATATTCATATATATTTCTAACCTACTCAGTCCATTTAATGTTACTTGTATGTATGATTCCAGGGTTGGCCATTTGGTACAAGTAACAAATTAGTATACTCTTCCCTGGGGAAGACTATTTCTCCCAGCATTCCTCAGTTGCCTGAAGTTAGTGTGTGTGGGGTTGAAACTGCATGGGATTTTTTCCTTTCCACTTTGTCATATCCATGAGTAATATCCTTGTTCAGCTCATATTTAGTCAGTCATGTGGTAAGATATTATGTAGTTTCTGACATTACCTAGAGACAATCTCCCAGCAAACGCCCTGATTTTATAGCTAGCTCTCACAATCCTCCCTTCACCACTTCTCCAATGTTCCCTGAGCTTTGGGAGTTGAAGTACTTCATAGATTAATTCCTTGGGACAGCACTCCAAAACTCTATGCCTTGATGGGTGGCAGTTTTCTGTAGTTGTCTCTGTCTGTTGCAAAGAGAAGCTTCCTTGATGAGCAGTGATGACTACACTTATCTGTGGGTTTAAGGACAAATATTTATAGATTGTTGTGAAGGATCATGCTGGTTTACTAAAGTAGTAGGTATTGATTCTTTTCCAAAAGTCATAACTCTCTAGTATTGAGTAGTTAACTAGCTTTCTAGTTCCAGACATGGCTTCTGTTCTGTTTTTGTCTTAAGTGAAATTAGAAGGCTGGTGGTTGTGTAAAGGCAATCACGACACTATGGCACCCTTAGAGTTATTGTGCCATGCTGGTCACTGATGTGGTTCATAGGTGTCATAACTGGGTAGGACTTTGGTGGCCTTCTACCTCTGAAGCTAGCATGGCATCATGATAATCCTCAAGGAGGAGGCATTCAGATTGGCTCCAGAGCAGGGGTCTCCAGGACCTCCTTCTGAAGTGCATGGTGTGTTCAACAAGAGGGACTTAGCTTCCATCTCTGGAGGCCAACCAATGGCAACCGCAATAGGCTATATGCTTTGGGAGTCTCTTAGAAAACCCTTGCCAACAACTCACAAGAGGACTTCTCACATATTTTTTTTTGGTAGGTGGTCTTAGGATCTTGAAGGTGGTGTTTGGATCATTGTCAGCTCAGTTGAGAAAAGTTCATTAAATATATACATGTATAGTAATAAACTGAATCACATGCTTTTCTTTAGGTAAATAGTTAATAGTATGAGGCTTTTTTTCCTTCTTAGGATATCCTTTTTGTTATTTTACCCTTCTCCCTTGTTGTATAAACCTCCTTACCCATTTCTAAAAGGCCCCCTTTCCCATGTCACCTATCAGATCACTTGTACTCTGCCATCCCCTTTACCCTCCCCTACCTTCTTCTGTATTTATCTCCTGCACCCTTTCTCATTTCCCTGATCAGATTACATGTACCATGTTAGCCCTCTATTTCTCCTCAACCCTGCATCCTTTTAATGGTCCTATTTTACTTTCTTGGTTCCTATAAGTTACTATAAGCTACATATTCACATCTAAAGATATGGAGCTAGGAGTCTCCAATGAGAGAAAACATGGGAGGTTTGTCATTCAGGGGTCTGGGTTACCTTACTCAAGATGATGGTTTCTAGTTTCATCGAATTACCTACAAAGTTCATGATTTCACATCTCTTAGCAGCTGAGTAGTAAGGGCAGTCTACATACAATAGGCCATCACCTTTCCAGGTTTACGTACTTTGTTCAGTTGGAGCAGAGTATTGAGTGGGTCTTTGATATACCTGTATTTGTTTTTTTATATATATTTATTTATTATGTATACAATATTCTGTCTGTGTATGCCTACAGGCCAGAAGAGGGCACCAGTCCTTATTACAGATGGTTGTGAGCCACCATGTGGTTGCTGGGAATTGAACTCAGGACCTTTGGAAGAGCAGGCAATGCTCTTAACCACTGAGCCATCTCTCCAGCCCGATATACCTGTATTTGTATGGGATGTTTTGCAGCATTTATCTTCGCCATCATGATCTGTCACAGCAGGCATCTTTCTCTATGTTATTCTACAGTGATAATATAAGGCAGCCTGTAGGATGGCTTTAAAATTTTTGCATGTAGTTTTGCTCTACCTCACCACATATATGACTTCTTAGTTTAAGTCTGTAGCGCTATGTGGCCTCTCTCAATATTCATACCTGCTTTTATAATCTAGACTGCAGCACTGATTTTGATAACTTTACTCGATTATAACCCCCAGTGGGGTAGAAAGTGATCCATACACATTTGTGTGTCACTTGAACACAGCATTTATTAGAACTTTGCTTTATTGAATAAAGTGTGGTTACCCGGGAGAGTAAAAAATTCAAGGTTTTAACAGAGTAAACACCTTTCAGACTATAGTTACTACATATTTCATTTCTTGGCCCTATTCTGTTTGAGGCGGGGCTTATTCGTGTGGCATTCTCCATTCAGAGCCTAGAACTGTTCCTGTCACATGCTAGGCAATTCTTAAAAATCCTGCCCGCGTGCTGTATGAAATTGACTAAAGGGAGTTCAACTAATATCAGCTTCTCATTGACACCTTTCATGGTCTACATGTTCATTACCTATTTTGTTTAAGTGAAAATGAAAAGTATTTGGAATTGTGGTATGAACACACACAACGTGAGCAGAACTTCCATTCTCCGTTGCAAGCAGAGCAAGAGGAAGTACACTAAGGCTGGGTGGCCGACAGCTAAGCCCCACCAACGCCGGTGCTCCTTATTGCTATTTAGGGGCTTGAGTTGTCAGAAGCCACACGTCTGTGTGCCTCCACATTGAATGACTTAATTTTTTCTCCTTTACAAAAACGTCGCAATTTGACAGCTTTGCTAGATAGGAACTAGGACCACGCGTTTTGAAAGTGGATGTCACAAGTATAGTTAAGGCGGGGCAGTCCCCCAAAACACATCTGAGGGCCAACAGGCAAATGGGGGCGCTCTACAGATTCAGGAACCAAGGACTTGAACCCGGGAGGAGGCGGGACTCCTGTGGCAAAAGCCAACCCCAGTGCTCACCGCTGATTGGCGGACTGACTGAGAGCACCGCCCCCCCCGCGCGTGCACGGCCGCGCGGTGGGTGTGTCCCAGCGGGAAGGAGCGTGCGCGCTCCCGGAAGGTGCCGAGCACCGGAAAGGGGGCGGGGCGGGGCGGCGACGGCGGCGGCGGCGCGCGCTCCCGGAAGGTGCGCACCGGGTGCGCGGGTGGGAGGGACTGGTCGGCAGCGGGGCGGCGGGGGAAGCGGAGCCTGGGGACGGGCGTCACGATGAACACCGTGCTGTCGCGCGCGAACTCGCTCTTCGCCTTCTCGCTGAGCGTGATGGCGGCGCTCACCTTCGGCTGCTTCATCACCACCGCCTTCAAAGACCGGAGCGTCCCGGTGCGGCTGCACGTCTCGCGGATCATGCTGTGAGTGCGGCCGGGCGGGGCTGCCGGGGCTGGGCTGGGCTGGGGTGGGGTGTACGCGCCGGCCCGGACCTGTCCCCGCAGGCTCCGCCACCGCGGGGGACACGGGGCCCGGTGGCCTTGGGACCCCCAGCCCTGCGCGGTCAGCTCCCGAGTGGCCTGGGTCGGCGCTCCCCTTCCTTCCTGTTCTTCACGTCCCTCACCCACGCTGGCCAATGAGCGAGCAACACACCAGCACACCCACACCCGCGCTTCCGCCTGGCGCGTCCCCGCCTGCCGGCGCGCGTGGGGTCGCCGGTGTCACCCCTTGCCAGCCCGAGGCTCATGCGGTTCAGTGGGTGGCTCTGGTGTCACGGCCCTCCACAGTCGGTTCCTTTTGACAGTGCCTTTAGGGCTCCTTTCTCCTGGACATACCGCTACTGCCTTCAAGTGTGGATGTGAATCTAGACAGGGTGCACCGGGCGGTTTAAACACCCCAGCCTTTGGATACAGTGCTTTCTGGTTACTTTAATTGTCATTCTTTTAGCCAGCAAACTGAATAAATGTTTGGAGGCACTAAAAATAGAATGTCAGAGTGACTGCCCTCCCCGTGCTGCCTATTTTATTTATAGCATTCCCCTCTCTTTCACTTCTGTAATTAATAAGTGTTTTTAATTCTTGTTTGCTCTTTGCGTTCTTCTATAATCTGTCCTTCCCTTAGTTTATTTTTGGTCAGAATCACAAGTGTCCCCTCCCTTCGATTACTGCAGCTGCTGCTTTTTTTTTGATTTCTCATTTAGTCTGTATTGATTTTTATTCGATACTGTTGATGATGAAAAGAAGTGTGGTTTAGGTACCAGCCCCACCGTTACTTTCAGTTCTGTGAGGGCATAGATGAACTTGAAGCGAGTTAAACGTTGATGTGATCTTAAATAGGTTTCTTGCTCTCCTGCTTGTTAATTTTTGATGCTAGCGAAGAAAGTAACTGGCAGGATTATTGTACGGATTTAGGATAGTTGTGGGGAGGACGTGGTGGCTCTGCCATATGCTGTGCTCTCATGAACAGGTGCTGTTTCCCAGGTCACCTTGTGGTCGCTCACAGCTCTCAAATTCACTCTTCTTACCTGCTCTCCATGAAGTATTTGTGTTTTCTTTTTATGTTTTATCTTCCACTGGGTTTTCTCAAAAGTTCTCTTCAGGCAAATGACAATAGCGGAGTACCTTCTTTTATATTGAATTATAATACGTAATTACTTTTACACTTACAGTTTCTCTTTTACTCATTTCTTCTTGAGGTTTATATTTTACTGGTGCACACTGCTAACCCTTGCAGGTTTAAGTGGTGTAAATTTTGTGTGATGCCCTGAAGAGATGGTGAAACCTTTATCTTTACTTCTAGAAAAAATGTAGAAGACTTCACTGGCCCTCGAGAAAGAAGCGACCTGGGATTCATCACGTTTGATATAACTGCTGATATCCTTCACCAAAAGTGTTCGCTTGCTTTTTCTGTAGGTTTCAAATGAGATGCAGGTGTGGGCGTTTGAGGATGTGTGAGTATGAATATTGACTCCACCACAGCTCGGTTCTTTCATCAGTAAAACAGTGTTGATATTTCCTTGTTCACACTTCATGAAAAGTTAATAGTGTGAATATTTCTTAATTTGTCATGTAAACATTAATTTGAACCTAGGAAAGAAAAGATAAAAGATCATTTTGGTTAAAGAAGCAAAAATTCACCAGAGCTCATCCTGCCTAGATGTAGTCCATTTTCAGTCCCAAATAATTCCCTGTCTTTTATTATAGAGAACAATAAAAAAAAAAAAAACATAAAGTGCTGGGCAGTGGTGGCACACACCTTTAATTCCTGCACTTGGGAGGCAGAGGCAGGCAGATCTTGAGTTTGAGGCCAGCCAGGTCTACAGAATGAGTTCCAGGACAGCCAGGGCTGATAGAGAAACCCCGTCTCAAAAGCCAAACAACAGCAAGAAAACCAAACTCCGTATCTTCATGAAGTGAGTGAGCCAGGATGACCTGTTTCTTTTTATCTCGAGCTTCTGTCTTCAGCAGCTCATCATCTTGGTAACTTTAGGGCCACAGGTTAGAATCCTGGCAGTGTATTATTATTATTATTATGTTATGGAGATTGCTCGTATTAAGCATCTGACTGTAACATGTGTTTGACAGGTTTACCTGCTGTTCATTCTGAAACCATTTGCAGTTTTTAATGAAACAAATTGTTGGATTTAGTTATAGAATAGGAGTTAGTTTTCAGTGTACCCAATTTTTTGGAAATAGAGATTTCATCAGAAAAATTGCAGGATAAGCTTTATGTTTAAAATTTCATTCTACTTTAAAAATTCATATAGGAAGGAGTTTATACATAGGTGAAAGGAGTAATTCATAATCTAGAAATTACAGTAAGCCTCTGGGGATGTAAGTCATTTGGTAGAGGGCTTGCCCAGCACTGTATAAACTGGGTTGGTGGGGCATGCCTATAATCCCAGCAACCATAGAAGGAGGGGCAGGGTTGAGGATCAGAAATTCAAGGGAATTCTTGACTACTGTTTTTATACATCATCAATCTTACAGTTTGTTCAGATTTTCATAATGTGCTCCTGATTTTTGAAAATGGGTTTATTCTTTTGTACGGGACTGCTGCAAGTTCCTCGATTCTGAACAATAGCTTGTGGTGGGTGTGCCTTAAAACTAGATTATAATAAGCCTATTACCACCAATATGCATATACACAAATAAAATTAGTAATTGCATATAATACTTAATAAAATCCCTGTGTAGGCTCTTTTCTCAGTTGTGGTACAGTATTGTAGTTGATATCGTGAGTATCCCTCTCTGTAGTGAGCACCCTCTCCAAGATGATCAGGGCCATGTTAGGTTTTTCCTTTCCTACCACAGAACCCCACACATTGAGGCAGCATGGTTTATACTGATCTGTAACCAAATTAGCTTGTACAGAATGCTGGACTTGGTCAATTGCCTGAGCCCTGTGCATATGCGCATGTTGCTTCTTTGGGTAGTGACGACTGGATACGCTTTAGAAGAATTAAAGCTTCAGTTTCTTATGTTTATATTTTTAATAAATATGTCAGCTAGTTATGTTTACAGGGAGAATGGTAATCTGTCCTGACACACAACCCTTTCAAATGTGCTAGATCTTGCCACATATTATCCTGTATTTTTTATCTTAAAATGGTGATTTGGTATATTTCTGGACTGCCTATTGTATTTTGTTTTAATGTTCATGTTGCTATGGATGTTTTAAGACTGAGATTTCTTGGAAAGTTGTGTGCTGTTTTGCAATCCTTAGAGTCCTTAATTTGTTTACATCTAGAGAATATATTTGATTGGAATGTTAAACAGTTATTTCTCTATTTGTCAGCAGAATATTCAACAAAAAATAATGTAAGTATTTAAGTATATTGTAATAATTTCTTTTTAATATTATTTTTTGTAAAAGAATATAATTTTAAAAGTTACCTGTTAGAAAGTAGTTCATTCACGGATTGGACCCACTGAGTCTGTATACTGGCCCAAGAATATCAATTTTTATATATTCAAAATATCTGACCTGCATACTTATTTAAAAAACAACAACAACAGAACAAATCAAGCTTATGGAGAGATAACTCTGGTAAGAAAGCTCTCTCCCCTGCAGTAGTCTGTTGATACTGTGTGTGCCTTAGCTCTCTAGCATTATAGGGTCCAGAAAGAAGTACATGCTGTGTAACAGCAGAGTATTGTTTGATTGCCTTAGCTTCTCTTGTAGAACCACTGCTGAAGGTATGCAGTGGTTTAGCACATCAAACTGAGATACGTATAAACAAAACATCGCTTCTGTGTTGTTTTTGCCAAAGCAGTTCTGTGTTTCTCTTTAGTGTAGGTAGGTAATTTGTAATTAAAGATGGGTCTGTTTTTTATTTAACCTGTATTATTTATTATTGTTGTTGTTGTTATTGTTACTATTATATTTACTGGCCTGTATTGGCAGCATGTTAAACAGCTTTATGTAGTAATTTTTGGCACTACATCTAATTACTTGGTGTATATATCTTATTCTGGATATTTCATTGGGCACTGAGAATATTGGAGTGAGTGAACTTTAAATCAACAAAATATATTTTAAAGATAGCAGAAATGCTGTCCTTCAAAATAAGAGTTCTGCATTTTAAAAATAAAACAAAAACCCTGTTCTTCAAAATAAGAGTAACTACTGTACATAAACACTATTTTTGGGGTATAAAAAATTACAAGGATCAATGTTACTCTTATGGTGAGCACATGTAAACTGTTTTTGTAATTCTGGTTTACCTCAGTAAGTCCAGTAAACTAACACTTAAATTTTGAATTTGAAGTGATAATGTTTCTGAGTTATCTAAGTGACTTTGAATTTGATGTAGGCCCTGAACCAAGTCGTCCTTTGGGACAAGATCGTTTTGAGAGGTGATAATCCGAAGCTGCTTTTGAAAGACATGAAGACAAAGTATTTTTTCTTTGATGATGGAAATGGCCTCAAGTGAGTGAATCTTTGTCATTTTTAACATTTTTAAGTAAGGTTGGTGAGAGGAAGATGAAGTGTATTTTTGTTTTAAAGAAAAGATATTGTACCTGGGGAAGTAGCTCAGTGGTAGGACACTTGCTTGGCATGCACAGGATCTGGTTCAGCTCTGAAGACAGGAAAGAGGGAAGAAGATAGGGCTAGGGACGGGAGACTAGTGAGAAAAGTGTTGATATGTTCTGAACTTAGCTGAAAGACCAAGGAAAGATGCAAACTGGTGTCTGTTCTAGCAATCATTTCTCCACTAATGCTAAATGGACTAGTCACAATAAAAGTCCATAGCTGTTATAGTTTGGTTGCTATAGCTGTGATAAAACACTATGAACAGATCAACTTGGAGGAACAAGGATTCATTTGGCTTACATGTTATAGTTCATCATCAGGGGAAGCCAAGAGGAGAACTGATGAGAGACCATTTAGGATTGTTCCTTATTAGTTTCGTCAGTTTGCTTGCTTATACACCCCAGGACCACCTGGGATGGTACCCAGGGATGGCACCACCGACAGTGGTGGGCTCAGTCCTTTCACATCAGTCATGAAATGTCCCACAAGCTTGCCTACTTGCCAATCTGATGGGGTTCCTCAATTGAGCTTCCTTCTTCTGAGATGACTATATCTTATGGCGTGTTGACAGAAAACTAACCCATGCGGTAGCTTACCTGTCGGGTGAGTAGGACTCAGGATCTCTCATGAGTGAAAAGATCAACACTAAGAAGTTAAAGCTTTGCTTTCTAACTCAAGACAGGGCAGCCTGCGTGAGGAAGTGATGTGCAAGATCTCGGGCAGGTACCTAGGTTTCTAGTTTTGCTTCTCTGAATTTTTTTTTCCCAAAGTTCAGTATACTCTTCACAGAAAGAGGAAATCAAATGATTGATAGTCAAGATCTCAGGTCATTTTGACCTTTTTACAGTTTATAAGAAAGAGTATAGGAAAAGAGCTATTTTGACCTAGCCACACCTTTGAACTTACGATTTTGAACATGATAGATTTTGATCTGCTGGAGTTGTGTCTGTAAAGAATAGCAAAATTAGATTTCAGATTATTACCTTTTGATTTCTAGCATGAGTCTCGTTTTTCTTCATTGTGTTTTCTTCATGTAAGCTTTTTGTTGCTAATTAATGGCAACTGTGAGTTTAGGTTGGCCATTTAGGTTACCTATGGGTTAATGCTGGTGTCCTCTAGTGCTGTCTGTAGATTTCAGATAGGATGAAGAAATTGTTCTGTTTGTCTATTAGTAATAGCTAGTTATAAATTAAGTATATGGCCCCATAGTACTTGATTGAAAGTATTTTTATTAAATGACTGTTCTGCTAACCTTTGTTTATTACATCTTTTTGTAGGGGTAACAGGAATGTCACCTTGACGCTCTCTTGGAATGTTGTACCAAATGCTGGGATTCTACCTCTTGTGACAGGATCAGGACATGTATCTGTCCCATTTCCAGATACCTATGAAATAACGAAGAGTTACTAAATTATTGTGAATTTGAAGCATATTTTTATACGTGATGAATTACATCTCATAACTTTCCTGTATCTTCATTTGTTTTGGTTATAGTTTTCTTTTTCTTTCGGTTTTGGGATAAGAACGACTAACGTCAAAAGATAGAGTTGAAGTGAAAGGGTCTGGGTTGCTTAAGCTTAGCTTTGCTGACAAAGTGAAGACCGCCAGAGAGTAGTTTAAGAATGGGACAGCTGCAGAGGAAGACCATGTAAGCGGGGTTTGAATATTATTTTTATTTGCATTGTCTTACGGAATATAAAATGAGCATAAAGGGCTGTTAAATTCCCAGGTGTCTACAGAGTCAGAAGATTTCTTAATTATTTGTTTTGTGTTCATGCAAGTTGACAATGACTGTGACTTACACCTGAACACTCTCTTTTATCTTTTAGCGTATGTTAGATTATTGGGAACATACATTAATATGGCTCTTTGAAGTCTGGTTTACAAAAGAGCACAGTGGTAAGATTGTATTCCATTTGTTTTAGAAATACCCATAATGCTTGTCTTCCTTAGGTTACTAGCAGCTTTCTTCAAACGAAGACCAAGAACCTCTTTGTATGCTGTAAAATCTTGCAAGCTCATTTTAAAATCTCAACTCAACCATAATGTGTGTCTTTTAGTGCTTCCAGAATGTTCCTTTGTATATCTCTATAAATTTTAAGCTTTGCTATTGAAAGCTGAAAATGTTTGCATGGTTTGCCTCCTGAACTGGATTTGTCCCACTGAACATGCTGCTGTAATTTGCTCCATATTTTGACAGTTGGAATCGTAAGAATTCTTGTGATGTGCTTTTCCATCTACAGAATTTGCTCATGTTTGAGTGTTGTCTTGAGTAGTCCTAACAAGGTGGACGCTGCAAATATTAGCTCTTTGCAGGAGAAGAAACTGAAACCCAGAAATTTACTGACTTGCACCCAAATTGAATGGCAAGCAGTGTACTTCTCGTATACCTCAGTTTATACAGTAATCCCACTCACCTAATTTTATTAGTTTTGTTATTTCCCATTCCTTCTAGAAGTGATGGAGTGTGAAACTAGTTTTCCGATAGCCAGCAACACATACTTTTATCTGTGGATATTCATTTTTACACACAGTGATATTTTTGTCTGTGACTATTCATTTGTATCCAAATTAAAACTACCTAGGTTTATAAAATAATTTAGAGATTAAATACATTATATATAACTAACTATATAATTATATTTGACATGAAATATTTTTTTGCAGCAATCAGCACCCTCAGTTACCAGTTGCAGATTGGCTACTCTTAATCCAAGAACAGGCAGTGTAGGTACATCCAAGCAGTAACCCAAAACGGGCTTTTTTCTAGCACTAGCATAAATTGATTAGTGTTTTTTCTGTTTACCTGATTTGAAGTGTATCGTTGCTTGGTAATACTCGTTTTAGCAGCTCTTGTGTGTGGTGGTACAGTTCTTATAAACGCATGTGCATGAGGTTTTCAAATCAGAAAGGTCAAAGGTACAGCCTGAATTTGGCACTAGCAGTTTCATTAAACTTTTCAGGCTGTCTGTTTCCTTGTCTATAAAAATGATTCTTTACTGCGTACGATACACATCTGAAGTGTTTGCTGTTCAGCAGCTCATGAACAGGAAATCACGTTAGTCATCTGAAGTCAGGGAGGTGATGGAGAGATTATCATATAGTTCATAGTGGTCTGAGCTTCTGTTACATTTTAGATCTATAAAGTTGAGCTTTATACATTGAGCATATACTAGCTGTGGAAAATCTGCACAAAGCTTAGAATATGTGGGTGTGTCCTGGTTAAGGAAGCCATGCACAAGCCTGTAGATTAAAGCCCGACCTCTGTTCCACTAGTCGTTCACTACGTTTTGTGATGAGTGGATCTGTTAGTCCAGCACAGACAAAACTAGAATTGAAGATGTCTAGAGTTACTATTCATTTGAACAGCCCAATTTTAGGAGTTTGGTAAAGGAAAGCCGGGAAGGCCCAGCTTGTACAATGTGACTAAGGAGCTGCCCAGGATACTGCTGACCCAGTGCACCTCTAGCCCTGTTTCTCTCTCAGGAACTCAGTTTCGTGTTGCACAGCTTTATTAGTTTGTGACAGTCCCGACCTTACACACTTTGTGTTTGATGAACATCTCTAGTCTCTATTTCAGAGAAGTCTCGTCAGGTCTCGAAGAGACTTGGTGCTTCTGATTTTAACAAGCCAAGGTAATCTATGGATAGATAGAAACACCTTCCTCTGGTGCTCTAGGACCACGTATCACATTTGCTGTCCTTATGCCGAAAGGAAAATGGCAACATTAGAAACTCTTAAAAAAAAATGTAATAGGAGCATTGGTTGGTTTGAATGTCTTTTCTGGTGGTAATCTTACAGTTCTTCAGCAGTCTGGCTAGTCAGGTCTTCGTGTGAAGAAATGGACTTTAAGGATGTAAAGCTTTGGCTGGGGGCTGGTACAGGTTAGTGGAGCTTTTGCTTTGTTAAACTTTGAATTAACATGGAATAGGTCTACAGAGGAGACCTTGGAGCTGTGACCTTTGATTGTAAGCAAACATCTGTCTATTTCAAAAGCTTCCCTCGCTTTCAGTAGCAGGCCTGTGTACTTCACCATGAGACTGCCGATGGTTCAGAGATGTACGTTTCAAAAAAAGTTATTCCATAGTTTTTTTTATGCAATTTGGGAAATTGTTTACTTAAAAAATAAATTCACAAGAAAATATTCCATAAAAACGCTGAATATATATGTGAAGATTTTCTTAATTACAATAAATATTCAACATTTTTTTAATAAAATGAGTTCTTTTCTGAGTAAAAGTATGTATTTTAAAGATGTCCATATATATGTATTTTTGGGAAGCTGCTAAACTGAAAGGAAACCCAGTTGTAGTGAACATCAGGTGTTAGGAAGGAGTGCACAGCCAGGCTTTGGAGGCTCGTTACACTCAGGATGTGCCGGGGGCTGTGTGCCCCTGTACTAGACTGTAAGTCCTTTGAGCACATGCTGTCAGATCTGCCCTTGTATCCTGCCCAGCACCCAGCAAAGGGTCTGGCAGATGATAGGCAGAGCCCAATCAATATTGTTGGCGCAGTGCTTGTGTCTGATGCAGCCTCAGGAACTGTCTGTTCATTGTCCCCTTTTTGAATGCTGCTCTTTTGATTCTCCTGGTTTCTCTTCCTGTGTCTTCAAGCTCAGTTGGACTGTCCAGTGGGGTACCTGGTGGTGTTGCCCCAAGTTCTGTCACTGCTCCCTCCCGGGTTTTCACAGTGAGAGCTGAGTGGCTGTGACAAGAGGAACTAAGGAGGCAGTACAAACCTTAACAGACTGAAGCAAAATACTCAGACTGCTTCTTAAGCATAGCTCTGAAGAAGTGAAGCCCGCTGCACGGCTATTTGAAAGCCCGGTGTATGTCGTGACCTTTGCTTGGGCATTAGCTCTGGCATGGCCCAGTCGACAGCACTGAACCTACGGAAGTGTGGAAATTCTCCATTTTTTTATCTCAAGAGAAGAGTTTCTCAGAAGGAACCCGTATCAGCAAACTTAGACAAAGAAAATTGTTCCATCAAAATAAAATCAATGAGCTTATTGTCTTCCATTGGGTAATAAGAGGTTTGGGACTGGGTTTCTATCCTTCCCCAGGAGCACTCCCCCTAATGCCCGAACATTCTTTGCTCCTTAGAAGTTTTGCTTAACACTTTGGTCCGCTTACCTTTTCCCTGGAAAAGAATAAAAGCAAAACCTCGGCTTTCGGTACCCTTGCCTGATGTGTCCTGATCCCCTTCAGTACTTCGGTATGAATATATGCGGACACCACGTTTGAAGGAGCCCTCAAGCCTCTCCCTGGGCCTTTCACTTATCTGTGGGTACTTGGAGGTCAGCGTTTTGGAGTTGGCAAAAAAAAAAATGCTGATTAAAATTAAGCATTTGAGACAGAAAATACAGTTCATGCGTGTGCCTCATCCACATTCCCTCTTGTGGGCCTGGAATGGCTACAGCTTTCCTAGCTAGTGACTTAATACAAAGAATGGGAAGGGACTTACTGTAGTGAGGAGAGGACTCTGAGGGGCAGTGCGGATCTAGAATAGCTTGAGCTTGGTGGGAACTGGATCCCGAGGACTCTTCCCAGTGGGTGTCTGCTAGGGTAGAGAAGCAGGAGAAGCTTCAGTGGCTGCTACTGCCTTCTAGACACAACCCAGAACTGCCATCTGATGGTTGCTTTCTGATCAGTATTGGAGAGCCCAGTTAAGCCCCGAGCTAACCCAAATCTCCATATAAAGTAACAAAATTTCTCTAGCTTAAGTGAATTGACTTTTACTCATGTAGTAGCTGTTGTAGTTGTTAAAGAATCCTTGAGCAAGGTGTGATGGAAGGGCTCATGCCTCATAGTTTTGGGGACTGTCGCCTAAGGATTTAACGTTCTTTCACCCCGTGGATTTGAATTAATTCGGTAAAGTTTCAAAAATAAGAAAAATCCCCCTGCTCTAGTGTTACTACCATCAACATCTTCTAGGGGTAAATGAATTCCACCGCCCAGTATTGATGCGAGGGGCATGTGGGAAATAGTTTTCAGCTGGGCAGCTGCTTCTCAGACGCACACTTGTAAGGAGCCAAACTTTTGCGTAGTGCACTTGCTCTCAACCTTCCTAATGTGACCCTTAATACAGTTCCAGATGTTGTGACCCCAGCCATAACATTTTCATTGCCACTCCAGAACTAATTTTGCTACTGTTATGAATTGTAAATATCTGTGTTTTCTGATGGTCTTAGGTGACCTCTGTGGAAGGGTTGCAACCCACAGGTTGAGGCCACTAGCATACCTAATTATGTTGCCACTTGGTGTTCACCAGCTGGAACGGCAAGAACCAATTGTCAGGAGTGTGTTTTGTTTTTAATTTGGATGTGTGCGCACATTTGGTGTGGGATGTGCAAACATTAAGGATTGATCTGATGGCGACTGACCTGAGCTTTGTAGCTATTTCCTACATTCAGAGGCGGAAAATAAAAAATAGGGTTTTTGTTTGTTTGTTTGTTTGTTTTTGTTTTGTTGTAGCGTTTTAGTTTGGCTCTGCCCAGTTCATGTTTCGACCCACTATGTTTGGTGCTCTTTATATAACTTGATGCAGTTTAAATATATAAAAGATACTTTGCCGAAGTCTGCTCGAGTTGTTTGACAGCTTACATGCGTAATTGCTGATGGTGTCTGGGGTTGGAAGAAGTAGGAGTGTGACTTAGCTATGTGTAGGTAATCTGAATTCCCAAGAACATACTAGCACTTCTATGTCACCACAGCTTTAAGAAGTGTAAGATTTGCTTCCTGGAGCACAGCACCGGAGCACATACCTTTCTCACTTGATTTCCTTGCTAGCCTCAAACCCAGCAAATGTTTTTGCCGAATCATGACTTTGTTATTTTATAACCTTTGTCGCACCTTTGTGTTTGCCTGCTTGCAAATGAATACCTCTATACATGTGTATATATAAAGCCCTTACTGGTCAGCAGTTTTCTGTATGGAGACTTGGTTTCTTTGTTTTCTTTTAGGATATTTAAATACTTATTGCTGTGTGCGTTAATAAAAGGCAAGGAAATGAAAGTGTGTTTAGTAAATTTTCTTTACAATTGGCTTTTGCTAGCTTTGGGAGATTAATTCTTAAGGACTTCATGAAGATACCCAAATCAAAGATGCTTGACTCCCTTAGGTAAAATGGTGTAATGTTTACACATAATACATATGTAGACTTCCTTATACTTTTAAGTCATCTCTTGATTACCTACGATGCCTAAAATAATGTAAATGCTATGTAAAAATTGATGTTATTTAAGGGTGAAGGGAATCTATACATGTTCAGAACAGACACAGGCATTGCAGACCTAACTGCACAGCACAGAGCAGCAACAGTTGAACTTAAGACATTTTGTCACACTTAGGTGGATCTGCAGATGTGAAAGCTGTTGATTTGGTTGGCTGGTTCAGTATAATGGTTTACCCACATGTTTTGTTTTTGATAAAAATATATCAAAACATCGCATAGTAAATTTTTTATTGCTAAATGAATTAGCCCTCTCTCTCTCTCTCTCTCTCTCTTTCTTTGTCTATGTCTATTCTATATCTATGTCTCTGTCTCTCCTTTCTAAAAAGTTAGAGTTCTGGCTAGGAAAATTGCTTACCTTGTACAAATGTTGAGTGTATAAGCCGAATCACATGATTAGTTCCTTAGAAAACATACATATACACAGACAGACAGATAGACACACACACACACACAGAGAGAAAGAGAGAATGGTTTGCATTCATTAATTAATTATTCCTGCTGTATGGAGATGAGTATGTATGGAAGGGAGAAACATCCTAAAGCTTGTGTACCAGAAGGCCTCGAGTGTGTAGTGCAGAGGCCCAGAACAAGACAGTCCCTGCCTCAAGGTGGGAGGCAAAAACTAACTTCTGAACATTCTCTTCTGACTTGCACTCACACATCCTTATACATGCACTATACTTATGCATACCACATGCAAACACAGACACCTAGGCGAGATAAGTTGTTTTAAGTTAGCTTTGGTGCTGAGTCCTTAATGTGAAACGATAGACAGATAAAGAATTATTTCCAGCCAGAAAGTGTGGCGCACGCCTTTAATCCCAGCACTCTGGAGGCAGAGGCAGGCGGATCTCTGTGAGTTCAAGGCCAGCCTGGTCTGCAAAGTGAGTTCCAGGACAGTCAGAGCTGTGACATAGAGAAACCCTGTCTTGAAAAACCTAAGAAAAGGAAAGGAAGGAAGGAAGAAAACAAGAAAAAGAAAAAAAAAGAGAATTATTTCCATGCAATGAGACAAGTCAGCAAATCCGAACAATCATAAATTCTTACGTATTTTACCTTTAAACATTATGAAAGGTAGAGTAAATATATGCGCCATTAACATGTAATTTAGTGAATAATTCTAAATATGTTGCTATTGCTGCTGATTAAACCAATAATTTGATGAGGCCATTGATGCTGGATTCAGTTTCCACAAGTTTTCTGAAAAACCTCTTCCCCGACCCTGCTTTCACTTTTGTGAACATCAGTTTCCAGAGTTGCTTAGGTGTTTGCTACCCATATGGCATCAGTTTAGCCAGTTTTTGCTGCCATTCTGAAAAGGAGAAGACTCTAGGTCGTCTATGAAAATCTGTTTTTTGCATCAAGGAGGGCTGATCTAGGATAAATAATATGTGTCAACATTTCATAGACTAGATTGGAAAAAAAAGGTTTCTTCTAGTACACAAAATTGATGGAAATTGTGGAACTTCTAATGTGACAAGCATCATTGCTATTCATTTGTTGGCTCAAGCATATCATATAACTGAGAGTCAGTTATAAATCACAGTTATAAATTCCCCAAGGGAAATACTGCAGGTTACAATTGTTCTTTGCCTGATTATAAAACTTAGCAAAAGGATTATACTGAAACAGAAAAGAACTTGGCTATGATGAATAAAGTTTCTGAAGAATCTAGGGCTGCCTACCTATGGCCTCATACATCAAAATTGGAATTGTGAGGAACAACAGTGGGAAGGGTACGACAATGGAGTAAAACCCACTGAACTATGCTTCTGTAAACTACAAGTAGTTAGCTTCTGAGCTGAAAGCCTCAGAAGTTGTTTTATGATTAACTCAGGAAGAATTAAGAATAGAGTGGCTGGCATGGGGCTTGGGAACTGGGAAAATGTTATAATAAATGATGATGTACTGATTTCAAAGAATCTTTATACTTCTTGCGAATTGCTTTGCCCAGGTAATGTGGCAAGAAAAAAAATCATTTTTCTTGTGTAAAATTTACAATAAAAGACAGGTTTGAAGGTCAGGGCAGAAGAAGAAGGAAGAGGAAGAGGAGGAGAAGGAGGAGGAGGAAGAGGATGAGGAAGAAGAGGAGGGAGAGGAGGAGGGAGAGAAGGAGGAAGAGGAGGAGGGAGAGGAAGAGGATGAGGAAGAGAAGGAGGAAGAGGAGGAGGGAGAGGAGGAGGAGGGAGAGAAGGAGGAGGGAGAGGAGGAGGAAGAGAAGGAGAAGGGAGAGGAGGAGGAGGAAGAGGATGAGGAATAGGAGGAAGAGGAAGAGGAGGAGGGAGAGGAGAAGGGAGAAGAAGAAGAAGAAGAAGAAGAAGAAGAAGAAGAAGAAGAAGAAG
>JABTXL010006712.1:28494780-28515161 GCA_025134845.1 Neodon shergylaensis | reverse complement strand
GAAGAAGAAGAAGAAGAAGAAGAAGAAGAAGAAGAAGAAGAAGAAGATGTTGCCCTGCAGCTGATAGCCTGTCAGCTTGCATCAGAAGCCTGTGTTCATGTACTCATTTCACCTTCCGGACATCCCACACTTGAGACATACTTCTCTGCTGAGGCTGGCCCCCAGCAAGTCAGTATACTTATTTTAAAAATAAAATAATAAAACCACGTAGACAAAAAGAAAAAAAAAACATGCCGCATGATTTGTCATAACAGTATTGGGATTCACTAATTCAACAAATACTTGCTAAGTACTGCTTAGTACACCACTTGCTTGGTAGAGAAGGAACCATGTTTACAACGAGGTTTTGGGGTGGGTTTTATTCTTGTGGAATCTTGGCATCTAGCACACACACAAAATCGAGACACGTTTTGTCGAAAAAGAAAAATAACAAGGAAAAGGGATAATGCAGTGTTGGCAAGAGCAGGGGTAACTTAGCAACCTCTACTTGACTTAAGCTCTATACCTACTCCTTCCCCAATGTGCACTTAGCAATCTGAAGCCCCACCTACATTAAACAGCATCCACACCCCTCTTTAAATAGAGGCTTGCAGTTACACCACTTACAGCTCCCTAGCAATTGTTAGTCCCCCCCACCCATCCCTTTATCATCAAAATCATCCTAGATCATAGCCATAATCAAAGGGCAACAGACTAGCGTTCCAACCTGGAGCTTAAGCCTCATGCATAGTAAGGCAAACTGCAGCCTCTGAGTGAACATTTAGGGAACAATCACATATTTTCCACCTTATGCCTGTGCAGAATTGGAGATGCATGCATTATGGGTAAAAGGACATGCAGAGTCAGCAAAAGTTTGTGTAACCCAAGCCTATCAATCAAAGCAAAAAGCTGCCCATCCTTGGCCCTTTAATGAGAAACTTCCCTTTCTCCTGGGCCTCTAAAAGAAGGCCCTAGGGGAAGATTATTTCTTTAGATCTCAGCATTCCTTAATAGTCTTTAGTTCTTTGTGTAGGGTCGAGGCCTCCTGATCTTCCCCCTCTCCCCATTAGCATTTCTACTGGTGTGTCCTTGTTCATGTCATGTCTAGGCAGTCATGTCGGTGAAGCTTTGTGGGTATAGCTTCTGACATCTCCAGGGGAGACAGTCTCACAGCAAACTTCCTATTCACCTGACTATTATAGTTTTTCAGAACCCTCTCCTGCAGTGATCCCTAAGCCTTAACTACAGGAGTAGAGTTGTAGGTGTACCAGGTGGGACTGGGCTCCACAACTTTGCATGTTGATTGATTGTAGTTTTCTAAAATGGTTCCCACCTGTTATAAAGAGGTTTTTTTTTTTTTTTTTTTTTTTGGATTTTCGACACAGGGTTTCTCCGTAGCTTTTGGTTCCTGTCCTGGAACTAGCTCTTGTAGACCAGGCTGGCCTCGAACTTAGAGATCCGCCTGCCTCTGCCTCCCGAGTGCTGGGATTAAAGGCCTGTGCCACCACCGCCCGGCTATAAAGAGTTTTCTTGATCAGGGGTGATAATTACATTTACCTGTGAGTTTAGGAACAGATTTAAAATTTGGTTAGGGATTATGCTGGTTTAGTAAAGATGAGTTTGTGGATCAGTGATTCTCAACCAAAAGCCGCAACCCTTTAATAAAGCTCCTCACAGCTTCTGCTGCTGTGAAGAAATGCCATGACCATCGCAACTCTTATAAAGAAAAACATTTTATTGTGGTGGCTTGCTTACAGTTCATCATGGTGGGAAACAAGGCAGCATGCAGGCCGACATAGTGCTAGCTAAGGAGCTGAGTGTTCTTACATCTTGACTTGTAGGCAACAGGAAATGGTCTGCAACACTGGGTGTGGCTTGAGCATATATGCGATCTTGAAGCTCACCTCCACAGTGACACACTTCCTCCATCAAGAAGACCACACCCTGTCGAACAAGGCCACACCTCCTAAGAGTTTCACTTGCAAACCACCAAACTCATGTTGTGACCCCCAACCATAGAATTATTTCATTATTATTTCATACTATAATTTTGCTACTGTTATGAATCATAAATGTCTGATATGCAAGATATCTAATATCCCTAAGGGGTCAAGACCCATAGATTGAAAAACCACTGTTTTAGGTTCTCCTCCAAGAACTTTATTAGCCTGGCCACTTTGCTGGGTTTCCAGTATATATGTATTTAGGAGAGTGAGAGAAAGAGAGAAAAAGAGAGTTTGTGCATGTGTGTGTGTAAAAACAATTAAAAAAGAAGCCATTGAATTTGAAAGAGAGAAAGGGGTGGGATGAGGGAGGATGTAGAGAAAGGAAAGTGAAGGGGACGTGATGTAACTATAATCTGAAAAGAATGAAAGAAAGTAAGAAAGGAGAAAGGAAAGGAAGGAAGGGAGAAAGAAAGAAGGAAGGAAAAGAAGAGAAAGAAAGAGAAGAAGAAAAAGAAAACTCCAAATGGCAATCCACTCCTATTGAGTTAAGTTCCTTTCACGACTTGAAATATGTGTCTGGCCTGTACTTTTGCTTTGCTCATAAGTGAAAATCATTGCTGCTTTGTTGTTTAAGTAGACTTATTTAACCCATCAAATTAGACACCCAAAACCTGGACTACCTAGTCTGGGGAACACCCACTGACAATACTCTAAGTCCTATTTTAAATGAAGCAGTGGGTCTGGCAAAATGGCTCAGCAGGTTAAAGGTACTTGCTGCCAGGCCTGGTGACCCGTGTTGGATCCCCAGGACAAACATGGTGGAAAGAAGGAACTAACTCATGCAAGGTGTCCTCTGATCTTTTAATGAAAATAAATACACAGGCATGATTAATAAAGTGTGTGTGTGTCTCTGAGTGTGTTTGCTTATTTCACAAGTGATACCTGGAGGAGTCAGAGTGATAGGAGGAAAAAACTCTTTAATACAGGACTACCAAAAATCAGAACAGGAGGCAATTCTTGGGACATTTAAGGGACAGGTAGGACAGGGGTGGGGGCAGGGGGAGGGATACAGATTTAAAAAGGCCTGGGAATGATAGCCCAACCCCAAAGTACAAGGCATCTCAGCACAGCTGCCACTGACAGATCTCTGCGACAGGGAAGAGTTCCATGTACTTCTGACCTCTGCTGCAATACCTTTTTCCTTTCTTCCAGCCTTAGGTGTAAAGATTTGGCAGTTAGGTAACATCTGGTGAAACAAGTGTGTCTAGAATTCACAAAAGAAATTCATGACCTCAAGGTACCCAAGAACACAAGCTCAAAAAAGAATTTAGGAGAAAGAGCGAAATATATTCAATTCATGTCAAAAGTAGCAGGGCATCTTAGAAGAATTATTTATTCTATAAATATATTTTTAATTTGGTATAGTATGTAAAGTCACTATAGAGTTATGTAATTGGTTTTCTTAGTTTCCACTTTTATTCTTTTATTTACCAAAGTACCCAGGCATTATGGCTTGGGCTCTTATATTTCATTGACTTAGATGAACTAGAAATAATTAACACAAACCAGATATACTGTGCAAAGGTTGAAGAAATTTTCTATGATTTTCAGACTCTGCAAATGCTCATTTGCTGTTTAATAGCTTGTCCTCTGGCGCCCTCTGGTGGTGTGAACTGGTGGAAACAAAAACCTGCTTTCCAGTCAATGTAGTCAATGCCTCTTCTCTCTGTCCCTTTCTGTCTGCTCCCCTTCCCCTACCTTCCCTCTCTCCACCCCACTCTATCACCTCCCTCTCCCCTTCCTTTCTGCACACCCCATCTAACATGTATAGTTTTAATTATTTATATACGCTGGATAGTTTTACATCAACTTGATACACGCTAAATTTATTTGAGAGGAGAGTACCTCATTTAACAAAATGACTCCATGAGATTCAGCTGCTGACAGCCTGTAGGGCGTTTTCTTAATTGATAATTCATGGGGGAGGGCTCAGCTCATTGTAGAGGTACCTTTCCTTAGTTGGTAGGCCTATTATTATTATTATTATTATTATTATTATTATTATTATTATTATTGTTATTATTTTAGAAAGCAGGCCCAGGAAGTCATGGGAGCGAGCCAGTAAACAGTACCTCTGTATGGCCTCTGCATCAGCTCCTGTCTTTAGCTCCCTGCCCTGTTCTAGTTACTGTTCTAAGTTCTTTTGATAATGAATAGTGATATTGTGGAACTCTGAAGCCATCTCTGACAACTCTCAGTCTCAGTAATGTCCCCCCTCCCCTGGGAACCAAGGACCTAACAATTGTCCACACATGTACTGAAATGTTGGGAACTTTCCACCGTCTCCCTGAGTCCTTGTGAATGTTCTCCAAAAAGAACTCAGTTATTGAATAGGGGCAAGATTACACTTAGGTGTTGACTCAGTTACTGATGTTTTTACTTAAGCCCCCTGGAAAAGGGGCAAAGTGACCCTCAGATGTTTTCCCTTACCTCATCTGATCTGGCAACCAATTATTGGTAATAGCCCTTTTGAATAAGCCAATCATTAAAGATCAACCCCCAGCCTAATAAGCCCTTTCCTCCACAAGTTGCTTTGGTCATGGTGTTTCATAACAGCAATAGTAACTGTAACTAAGACAGCATATACAAACACAATTAAAAAAAACTAAATGAACAGTTTGGAGGGACTACATAGTGTCTACACATATGTGAAAATTTGGCACTTAGAAGATAGAGGCAGGAGAATCAGAACTTGTAGGTCAGTAGTCAGTAGGGCAGCTGAGCTACATGAGATCTTGTTTCCCCTTAAATGACAGCAATAAGGGGAGAAGCCATTTGAAATTGAAAATGCTATAGTAAGAAAGGATGATAAGATATGTTGCCATTATACTTTATGGTTTCTTTCATTTTTAACTTTTGTTCTTTTCTTGTTCATAGGTTTTAGGTTTTTTTTTAAAATGATTGTATTATTTCTCCTATACGAGTGTTTTGCCTGAATGTATGTCTGTGTACCACATGTGTGCAGAGCCCACAGAGGCCGTATGAGGGCATCAGATCCCCTGGAATTGGAGGTACAGATGGTTGTAAGTTGCCCTCTGGAAGAACAGCCCGTGCTCTTAAACACTGAGTCATCTCTTGAGACTCAAGTGTTTGTTTAAAAATAACATTGAGCTGAATTAAAAAATGATCAGATAAATTATTTTAATCAGTGATTATCACAATATGTGGACATATTTCACCTCTCTCTCTGGGCTTTGTATATAATACGTTCTTTTGCTTAGTTTTTCTTCCATATTTTCTTTAGAGTTAAGAAACTTGTTTACTTATTATTATTATGTGTTCATTCATTGATTTAAAACTTTTAGTGTTAGTCTTTATATGTTACCACACAGGTGGGACAGATTCTTGAATTAATGATTCTTAAATTAATGCTTAAGAATAAGAGGGATTCAGGACATATGCTTCACAAGCTGGAACTTTTATTCCTTTTTGTTCCCTGTCCATATTCTAAGTTCCTAAATGATCCCAGCCAGTTTGGCTCTTCCATCATTTTAGCCACTTTGATATGTGGCTAAATATATATTTTTAGAATTTTTAGTTTTGTTGATACATGATGGATATTATTGTCACTGCTTGATTTCCTTTTATTTACCATTTCATCCATTCACCATTACCTCTTTGATTTTCTCCCTTCAAAGTCTACTTCAGATATGTTTCCTGGTGAGGGATTGATGGATTTAATTACCTGAATTCTTTTTTTAATCACACAATCTTATCTGTCTAAAATTTTGAAAAGCATTACTGAGTATTTGACACTAGATTGGCTGGCATTTTCTATCAGCACTTTCAAGATACTTTCTTTGTCTGTATCTATTGTCTGTCTTCTGCTTTAGCTTCTAAGAATGCATCAGCTAGTCTGATAATTATCTTATTTTGCTATATATATCTGTGAGTCTAATCAGTGTCTTATTATCCTATTCCCACACCTATTCATAAGGTCTTTTCTTTCTTGTTTAAATTGTGTTTTCTGAATTCATGAAGTAATTTGGTGAATTCTAGAAACATCCCACCATCTCTTCAAATATCTCTACTCTTCTTGATCTTCTTATAAGATTCAGAGTAAAGAAACTGGTTTTAAGATGTGGGCTTCTTGATACTCCACACTTAACAACTCTGACAAGCTTTCTTTTAAAAGATTCATATTGTTGGTGACTGGCACACTGAATGGTGAGTATCATGCTTGGTTTGAAGAAGATTTTGTCATCTAGCCAGGAGAACAATCCAGGCAGACATTTTGCCTTTAGTTCCCTGATCTATATTGAAAGCACATGGATAGATTTTAGCATCTTTCTATACAATTTGTCTCTGGGACACTCCAGCACTTTCCTCAACTCAGTGTTGCTGATATGTTGTACACAGTTTCATTCTTTCAATAGAGAAATGCTTTCTGTTCTTGGACCACAGCTTAGTTGGGCATCCATGACAAAGATCAACAGACTTTGTGGTTCAACAAGAGAATTTATTGTCTCAGTTCTACAGGAAAAAGGTCCAGAATCAGTGCGCCAGTAGCAGCTTGTTTTTCCTTACTGAGTGGCACCTGGGGCTGTGCGCCTCGCAGATTGGGCTGCTCAATAAGAAGATCGTTAAATAAAACCCAGATTCACAACACCCAAGAGATGTGAAAATCACAGCACGGAGATCCAAGAAATGTAAAACAGCAAGACAGCAGGACGCCCAGATTACAACTCTCTAATTACTGAATTCAAAGGTGCTGTAAAAGAGAAAGAACAAGATGAATTTAAGTTTTCTGGTAAAATGTTGAAGGGCATGAAAGAGGATACAGACAAGGAAATGAATTCACCTGAAGGTATGGTAAGAGAGGCCAACAATGAAGAGGAAAAAGTCAGCAAAATGGATGGAAAACCCAACAATATGGATAGCAGAGCAAACGGACAAACAAGGCAGCAAGGAAGCTGAAATTTTGAATCAAATCCAAATAGAACAAAACAAATGCAGTCAACCAAGCAGAAGGAAGAATACTGGGTGGAGGACAAGACTGGCAAAATATTACTTCAGACATCAATAAGGGGAAAACCACATGTGCACAAGAGCCAAGATCTCTGAGATTTAATCGAACAATCAAAAGACGAAATCTAAGAGTCACCAAGACAGAAAGAGTTGAGATAGACATAAAAGGCATAAATAATCTATTCAATGAATTTATAGGAAGACATTTCATCAACCCAGAGAAAGAAATAAACACTCAAACGCAAGATGTGTTTTGAACTTAAAACGATATATTACCAAGGGAGAATTCTTCTATGACATATTATAATCAAGATGACAAAACACACAAAGCCAGAGCAAATAGTCAAAGCTAGGAGGGAAACATATCAACTCATCTTCAAGTGCAGAAAAAACAAAATAACATTGAACATCTCATCAGCAACAAGAACTCCAGGAAATTCTGGAGTGACAAATTTCAAGCCCTGAAAATAATTGACTACCATCCAGCAAATTTGTCTTTTAAAATTGATGGGGAAATAATAGAGGCATTCAAGACAAGCATGAAATAAGACACTTCATGATTACCAACATAGATGCTCAGGGTATAAAATGGACTGCAAAAATTAAACACTAAAAGACACAATCAATAAATGGCCTAACAAACTGAATAGATAATTTTCTTTCATTTTGAGATTCCAATATTATTATATAATTTTCCTCTTGTTGTTCCTCCCTCCAACCCATTCCATATATCCTTCCTTATTTCAAATTCGTGGCATCTTTATTCTTCAGTTGTTGTTACATGAATATGTGTATATGCATTCACATTCCTAAATATAACCTGCTCAGTCTATATAATGTTAATTGTACGTAAGTTTGTTTTCAGGGTGGAGGAAGACTATTTATCCAGCTCTCGGCATTCTTTAGGGTTGAGGCTTCATGATTGTTCTCATATTCAATTTGGCATGAGTCTGAATAGACACTTTTCAAAAGGACTAATGCAAATGTCCAATGGGTACTTTATAAAGTAGTCAGCATCTGTAGCCAATAGGTGATTGCAGATCAAAATTGTTCTAAGACGCTGCCCCCAACTCAGTCAGAATGGCTATAGTGAAGAAAATCAACTACAGATGTAGCTAGAGGGGCATCATATAATTCACTACCGGTGGGAATGTAAACTTACGCATCCACTGTGAAAATCAGTGTGGAAAAGCTGAAAATTACACTACAACCAGCCCAGCTATGCCCCTCCTGGGTTAGTCCCTAACCCTAACCCAAGGGACTCCAGTACAAAGCAGAGATACCTGCACATCCGTGTTGACTGCCTCAGCATTCACAATAGCTGTGAAAAGGAAACAATCTACATGTCTGTCAATAGATGAAAGGATAAGCATCATAAACTACATGCATAAAGTGAAATTTGACATAGTTTTAAGGATCAATGAAATCACAGCATTTGTAGAAAAGTGGGTGGGACTGGACATCAGTGTGTTCATCGAAATAAGCCAGACTCAGACAAATAGAACATACTTTAAGTTCTTCATCTAAAAGAAAACATATGTTATTTGTCTGAGTCTGGGTTATTGAGAAAACTATGAATGTGTATGTGAGTAAATGTGTGTTTCCTAGTGTGGGGGTGGTAGGAGAGGGTGTGCAGGTCACAGGACTAGAAAGATGGCAGTGGGTGTAGAGGAAGAAGCTAAGGAAGGAGAAATAGAGGGGCTAGCAGAACACATGATAAAATAAAGGAGAGGGAGAAAACTTTAGGGAAAAGAAAAGAGCTAGTCAGAGGGACTATAAATCAAGAAAGAGCAGTGCAGAAAAATAAGAGCAAAGTATAATAATACATGTATATGAAATGCCATAGTGAAACTCATTGGTTATTATGTAACCTAAAAATTATTTGCAAATTTTGATTTGATATGTTATGTGTATTATGCATCACTCTCTTTCATCATCCTAACTTTTTTCAGACATGTATGTGTCGGGATAGTCTTTTTGTACACGGTGAAGACTCCTCTGCCAAGGCACTTCTGATAAAGAGCTGAATGGCCAATAGCTAGACAGGAGAAGAAAGGCAGGAGTTCTGAGAAGAGATAGGAACTCTGGGAAGAAAGAGTGTAAATTTGCCAGTGAGAGGTGGAGGGAGTCAGACACACAGGATGGACAAGAGATAATAAGCCTTGTGGCAGAACGTAGATTAATATTCATGGGTTAAGTTTTTAAGAGTTAATTGGTAGCATGTCTAAGCTAAGATCAAGCTTTAATAATTAATAAGAAGTCTCCATGTCATTGTTTGGGAGCTGGTGGTCCAAAGAAAGCCTGACTACACATATGTGTATATGTATTTACTTGCACACATGTTTTGTCTTAGTTCATTTGGAATGTTTTCAAATCTTCAACTCTGAATTGAATCAATACTTTCCTCCTCAGTCACAGCTAATTTATTATTTGCTACACTTTTTATTTCTTTAAATTCTTTATTATTTTGTAATTGTGACCTATCCTTTTTTTTAAATCTCTTGGTCTTTGCTAATTTATTTGATTCTGTCTTTTCTACTTGACTATTTTATGTTTTCATTTTTTTGTTATTGTTTTTGAAAATTATTATTCCTGAAGTTGTTTTTACTTCCTCCACTGACTCTGACTCATAGCTTACATATTGTTGGACCTGGAAAGATGGTTCAGTGGTTGAGAGTGTTTGTTGCTCTTTCTGAAGACCAGAGTCATTTCTTGGAAGCCTCATTGGTGTCCCACTCAAAGTGATTAGAGGAACCCACATGTACTCAGACTCATAGGTAGATACACATATACACATAAGAGAAAGTAAAATAATTATGAGACCATGTCTAAGATGACTCAGTCTGAAAATGCTGACTTGCTAAGGCTGGTGACATTCCGCTAAGAAGAATCTTCATTTGCTTCTGCCTTGATTCAATTTCTTGTTTCAATCTGGAAAATTGCTAGACATTTGCAAGGCCTGTGATTTTTGTTTGTTTGTTTGTTTTGTTTGAGACACGGTTTCTCTGTATAACAGCCCTAGCTGTCCTGGAACTAGCTCCGTAGACCAGCTTGGCCTTGAACACACAGATATTCTCCTGCCTCTGCCTCCAGAGAGCTGGGATTAAAGGTGTGCAAAACCACTGCGCAATCTAAGGCCTGTAATTTTATAGGTGTATTCCAGGTTAATAGTCACCTTCACTGAAGTTATTTTTTTTTTATTTATCCAAGGAGGGGTAAAAAAATACAAAGAAAACGGGGGAAAATTATGCCTGGAGATTATAAGACTGAATTGCCTCCAACTAACTATATAGTGAAATTAAAAAATAATAAGAAATAAGCCTTGGGTCAAGCCACTAGGTAAAGAACTTTGATCTACTGATGTACAAAATATGTACTGCGTCTTGTGTTTACCTCCTCCCCCACAAAATAAATACAGAAATTCAATATAATCAGTTTTTAAAATGTAGACGAGGACAAGTCAAGTTTGACCAAGGCTTCATGACTAGTTATAGAAATGACTGTACCAGGCACCTCTATTTCTTGCATGTTGACTTTTTTTCTGGTTCCTATTTGTGTTGCTTTTGGTCTTTGCTCCTTTAGTCTGTGCAATATGAAAGTGAAGACATACCTGAACTGAAAAACAAGCAATGAATGCGATAATTGAGGAGACTTTTGACTTCCCAGTTCATGGACAAAGTGAGCATATTTGTGCTTCTATCAGGGATAGTTTCATTATTTTATGAGAAAATATGCCTTAAAATGTGAATATTGGAATAATTCTGTGTATAGGTATTATGTTGTCAAACAGTTGGATTGCCAAGGAAACAGAATTAGCTATGCAAGCACTTGCTCTCACAAGGTCTGGTTTGAAGAGATGGCAAACTCACACCATATTCTCAAAATTCCCTGTGTTCAATATTCACTGCGGATAATGATTTATATTCAAAGAAGCCAAGGTGCTTATGTGCGGCTGATTCAGACCTCAGTCACAGAGGAGTGGCACAAATGGGGATGAGTTTCCAAATTAACCATAGGGTAGTGGCATCCTAACCATGGCAGAAACAACAATATCATTCTCAATCCAGTTTTATAGTGTCATTTGGGAATTTTTTCCGCAGTCTAAAAAAAAAGCATATTGTTCTTTATCCCTTCTGCCAGAACTACAATCTGTCTAGGTATCCCTTCAGTCATCATTTGTTTTGCCTAAACTTAGTATAATAAATAACTTGAAATGAAAAGCACTGGCCATTATTGGGTAGATGGCTATGCCTGTGGTTTGGCGGTGCTCCAGCCAATAATATTTCAGGGTGAGGATGGGATGGAGCTCTGAAAGTAAATGCAACCTATTTCCTATCATTGAGAAATTCTTTTAGCTATGCCTGTAATTTATGAGCCCTAGTCTACAATTAATAAGCAAATAAGAGCATGCTGACCATCCCTGCAGTCTGGGAATTAAGAGTCAAGGGATTGACCAGTAAAACCCTCTCAAGATTATCACATGTGTGTTTTGTAATATATAGCATCTTATTATATATACATACAACACTGATATTCATATTGTATATTATAATAATATGTTTTACTTATTATATGTTATATTATATAACATTTTCCTATGCTGTTAAATAATCTTCAGTACCATTAATTTTTAAAAATTGATTCTTTGTGATTTTCACATCATGTATCCTGATCCCATTCATCACCCTCTGCCCTTGCAACCTTACCCTCTTTGCAAAAAATTTAATAGAAAAACAAAAAATAAAAACAGACAAACAAAAAAGAAAAAAAGTCTCAGCATGGAAACTGCAGCGTGACACAGTGGGTCACATGGTACATCCTTTAGTCGGTGCCTCCTTACTTGGTCTGGTTCGATGTCTCTGGCTTCTGTTACACGCTTGATAGTCTGCCCTCACTGGAACTCCTCTTGGATGTCCAGTTGTTGCCTTGTGTCATGGAAGTCCCGTAGCTTTGGTTGACTATAATTTTTTCTAGGATTGAAACCTCCTAAGCAATACCCCCTCTGCCCTGTTCCCCTCCCAGCCTGTCCATGTTAGCAAGTCTATTGTGCCAACCTTTTTAAAGACATGTCTGGACAGCCTTGTTGGTGAGACATCATTGGAATAGGTGCTCTGACATTTCTAGGAAAAACATTCTCACAGGAAAACTTCTTATTCCTCTGGTTCTTACAGCCTTTCCACCTTTTCTTCAGCAATGGTTCTGGAGTTTTAAGTTCATGCAGGCAGAGTTTTCCTGTCCTAAATGCCTGGTTGTAAATAAACACTCAGAGGCTTATATTAATTGTGAATGCTCAGCCAATAGCTCAGTCTTATTACTAACTAGCTCTTACATTTTGAGTTAACTCATTTTTATGAATCTATGTATTACCTTGTGGCACATACCTTTACCTGTCCTCTAACATGTCTTGCTTCCTGGGCAGCTGGTTCATGACTCTATGCCTCTGCTTTTCTTCCCCCCAACATTTTTAGTTTGGCTTTCTCTCCTAGCCTTATTTTGCCTTGCTATAGGCCAATTGGTTTTTTTTTTATTTACTAATGAGAGTAATACATATTCACATTTTTAGTTTGGCTTTCTCTCCTGACCTTATTTTGCCTTGCTATAGGCCAATTGTTTTTTTTTATTTACCAATGAGAGTATTACATATTCACAGCATACAGAAGGATTATTCCACAGCACGTGCAGGAGTTTTGTTGTAGTTGTAGATGTATCAGTTGGGTCTGGGCTCTACAATTCTGCATTTTTAGTGATTGTGGTTCTCTGCAATGGTCTATTTGTTTCAAAGAGAATTTTTTTTTTTAATGAAGGTGTGGACCACACTTATCTGTGGGTAAAGGCCACATACTTCTACTCTGCTTAGGGACTATGCTGGTATAGTAAAGTGGTGGCTGTAGGCTGGTTATTTGTTGGGATGTTTTGTCACCACAACAGTAACGAAACATCATTTGTTTAGAATGTTGCAAGAACAGGATTTTTTTCTAAGAAAATATTTTTAATTGCTGATTTTTCAATGAAAAACTAACATAATTGTCGTGGAATATTTGTAAACTGTGTGAAGATGTAGTTTGTGGTGATATTTTATTTGTGCTTAAACAAATAAAGTTTGCCTGATGTTCATAGTGTGGAGCTAGCCATACTAGTTTGCCATAGAGGCCAAGCAGTGGTGGCTCCATCTTTAATCCCAGCACTCAGAAGACAGAGCTAGATGTATCTCTGAGTTCAAGGCCTCCCTGGCTACATGAGATTGAATTATTTTAAAGAGAGAAAGATCCCAGTGATTCTGATTCACACCTTTAATTCTAGCACTAGGGAAGTGGAGATGGGAAGTGATATGTCTGGGCAGAGAGAGTAACATAAAGCAAGAGGAGACAGGAGCTCAGCATTTAGACAGAGGATTCGTTAGAGACAGCATTCAGTCTGAGGATTCCTAGAGAAAGGATTGCCCATTCTGTCTGAAGATTCAGTAGAGGTAAGAACTAGTGACTGACTGCTCTGCTTCTCTGATCTTTCAGTATTTACCCCTATATCTGACTTCGGGTTTTTATTATTAAGACCAATTAAATTTGTGCTACAGTAGTTGTTCTGATTGGTATAATAAAAAGCCTGCCAATAGCTAGACAGTGGGTATAGGTGGCATTTCCAAGGAGAGGAAGAAAGAGGAGGAGGACTCTGGGAAGAAGAAGGGATGAAGTTACCAGGCACATGGAGATGAAATAGGAGGTATAAGATGAAAGTAAAGTAAAAAATGCCACAAAGCAAAATGTAGGTTAATATAAGTAGGTTAATTTAAGTTATAAGATCTAATGGGACAAGCCTAAGCTAAGGTCAAGCTTTTATAATACTAAATCCCTGTGCATTGTTTAGGAGCTGGCTGGTGGGACACAGAAAGATTCACCACATATAATATATTTGGTTAATACTAAATTAATGTTATGCACATATATCAAATTTAACCAAACATTGTTTCTTTAGTTCTTCTACCATATCTTTATGATGAACCTTTTATCAATGTTTACTACTTCAAGACAGTGGATAATACTGTGCTGGCATCTATTAAGTCTGCATTAATTATTCTTAGTCTCAGTGTTATTAGTTCAACAATAATTCCCACCATGATGCGCTCTGGAGACACAGTTATTTTTCTACGACAAGGTCCGTTATGTAGTAGGTAATCAAGTGTTGTTCTATTTTTTACTTTTTGCTTACCTTCATTTATTTCATGATCAGAGCTAAACATTTGGGGAACTTTCTGGTGAGTTAGCATGAAGATTTGGGGTCCTATAAAGGTGGTAATTGGTAATACAAGAAAGAAGAGAAAGAAGGAGAAAGTCACTCACTGATTCCATAGAAATCTAAAACTTTCTCTAAAACCTATAGTGTGGAATAATCTAACAGCATCCCAGTAAAATGATTATTGTGATCTTAATTCAAGTAACTGATGATTAAGATAAATCCAAAGGGGAAAATACACATCACGTTTATAAGCTGGGGGGAGATACATTGTCATTCCATTACTCATTTTTGACAGCAACACTCAATGTTCTGTATCTCCGGTATATAAATATTTAATTAATGTGATAGTATAAACTATATCATAATTTCACGATCTCCACATGTTTCAAATCCTTGATGACATTGCAAATGGTAGCAATTTTCCCAATCCCAGGAGAAAAAGAAACAGACTTAAATTGGTCAAGTATTAAACACAATGGAGCCTAGGTCTCACAGGTCCACTCTGTGATTATTTGCACATGTACTAAATGCATCCTATTCTTTTGCATACTGATTCCATAGAAGGTTGCCTTTTATCTCTACCCCCCCTCTTTTAGCCTAGAGAGATAACTTCATACATTGCAGGTCATTCACATTGGGATTATTTTTTGCCACTCTATCTGTAGACATAGATTTAATGATCAGAAAAGCTTCATTGATCATTAAACAAAAAATAATGTTAGGTTCGTGGAGATATTATTTACATGATTTTATAGATGTAGAAGCTGATGTAAGGGAAGTTAAATATTCTCAGACTGTGACCTTTGTTTAGTCAGTGTGTCAAAAAGTCTCTTGTCACATAAAATATGAATCACTCTCAGGGACCATGGGAATTGTACAGCCCTGAGGACTAAGTAATACTCCCACTTCTTTGCTTTCAGTATACTAAAAATGATTTATGTTTATTGCATTAATGTATCTATGAATTTTGCCATATATTTTAAATTTATTTCATCCTACCAGGATTGTTTGTATTATTTTGAATATATAAATAATCACCAAATTTCAGTAGCTTACTTGAATATTTATTTTTTAATAACAATACATAGTAGAGATTTTAGCCAGACACTGATCTTTGTAATTCAACTTCTGTCCTGGGCAATCTCTGTCCAAACATCCAGGGGGAGGAATTGCTGGAGGTAAGATGAAGATGAAGAGGTGGGGGAAGAAGAGGAGGGAGAAGAGGAGGAGAGAGAAGAGCAGGAGGAAGAAAAGGAGGAGAAGGAAGAGGAAGAAGAAGAGGAAGAGGGTGTTGAGGGAGGCTGTTGGTTTGTTTCTGGCTACCCAGACTCAAAACAACCACACAGAAACTGTGTTAATTAAATTACTGCTTGGCCTATTATCTCTAGCTTCCTATTGGATAACTCTTATATCCTAAACTAACTCATTTCTATTAATCTGTGTATTGCCATGTGGCTGTGGCTTCCCGCAAAGTTCCAATGCATCTGTCCCCAGTGGTGGCTACATGGCTATGCTCTGATTCTGCCTACTCCTTCAACCTGGCTTTACTCTGTTAAGCCATTAGCTGAAAGCAGTTTCTTTATTAACCAACAAAAGCAACACATAGGCAGAAGGACTTCCCACACCAGGAGGGGGAAGAGGAGGAGGGGAAAGAAGAGAAGGGGGAGGAGGAGGGGGGAAAGAGGAGGGAGAAAAGGAGGAGGGAGAAGAGGAGGTGTGGTAAATGAAGCAGTGGAGTTTTTCAGGTCATCTTTGAGCAGGTGGAATATATTTACAGTCTACAAAATATGAACAGTACATAGTTATATGTTTTCAATTATTTTTGGAACCTCTTTTTCCTTCCTTCCTTCCTTTCTTCTTTTCTTTCTTTTTTCTTGACTTCAGTTGCTTATCATGGATAAATAACATCTGTTTCCAGAAGGGTTTTCTTCTTCAGGGCATGTTATCAAAAAGTTAGTAGTCTCCCTACTGTATCTTGGTCTTACCACTACCCAGAATTAACTTTGAGGATAGTTTCAATACTCCCCTGTACAATGAGTGGCATTTGTGTAGTATAATAGGGAGACTGGATTTGTATAGAAGTGAACACAGCACCAATTGGATTTCCAGGGCAGGTTAGGAAACAGCAGTAATAGAAACAGAAAGACAGCAATGGAAAGATGGCTCAGTTAGGAGCACTTATTGCTTTACAAGGACTTAACACCCACATAATGACTCACAACTGTCTGTAACTCCAGTTGCAAGGAATCTGACACCCTCTTTTGACCTCCATGGGCACCAGGTGTACATGTGGTATATATAAATCCATTTGCATTAAGATAGAGCAAATAAATTTAAAATAAGAGAGAGGAAGAAAAAAGGAATGAAAGAAAGAATTGGGAGAAGAAAGGATGGAGGCAGAAGGTTAAGAAGATGCTTGAGAACACTGAAAATAAGCACAGGGGCAGAATAGAAGCCAAAGTGCTGTAGACTGAGAAGGCAAGAGCACTAATTCAACGTTGAGTGGATGGGTAACCCATATGGATAAAATCTAGCCCCTCAAAAGGTCCCATGGATGAAGTAATGTTTTATGTTTCTGATGAGTGAGATGAAGCCCACTATCTCCCCCAAAAGTGAAAGTAGATGAAGGGGTTACGCCAGGCCAGTTTCACTCTGCAGCTCAAAGTTTCTTTTTCTGTTTTTTTTCAATGAATGGTAACATTCCATTCAGCTCACTTCAACCCTAGTGGGATGTTCTGAAAGAAAAAGGTCCCCCAAAGTGAGTGGCAGTATTAGGAGCTGTAGCTTTGTTGGAGGGATGTGCTCTTGTTGAAGGAAGTGTGTCACTGTGGAGGCAGGTTTTAACTTTTGAGGGTTCATATATGTTCAAGCCACACCCAGGACGCAGTTTACTTCCTGTTGCTTCCATGTCAACATGTTACCCCTTTTCTTCAGCAGCATGTCTGCCTGCAGGCTTCTATACTCCCCGTTATGATAATAATGGACTAAGTCTCTGAAACTGTAACCTTTCACCTCAGCTAAATGTTTTTCTTTATGATAGTTTATGTGACCATGGTGTCTCTTCACAGCAATAGAAACCCTCACTAAGACACCCAGTAAAGAACATTTGTCAATGGCTTATAAGGATTTGGATAGCAACAGATCAGGGTTAGATACTTTACATTTTTTTTATAATCAGATTGAAATCTGGCGTAAGTAGTATCAGTTATATTTAACAAAAATTAATATTGTGGAAAGTTAACACTTGTTTTGAGGGAGTTCTCACCATTCCCTTCTCTTCAATCACGGTATTAGTTATTGAAAGACACAGGGAAAAGCTGCAATTCCACAGACCATGTACGTAATGAGAAGCTACAGCATTTCTGGCTTATTTCCACTAGGTGGTGCTATTGAGCTCAAAATTCAATCTGCTCCATATTTTAAATACAGAAATTTGATCACAGAAAACATCATACTGTTCTTTTTTCTCCTCCTGGATTAATACTCAAATCTATGTCTAGGATACATTTTATCTATTTTAGAGACATAGTAACCCAAACTCACAATGTTTGAAATTAAAAAATTGTTAGCACTTTAAGGGTGTTATGTTGGTGATTTCTTTTTTTGAAGAGCATATAAATGACTTTTTGTAAATTCATAGGTTTTCTTTAGCACTTAAAATGGGCTTTTAATTCAGGATATGGATATTTTACCTTTTGGATAGGACATAGATGTCATTTTCAGACTATAAAAGAGAAGATAAAGTGGCACAAAGCTAAAGTATTTCTCCTGTTTCATCAAGAAAGAGAACGCGAATGGACGTGTATCTAAAACAGACTATTATCGAGTTCAGACTTTCCAGTTCACTGCCTTGTGACACTGCAAAGAAAATCAAAAATTCCAAAAAGTAAAATAAGAGTTTCTTTCAACGAATGAATGATGAATGCCCAGCTCTGTGAATAGGTTATGGCAGAATAGCAATGGACCAAACAGTTAAGGCCGTTTTCTTTTCTTTTTTTTAAATTAATTAATTTATTTATTTATTAAAGATTTCTGTCTCTTCCCCGCCACTGCCTCCCATTTCTCTCCCCCTCCCCCAATCAAGTCCCCCTCCCTCGTCAGCCCAAAGATCAATCAGGGTTCCTACCCTGTGGGAAGTCCAAGGACCACCCACCTCCTTCCAGGTCTAGTAAGGTGAGCATCCAAACTGCCTAGGCTCCCACAAAGCCAATAGGTGCAGTAGGATCAAAAACCCATTGCCATTGTTCTTGAGGTCTCCGTAGTCCTCATTGTCCGCTATGTTCAGCGAGACCGGTTTTAACCCATGCTTTTTCAGACCCAGGCCAGCTGGCCTTGGTGAGTTCCCATTTTGCTATACAAATGAAGAGACTGAGCAAGGGCAGAGTCGCTGGCATCTCTGTGGCTTCTCTCTCAGCGTCTGGGGTCTTTAACCTAACTCCCACTTAAAAAGAGAAAACAAGAGCAGGGCGAGATTGTGAGTGAGGAGGAGGATTTTCAGTAAGTGATTGTGGACAATCCAAGTGAAAAGTGTTAATAAAGTACCTTTAACGTGGCAGGGAAAAAAGACTGTGTCCCTTGGAGTAGCTTTTGTGACAGAAAGCACAGACCACGGAGTCAAGTCAAACTGAACAATGAATTGGGAGTTCTCCTGCTAACACTCTGTGAATGCGGGCAGATCTCTATGTTTATCTGACACTCGGGCTTCCCACAAAGAAAATGGAGTTAAGTTAGAGCAGGGCACATGTTGGTAGTCACAGTGACTTGGGTGTGATATGAGACAATCACTTCAGGTAAAGAAGTGTGAGAAATACAGAAAGTTCTCATGTGAAACAAATTAATAAACAAGCAGCTGCATTGTTGAGTGGAAAACGAAATCACAAGAGAGAAACACTTTATACGATGGAATTAAATGCCTACTTTATGGAATTAGACTGTAATCCAAATAAAATGACAGTAGGTCCTCAGTGAGCAACCGTTTCCTTATCTCATTAAAAAGTCACTTTAAAATGTAATATGTCTTTAAAAGCTCAACGTACGACAGGGAAATGCAATGCTTGGTGGTAAGACTGTTTTTCATGTGGAGGATAGGTTGGGTTTTGACCCTGCTAATGGCCAACTCTTTGACTGTAGATTGGCAAAGCCTATTTGATTGATTGCAGAGACCTGGCAAGACTCAAGCTGATAGGAACCCAGAAACAGTACAAGTCAGCAGCGAGACATGGAGAAGCCATGAGCAGCAGGCATGCACTATTTATAGAGGCTGCGTTACTGCTCCTGGCCCAGTTTTCATGATGGGATTGAACATGATGTCCCCACACAAAGTTACACATTGTGTTCCTTCACTTCATGACATTACTTTTCGATCCCCGCGGAATGATGGTAACATCACGTTTTAGGTTGTAAACACTGATGTATTCTGAAGTTGTGCACGTTTTTACTTAATTGCTTTCTTTTCATTTCTCACGCCGTCCAGCAGATGGCAGCCATTCCCTTTAGAATCCAAAGTTTAGCTCATGAACATACATTCCTGCCTGCCTATGACCAGCAGAGGAGAAATCACCTTTAGTTATAATAAATGACAATAATCTGTCACAACAATAATGTCTCCCATTAACCTATCAAGGAACTTAAGGCATTTCACATCCAAACAATGATGGATTTTTATTTTTATTTTCTCAGTTAGTTTTTGTTAGTCTCCATCTCATTTTCTGAACCTTAGAACCAGAAAATAAACGAGAAAACAGAATTTAAATTTATATTTGTGGTAAAATAATTGGTTTCTACATTAAAAACATGAAGACAAATCTTTGATGTCAATGTGAGGTTATGATTTCACTGTACAGTTTAATAAGAAGTAAATCATCTGGCTTGTGGTATATTGCCATTGTTCTGGTAACACAATGGCAAATACCCATCACCTCCCTTTATTTGGCCCTGTCACAGAGTGTGCTAGATGAGAATGGACTTCCAAATATTAGAGCAAAGCAAGCCTCACATTCAGAAGGTAAGTTTGGTTTATCTAGCCATGGGAAATGGCCTTTTATTCTTTTCAAGTCATAGCCTAAAGGTTGAGCCTTCTCTCTGGTTTCAATAGTGCACCTATATCTCTATAATCTATCATCTATCTATCTATCTATCTATCTATCTATCTATCTATCTATCTATCATCTATCTATCTATCTATCTATCTATCTATCT
>JABTXL010006712.1:28477174-28494770 GCA_025134845.1 Neodon shergylaensis | reverse complement strand
CATCTATCTATCTATCTATCTATCTATCTATCTATCTATCTATCTATTATCTATCATCTATCTATCTATCTATCTATCTATCTAGTATCTAATGCAAAAGCCAATGTAATCTTATATATTTTTTAAAATATATTTGAATCCCACTTTCTCTCTTTAATAACAATTAGGGGTTTACCTTCCATGTTCTCTGCCTATGCTCATGAAAAAGAAAGAATTTTGACAATCTTCCCTTTAAAACTTCAGAACTGTTGTGGAGAGATCATTTCTCTGTGATCTTACGTGAGTCTTGCATTTCAGATAAGTTTACAGAACCTGCCTGATTAAATGAAACATTTCTGCAGAGGACTTGCTGATTATCTAGTGACCCTGCCTGATGGATTCACATTGACAGTGCTTCTCAAGGGCTCTCCCTAGATTCCTCCAAGGGTCCTCCTTGTTTACAGGTCATTTGCAAGCACATGAAATAAAAATTATGTTTCTCTTCAGTCTATTGAGAGTTGTTTGATTTCATGTTTGATGAATTTGCCTAAGTTTCACATATCGAAGGATTATATAGCAAGCAGTAGTTACTCACCAAAAAAACTCAAATGATGAGAAGCAAATTATGTGAAAGTAGGAAAAATTAGGGAAGAAAGAGCCATGTAGCAGTGAGCTATTAGTAACTTTATGAAAAATAACAGTTTCATCATGAGGAAGAAGATTCTTTTGCCATGTTTGGAAAAAAATCTCACAAGTAAAGTTAACATGATCGTAAAGTTTAGAAGAGAGTTTAATTACTGTTTTATACCAGAACTTCTCCTGGCAGATCGGCAGTACCTCAAATGTTATGTTATTGATCAGGATTTATGAATGAAAGAAGAGAACAGCCCCTCACTTTGTTTGCTTTAGAGGTCTTGGTATATCACATAATCTAAGGGACCTAGAGCATGGCTACCAGGTCTTTAGGGTATGTGGGAATGCGGGCAGATAGCAACACAATGGATAAGGCATGGGACTCTCTAAGCTGTGATGATAGTCCAAGGAGACCTGCTGGAAGGACAAAGCAGAGAAGGAGACTGTGTACGTTCCCCGGGTGGAATCAGCATTAATGAGCGGCTAGCATTTGAACACACTGATTGATGAGCTTCGTTGGCTCTTGCTAGGCAGTGCTACTCCCATAAGAAGTCAGGACTGTGATCGGGGCACCGATGCATGACAAAACAAACACACTGCTTTTGGCATGAACTTGAAAATTGAATATGCTAAAGTTGAACACAATGGAAGTTAAAAAGTAGGCCCCTTTTCTTATTGCTCCACCTCCTCACTTTGAAGGAGTTGACAGGCATTCTGTCATTTTCTGGTTGGATGAGCTTCGAGATCCCTATAGATTATTAATTTCCAGCAGCATTTGATATAAAATAATTTAAAGATCTCTTGACTGGAATCAACATTACAAATTCTCATACTATGAAAGTTTCTCCAAGTTAGGCTGCAACATGAAATATGGGTTTTTAACACGTTGAATATGAATTTGAAATTGAAACACTGTTGTAATCTTTGTTTAAAGAATTTGAAGCTTTTTTTTTTAATTTTTTGAGACAGAGTTTCTCCGTAGCTTTTTTGGTTCCTGTCCTGGAACTAGCTCTTGTAGACCAGGCTGGCCTCGAACTCACGGAGATCCGCTTGCCTCTGCCTCCCGAGTGCTGGGATTAAAGGCGTGCGCCACCACCGCCTGGCTGAAGCTTGTTTTTTAAATATTAATAAGTTTCTTCCTCCAAACATTCTGTACAGACAGTCTATATTTCTTTGGACTGAGAGGATAGCCTCATTTCAAACAAGATCAGGACCCAGGCCTCTTTTGTGTTCAGTGTTTTAAAGTTTCCCCTGCCTCATGTCTAGAGTCAAGCTGAGAAGGAGAGACCTGAGGGGCCCGTGGTTTGAGCAGTCAGTTTGGACAGCACATTAACTGGATATGGAGGTCAGGCCTTGAATGGCTTGTTAAGTTAGCACACACACACATAGAGCAATCACCACCTCCCTAATACTGCATTTCCTTGCCAAAGGTCACAGAGTGAGGGTCATGTATTAACACGTACACAGGATCTCCGTCACTGTTATCAAAACCCTAAGACAAGGCTTTTTCAGGTTACGGAACCAGCGCTGGAGGCGTGGATCAATAAGAGGGGGAGGCTAGGAGTAAAAAGTTTACATTCTTAGTCCGTGGAAAAGCAGGTGTTCAAGTAGGAAGGCCTCGGTAGCAAAAATTGGATGAACAGTTCTAAGAAGGGAGATCACTAGGCTAGACACAAAGAGCACGTTGCTGGGGCTGAGTGAGGGACCTAGGTCCTTGTCTATAACTGTCCACAGAAAGGGCAGAATCCTGGATTTGTACTTTGCCTGGGTGTGAGGAGATTTGCTTTGGCCTCGGAGGCCTGCCAAGGACAGTCCCGGCCATTGGCAATGGCCTACTTACAAATGCATGTTAGCCATCTTAGAATCTTTACTCCAGGCCTCTCTTTCCTTGTTTTTAGATGATTAGAATTGCCTTTATTTATTCTCTAGATCTTCTTAGATATTTCCCCCTAATATAATACATCATATCCTTTATTACTATGTCATTAGTTTATAAATCCCCACTTTTGCCCCATTTCCTTACTTTGAAATCAAGGGCATATCATTACAATAACAAAGGTACCTCCCTCCCACTGGCATTCAAGGCTCTGAGAGGCTTCTATTTGTCCAGTTCCATGTTTTATTACGTTCAGAAAGTCTCCTCTGCTTCTCTTCGGTCTAAGATGTTTTATTCATGGCTTCCCTCCCAGCCCTTGCCTTTCAATCACACTTAGACCATCTTGGCCTGCATACTCCAACAACCACTCAACCAACTGTATTTCTTTTCAAATTCAAACCCCATGTTTTCCTATGAATTCATTGTTTTGTGGCTTATCCTGAGTGTCCTTGCCTTACTGTCCTCCACATTATCACAACACAAACGCTTGTTTAGCAGCAACTTGTCTGGGTGTTTTCTTAATGTCATATCGTCATCTGAAGTTTAGATAGCATGCTCTCATCTAAGGTGATGTGTTTGTATTTCCCTAGTGGCAGACGACATGCTGGGAATTTTCATTTATACCATCTAACTTGATTTTCACAAGCTTACAACTCATGTGAAGTTTATAATGATTTTAAATAAGAGAAAATAGAACCTTATGTTGCAAAAAGAGGCTGCTTGTTCATCCAAGCCACCCAGCTAGCTTAGCCCAGAAAATAACCACACGGAAACTGTATTAATTAAAGCATTGCTTGGCCCATTAGCTCTAGTTTCTTATTGGCTAATTCTTACATCTTAATTTAACCCCCCCTTTTTTTTTTTGAGACAGGGTTTCCCTGTGGTCTTTGGAGCCTGTCCTGGAAGTAGCTCTTGTAGACCAAGCTGGTCTCGAACACACAGAGATCCGCCTGCCTCTGCCTCCCGAGTGCTGGGATTAAAGGCGTGAGCCACCACTGCCCGGCTATCTTAATTTAACCCATTTTTATTAATCTATGTATCGCCATGTGGCAGTGGCTTACCAGGAAAAACTCTAACTGGTGTCCGTCTCAGGTGGAGGACCCATGGCTTCTCCTCTGACTCTGCTTTCTTCCTCTCAGTGTTCAATTCTATTTTCCTTCCTACCTAACTTCTGCCCTATCAAAAGGCCAATGCAGTTTCTTTATTCATTAACTAATGAAAGCAACACACAAACAGAAGGAACTCCCACACCAACCTAGCTTCAGAAGGTTTGATTAATTTTGACAAATGCATAAAAGATTAATGAATTTATCATTGTGAGTTTTTCTATCTCCAGCATCTTCAATATTGTACTAAATGACAACAGTGACAGAATAATGGAGGAGTAACACAAATACACATTTATGGCCAAGCACACCTTTAATTCCAGCACTTGGGAGGCAGAAGTAGATATATTTCTGTGAGTTCAAGGCCAGCTTGGTCTACAAATTGAGTTAGAGTCAGACAGGGCTGGAGAGAGAAACCCTGTCTCAAACAAAAACAACCAAACATACATTATTTATATATTCTCTACCTTAAGCAAAAGTGCAATTATTAATCTTTTCAAAGGTGCTAATTTTAAGGCTTTGCTATGCAATAAACTTTACTTAATGGAGGTGCAAGTAATGTTAAGGACAATGCCATTAAGTTACAGGTTTGGAATCCAAAACTTGGGCAGTTCATCCAGATTACGCCATTCGACATGACCCTGGATACACTACTGTACCCATAGACTTGGCTTCCTCTCGGCAGATAAGATTAGATGATTGATTTCTTTCCAAGCCTGAGACTTTTCTGCAGCTTTTATTGTCAGCAGTAAGGTTTATATATTGAAAAAGTCCTCAGTCTTCCTTCCACAATATCACTCTATAGTTCTCGATCCACAATGCGGTCCTTTTGTTGGAGACTTCGGTCTGGGAACTGGAATGTGGTACCGTTTGACTGCATCAAGCAACACATTGTACTCTCAACTTCCTTAAATAGGTTTATGAAAATGTTTCTTGACTCGAAACTTTATTCTAAGCATGCTTGTTCATTTAAAATGATCACCCTTAAAGCCATAGCTGTCATAATTTCTAGAGCCAAGTTACATGGAGTTTTCTATTTCTCAGGTTCTGGGAATTTCTAAAAATATGTCGTTGTTATCATTTCCACTGCTATTAAAAATGTGTTTAGTCATTATTTTCAGCAAAAGTAGAAAAGACAAAAAATTTTCCTCTTTCCCTTGTTCAGAAACAGAAGTAGAAATTTACCAACTATGCTGCTTCATGAGAAATTTGCATTTGAAAATGATTTCTGAGCAAACTCTTAAATGTACTCCTGGGGAAAGCAAAGGCAAATTTAGCGAACCTAGACTATTTCTCACTACATGTTTAGTGTGTTTTAAAACATTGGTTTTTTTTTTTCTGTGCTCTTTTTAGTTCTTGAGAAAAGGGAAATGATGCAGGATGGGCTATGAGAAAAGCTAAAGGAAACAATAGTAATGAGTCACGGGTTAGCCTGTGTCTCATAGATTCCCATGCTTAGCAAGAACGCTGCAGAGGGAGATGAGGAAAAAAAAATCCAAGCTGTTTTCAAAAATAATCGTAGCCAAGAAGAAAGCTGAAATTTTTAAGGAGCAAAATGAATTTCCACGTCATTACATGCAGCCCCATTTCCTTGAATTATGGCCGTGTGAAATTGATTTCTCTGTAGATTGGATTCACTGGTAGTTTCCTTTCTTACAAAGCCACACAGTTCCTTTTCCTCCCTTTAAAGAGCAGAAGTACCCCTTCAGATTTATTAGCAGTCGTAACGTCCATCCTCAGCACGGGAACTAATCTGAGAGAATGTTTGCTTGCTGAGCAGAGGTGGGTTCTTGAGACCTCCCCACTTTCTTCTTTGACCTGCATATTTCTGATAAGAGAGGCAGCCGCTGCCTTAAAACAATGCTGCCCAAGTTTACACTGGCAAATGGCTTTTCCTTATTGGTGTGGAAACATAGCCAGGCCCTCTGTTTACTGGGTTTGCCATCAAATTTCTGAGACTGTGATCTGGCAAACGAGCATTTCTACTGATTATAAAATGAAAAGTTCCCTGTACTATAAAACCAAAGCAGTCTTTCTTCTTGGGAACCTGGACCTTCACAAACATCTCTGTTTTGCTGTTGTTAACCTTCTCTCATTTCTGCATGTGGATCTTGTTAGGACAAGGCACAGCATAGCAGAGTTTTCTTTTCTAATCAGTGTGAAAACTGTGCTGGCAAGATAGCTTAGTATGTAAAGGTGTTGCTGACAAGTCTGATGTCCTGATTTTAATCTTCCAGTATCCACATGATCTAAGCAAGGAACTAACTCTAAAATTTGTCCTTTGACCTGCACAGCCACACTGTGGCACACTGTGGTATACACATGTTTCTGTCTGTCACATGTGCATGTGCGCATGTAAGTGCGTGCACACACACACACAATGCACACACTAACTAAATAAATATAATGAAAAAAATTAAAGGAAACCTTACAAAATATGAATTGTGGTGCCGCAGAACAGAGTTTGAAACAATCTCATGTTAGTCAGTGATTACAAATATCTAAAACAAAGCCATCTATTTATACTATATGGTTAAATTCACCATAAAGAATGTACCCAACCATATTCTCACTGATAGCACTGCTTTAGTGTTTACCTTCTCAGTTCCTTTTAGGAAAAAGGGACAGCAACTTCTTAAGCTGCGAGTAAAACATTTCTTGAGAGCTTGCCTTTGATGTTAGCTCTACGTGAAGGATCCAGAATACATTGGCTAAATATCCAAATACTTAATGGCAACTCAAGCTAATAGCAAATTAGGTTAAATGTTCCATTTTCCTTGCAACAGATTATGTCCATTATGACTTAGAGCTGTATATTTGAGTTTAAAACCACCGGACTATTGGTAACTTGGTAAGACCCTATTGTGGACTATACCACACACTTTGATCACAGGACATGAAGAGGTCAAGTTGGTATTGTTCAGGAAGCTTTCTCCCTGCTGGCAAGCTTTCATATACTGAAAAGTGCTGTGCAGGTTGTTGGGCGAAAGTAAGTCAATAGCCTTACCCAACTGCAAACCTTATGACTACTATAAAGACCAAATGGCAAGATACATGGGTACAATAGATGCATGAATATTATGGGTGGCCACCAATCTCTTTCTGAACGATTTAAAACCAACTTTATAAGAGAAATGCCTGCCTGATATTATAAATCTGGCAAAGAACCCATGGTTGGGGGCTCATCTATCCCAGGAGTGAACCCACTACTCGTATTTTTCTAAATTATCATATCTCCAGATATGTTCATATCTCTAGATCCATAGATGAGTGCAGCTCTCAGACATCATCAGAAAAAATTACTTTGTGCAGTATACAACAAGGAATGCAGACATTTACATTGGTCCAAGTGTAGAGAATAAATGTCAGTTGGAGGGATCAGCTACAAATGGGAGCACTGTATCACATCTCTCTCCCAAGACTCGGGGACCATCTCAGAAAAGAGGCAGAAACATTGTGAGGCAGTGGTCAGGGAGGGCCACAGTCAAATTATGTCTTCTGGATGTGATAGGACTGCTACATTCAAGGAGTCAAACTGCCACTGAGGCCTACATATGATCCACACCAGTTCAAGCCAATCTGCATTCTGGTATGAGGTCAAGAGGGATTCACACGTCCACAGCCCTGGCTGGGGAACAGTTTTCAGTTGATGGCTTCTGGGGGAGGAGAGGTTATTATTTTGTCTCCTCTGGTAGATCGATAATGTTTCATTGAATGACACTATACCTATGGGTGTATGGGCAGCACAAATTGAACTTGATAAGTTATAAAAAGGAAACCACAGCAGGTTGGGAGAGGTTGGAATGGTGGGGGTGAAAATACAAGAAAAGGCTGGCTTCTAGCTCTGTTCTTTTCTTCCTTCCAACCCTTGACTGCTTCCTTATCACAGTGCCCTTATGGCAAGTATGGATGCTCCATGGTAAATGTATTCTAACTTGCTCCATCCATATGTGCTCCACCCAAGAAACAACTACCTCTTGACTGCCTCCTAGGACTTTGGATGTAGATGCTAGTAGCACATTAGTCATCATGAGAGAAACATCTTGAAACATCCAGGAGACTTGGTCCTTTAGAGCATGGGCATCAATCTAATGTATCTGGAAAGCAGAAACAGTGGGAAGGGGCTGGCTGCCATCCTTAATTCTTGTGAATATGAAGCTGGAGAAACACAGGGTATAGAATAGAATCCTCATTACCAATGATAGTAATGTATAAGGTTATAAGGTATAGTTACATAGATTACATAAAATTATGCATTTGGAGAAGATAAGAATGTTTAATTGTAAAGAAAACAAATTGATACTGCTAAAACTTGCATTATTCCTTGTTATTTAGCAGTACAATATTCTGTCCCAAATGTCAAACCTATCTGTATGATTTACTCAACTTTTGGCATACCTCTGTGTACTGCATAAAAAGAGAAATCCAGTTTGGATTTGTTTTGATCTAGTAGTTACAGAGAATGTTGTGTCTTTCTAGTCTTTGATTTATTTTCTTTAATACGCAGATTCCTTCTATTGGATAGCTCAAATTCTTATTGTGTCTTGGGGATGAACTCCATGTTTGTGACTGGTTGGATTTTTGTTTTCCAATACTGAAGTACATTTAGGCTGGTAAGTTGGCTCAGCACGTAAACATACTTGTCACCAAGCCTGGCAATCTGGGTGGCATTTCTGGGACACACAAATCCTCTGAGCCCCACATGCATGCACCCATGCCACAACAAATGTACACAGGCAAATATATACATTTGTAAAGTGTCATAAAAATTACAGATCATTCTTTATGTAAATTTGCTCAAAGTGCATAAGACTGGCATTCTTGAGGTCCACATCCTGAAACATTTTGGAGAATATGTGTACATTTTGGAGAATAAGTACAAGTATCATGACAAGCAAAAGACATAATGATAAAAGACCAAATTAATTAACCATCTCACACAATTAGGAAAATTTTTAAATTTAGTTGGGTCTTATATACAGAATCTGCATTTTCTACATATCTCAGGCTCCTTGTTGTTGTAATTGTGAAAATAACTTCACAGTCTTTCCAAGTATCTATTACCTTCCCTGTCTCTCATGTCTAATGTAACGTTAAATTGTTTATTCAACAATTGTGCCTGGGATTCTGCAGATTAGTGTAACTATGTGAAGCTGATCCAACTATTTCCCTGAGGGTTTGTTTACAATGTGAACTTTTCGGCAGGATTGTTGCACTGCTACTGTTTTTTAAACACTGTGCTTTGATTCATAGGATGCTGAGGTTTAAAAATCTTGACACATCATAGAATAATTTTTAACTTTTTTTTACACCAATAGGGGTTTACTACTGAAATGGATCAAATCGAGCCCTCTGGGGTCAAGGAGATGGCTCATTTGGTAAGGGTTCTTCTTCTTCAGCATTGGCACCTGGATGCCATTCTTAGCACTCACGTGCATAGCTGGCCATGGCTGTGCATGTCAAAACACAAGCCCTGTAAGGAGGAAGAGTAAGATATAAGGATCCCTGAAGTGAATTGACTAGGTAGCTTAACTGAGTCTGTGGGATGCTGTCTCAAAAAGTATGGTGGAAGACTGTCAAAAAAAGTCACTCAAAGTCAACCTTTAGCCTTCAAACGCATGTGCACATATGTGTATGTAACCCATATACACATGCTATTAAATATATATAACAGACAGTACATGATACATGACAGCATTATACAGTGTGCAATACTAACTCAGTTCACTTATTATAATGTTGGGTTGAATACTGTTCTCATGGTCCATTTTTTCCTTTTGTTACACTGTGTTACAACTGTGACAACAAACTAGTTGAGGCAATTTCTTAATTATCATCTTAATTAATAATATCCTTTTACTTTTTTGCAAAATGAGATTTTTTTATTGTTTTCAGTTACTCTTAAGTAACTCTTATAGGCAAGTGACTCATATTAGAACATAAGGGAAATATAGGTCAATATGATCAGTCTCATTTTGTAAATGAGAAGACGTGTCTCAAAGATTAACAAGTGGTTAATAGCCAAAACGACATTTTAAGCTGAACTTTTTCCTGCACATGAATCAAGAATCTCATGTGTGTGACTCTGGTGTACTGTGTCTATGTCATCAAAGCTCTTTCTATGTGCCAAGCATTTACTTCTTCATTTTTAAAGACAAGGTCTCACTATGTATCTGGCTCTGAATGTGAGTTCCTCTTGCCTCACTCAGTCATCTCCCTTAGATTACAGATATGTCACACAATGCTTGACAATATAACAACTCATTAAATTTGCACAAATTGGGGGTGACTTTTACATGTGAAAAAACAGGTCAGAGGTATTTATTGACTAATTTGATGTCCACTGAGTTATCCTGAAAGATGCCCACATGCCATCTTCCCTCACTGTCACTCCTTTATAAACACCATGAAAGCAAATCCATCAATAATGACTCTAGATAATGTAATTTCACATTGTTTTTTTTCATTGTTTATGGATAGCAAAAACATACCCAATCTACACCTTCCGATGTTGTAAGCCTATGTCAACCCCAAAGCACAAAAACAGGTTACATTAAGCATACATGAACAGCAGCAGAAACTGCGGGGAGTCACTTCTTAGGTTTGGTTATTTAATTTAAGAAGTAAAATACTCTATCCTTAGTGTATAGGAAGGCAACTGATTTTTTGGAGTTGATCTTGTATCCTGCCACATTACTAAAGGTGTTTATCAGCTGTAGGAGTTCTTTGGTAGAGTTTTTGGGGTCGCTTATGTATACTATCATATCATCTGCAAATAACGACAGCTTAACTTCTTCCTTTCCAATACGAATCCCCTTGATCCCCTTATGTTGTCTTATTGCTATTGCTAGAACTTCAAGCACTATATTGAAGAGGTATGGAGAGAGTGGACATCCTTGTCGTGTTCCTGATTTTAGTGGGATGGCTTTGAGTTTTTCTCCATTTAATTTAATGTTAGCTGTCGGCTTGCTGTAAATAGCTTTTATTATATTTAGGTATGACCCTTGTATCCCTAGTCTCTCCAATACCTTTATCATAAAGGGGTGTTGAATTTTGTCAAATGCTTTTTCAGCATCTAATGAAATGATCATATGCTTTTTTTTCAGTTTATTACTCAGCAGTAAAAAACAAGGACTTCTTGAAGTTTGCAGGCAAATGGATGGAAATAGAAAACACTAACCTGAGTGAGGTAAGCCAGACCCACAAAGAGGAACATGGGATGTACTCACTCATATTTGGTTTCTAGCCATAAATAAAGGACATAGAGCCTATAACTCAGGTTCTTAGAGAAGCTAAATAAGAAGGAGAACCCAAAGAAAAACATATAGGCATCCTCCTGAATATTAACCTTCATCAGGCGATGAAAGAAGACAGAGACAGAGACAGAGACCCACATTGGAGCACCGGACTGAAATCTCAAGGTCCAAATCAGGAGCAGAAGGAGAGAGAGCACGAGCAAGGAACTCAGGACCGCGAGGGGTGCACCCACACACTGAGACAATGGGGATGTTCTATCGGGAACTCACCAAGGCCAGCTGGCCTGGGTCTGAAAAAGCCTGGGATAAAACTGGTCTCGCTGAACATAGCGGACAATGAGGACTACTGAGACCTCAAGAACAATGGCAATGGATTTTTGATCCTACTGCACCTATTGGCTTTGTGGGAACCTAGGCAGTTTGGATGCTCACCTTACTAGACCTGGATGGAGGTGGGAGGTCCTTGGACTTCCCACAGGGCAGGGAACCCTGACTGCTCTTTGGGCTTATGAGGGAGGGGGACTTGATTGGGGGAGGGGGAGGGAAAGGGGAGGCGGAGGTGGGGAAGAGACAGAAATCTTTAATAAAAAAAATAAAATAAATTAAAAAAAAAAGAAGTAAAATACTCGATCAAAACAGGGCTGAAAACTGGTGTGGTTTCAGCTTTAAAGATTAAATTCTATGTTGTTTTAAGTCATTTGTGAAACTTAGTAGTCTTGAGGACTTTTAATGCTGAAATCTGTTTCAATTAATTTATCAAATCCTTTTATATTAATATGCTTCAGTGTTTCTATGCACTTAACAAAAACAGAACCTTCTTAATCTTTGCTAATCTTTAAATTAGGCTAATTCATATGATCTAATTTGCTGAAACTTTTATTCAAAAGGGAGCTCTGGTCCTTTATTTTTAATTTCTAGTGGTGTAAACCTACCTTGGAATATGTTTTTTCATGCATATTTTTCTTTACTGACACACACATACACATACTCACACAAAGCACTTAATGCCATAAATTTATACAAATAATATATGTTATGTACAAATATGCCAACATTAATTTTTTTTGCTGTACTCATACTGAGGAATGCTCAATAAATATTGATAAAAGCTGTCATTTTTTTTGCTTCAAAATGTAGTCCATCTAGACTTTGTGTAATTTTGGGGGGTGGGCGAAATTGTGACTCATATACATGATAAGCATTGAACTTCATGTCTGACATTTTTGTTATAAAATCTCTTGTTAGTACATCCAAATATCAAGATATATTATTATAATGTCTTAAAAACAACTTTGGCTTTAGTTTTGTAATTATCCTGACCAATTCTTTAGTGTTGTTTTGTCTGAATTTATTATGTTTATTGATAGTATTTTACTATGGATCTTAGGCAGGCCTTGAACTCAGTTTTTCTAAAACGGTTCTTAAAACTGAAGACTCCAAGTATATATCATCATTCCTAGAATTGATAAGTACTTTATTCATTTACAAGAGCAGAAAATATTAGATTATATATATAGTTAAACATACTGAATTATCACTAACTTTTAAAGTTAAAAAGAAGCATAGTTAAAATTATTACTAATTAAATATTCTCATATTTTCTATTCACTAGTCCAAGTTTTGTTATAACTAAGCTTTAGAAAACTTTGTTCTTATAGTCAAATGACCGTTTTTTTTTTTGAGTCTGTTAAATTTAATATAAGTGTTGTTTGGTAAGTAAAGAGACATACTTTATTTAGGTGAAAAATATAAGTAAGTACTTATTAGATCACATACAAAGATTTTGGCTCATTTAAAGTTTATGTGTACAAAGAACCATGGGTTATACATTGAGGAAAGAATGAAGTGAAGACCAGTAACTGCTCTCTTGAATAAAAGAAAACTCAAGTCATTGAAGAGTTAAGAGTAATTTTGGAGGAATGAAGTTTGTATAAGAATTTAAAAGAGGAGGTTATTTTTGAGTAGGATAATTTGAGGATATGGCATTATAGATGGAGGCTCCACAGAAGATGGCACGATACAATACTGGCAGTGAAGAACATTGCAACACAGGGAAAAAAAATACAGGAAAGTAAGAAGTGTGGCCAGGAGGTGGATGAATCATCTGTGTGCGTGTAAATAGCACCACCAAGAAGTATCATGAAAGATAAGAATATTAAACCAGAAGACACAGCTCACAGGCAATAGAATTTCAATTAAGGAGCTCTGAGATCCCAAAATTAAGGTATTCATGAAACTTACCCGGAATGTAAGAAAGAACACCGAGATTTTGTGGATGTTGGTAATTTTATAATTTCTCTCTGAGAATGTGTGGAAAGGATACTAGAATCAACTGGAAAATCCAGTTTCTGATTAACTGAGTTGACGCTGTATAAACAGAGTTTCATTTTGCCTGGTCCCACAGCCATCCAGTCCCAAAGAAACACACAGAAGCTTACATTAATTATGAACTATTTGCCCAGTTAGCTACAGTTTATTATTAACTAGCTCTTACAGCTTAAATTAACCTATAATTCTGGTCTATGTTTAGTAATGTGGCTTGGTAGCTTTTATTATTTCCTTTTTTTTAAAAATTAATTTTTATTGAGCTCTGCATTTTTTTTTTGCTCCCCTCCCTGCCTCTCCCCTCCCCTTTAACTCTCCCCTAAGGTCCCATGCTCCCAATTTACTCAGGAGATCTTGTCTTTTTCTACTTCCCATGTTGATTAGATTTATGTATGTCTCTCTTAGTGTCCTCATTGTTCTGTAAGTTTCCTGGGATTGTGATTTATAGGCTGATTTTTATGTTTAAAAACCACTTATGAGTGTGTACATGTTACAATTGTCTTTCAGTGTCTGGGTTACCTCACTCAAAATGATGTTGTCTAGCTCCATCCATTTTCTTGCAAAATTCAAGATGTCATTATTTTTTTCTGCTGCGTAATACTACATTGTGTAAATGTACTACATTTTCCTTATCCCATTCTTCAATCGAGGGGCATTTAGGTTGGTTCCAGTTTCTGACTATGACAAACAATGCTGCTATGAACATGGTTGAGCACATGTCCTTGTGGTATGATTGAACATCTTTTAGGTATATACCCAAAAGTGGTATTACTGGGTCTTGAGGAAGGTTGTTTCCTCTGAGAAATCGCCATACTGACATCCAAAATGGCTGTACCAGCTTGCATTCCCACCAGCAATGCAAATGTGTTCCCTTTACCCCACAACCTCTCCAGCATAAGTTGTCATCAGTGTTTTTGATCTTGGCCATTCTTATGGGTGTAAGATGGAATCTCATAGTTGTTTTGATTTGCATGATCTCCAAAATATACAAAGAACTCAAAAAACTGGTCATCAAAAGAACAAATAATCCAATAAAAAAGTGGAGTACAGACCTAAACAGAGAACTCTCAACAGAGGAATCTAAAATGGCTGAAAGCCACTTAAGGAAATGCTCAACATCCTTGTTACATTTTTTCAGTGCAGCATTTTTTTTAAAATCTTTCTTCCTCTGTGTCTGGGTGGAGACTGCAGACAGAGCCTTGCCTCTTCCCAGAATTCTCCTAGTCTCGTCACCCCACCTATGTGGCTACTGGCCAATCAGCATTTTGTTAAACCAATAGGAGCGACAAATCTTTACAAGAACATATCCCACAGCAATGCTGGGTACATGCTTTAATAAAGAAAATATTTAAAACTGAATTATTTTTTGATAATATAATAAGGCAGAGAAGATATAGCTAAAAATGGAGCGAAGTGGCTGAAGAAAGAATTCAGCTGATTTTTATTGAGAGCTACAGTCATTTTTCTCTAGATTGGTAAATGAGTCAAGAACCAGTCTTAAGGGGACAATGAGTGATTGCATCAATGTTGTCATGGTAACAAGGTTCCTCATAGAACCTTGCTGGAAAACCTCTGAACACACTATCTTTCCCTGACATGAGATCTCATGTTAGTGAACCAGCTAACATTGAAGAGAAGCTATAGATTTGAACCTTCTTAAGTAACAGTATTACCTACAGTAAGACAAAGAATCTGGTTCTTCATGGCTTCGTGGTTTGGCTGAGCTCACAGGAGAAGAAAGGGCAGAGAATGACACATCAGCTGGTGTTACTCCAGGTTAAAGTCCATGTCACAACATCATATACATTGCCACCTTTAAGAAAGCATTGAGAGAGAAGGATCATCATGACCCTTTGCTCCTTGAGTAGCTCTTGATTAGATTTGTACTGTCAACTGCATAAAACCCAATTTATCAGTGCCATGTAATGTTCTTGTAGACTGGATGTTGGCTGTCTGTGCAAACACATCTTCCACAGCTCCATCTCCCAAGCTAGCAGTGAGATGCAAGTGTCAGAGATCTGACAAAGATTTCCTGAAAGGACTGGCTCTAAAACGAAAGCAATGGAGTTTTGTGTCTTTAAATATTCTAGTGTCACTACTGTTGGTAGAGTTGAAATGAAGGCAAGCAGCCATGCAGGTTTTACATTATCCAACACTTTTGGAGAACAAAGCTCTTGGCACCCATCCTGTTTGAGGGACATGGAGCTGCTGCACCCTCAGTTGCAGGGTAGCTAAAGAATGGGGATTGCAACTGGGTTGCACATGTGGCTCATTTAAAATAGCCAGATGCTTCTCTTGTCATCAAGAACTCCCCTAGTTATTGTATGCCCTATAAGGTTGCAAAAATGATCAAATAATACTTCTGATTGCTTTTCCCAGCTGTTTGGTTGCTTCTGTAGATAGGATGACCGCTTCTTACAATACCACCTTGCTGCTAAGATTGCTTTCAGAACCAGCATCTAATTTAAGCTTATGTGTTGCTTTGATTGCTGTTCTATTTTGTATATAGAACATTTTCTCCATGCCTTCGTATTAATTTATTACAGTAATTGGGGAGGAAGGTAAGGAGTTTCTTTCATTTTAAGTTTTTAATTCATTTCACATGCAAACCACAGTTCCTCCTCCCCTACCCAACACCTCCCTTTCCAACCCACCTTCCCATCCACTCCTGAAAAAGGGTTAATTTATTTAACTTAAAATATTCCTAATTTGAAGTCAGATTACTTCATCAGGCTCTAGCACTTTCTGCTAATTGATGCTTACGTTTAAAACATTATATAGATTCAAAGTAAAGATTTTTGGTAGAAAAGTATTATATTATCCTATAATTAGTTGTATAATACCAGCTGGCCTTCCCTGCTCACAACAATGCAGAGTTGGCCTCCTTGTTAAGGTATGATCACTCCTTAATATAAAGGCATAGTTCCTCTTTCTATATAGTAAGTGACCTGAGAGTGGCAATTAAAAATTATCTGTTTATTCAACACTTTTCTCACTATATTTTTGATAGTCATTACCGAACAATGTATTTATATTACTTTTTAGAGTCTGAATCAGCACGTGAATAAAAATAAAAAAAAAAACCCAATAGGTAGATCTTTTCCTTCCATTTTCTGTTAACATTCAAATGATCTGTCCTACACAGTGCCATCTTTTTCCATTTTCTTGACTTAAGGATGCTGCGCTTCTGATTTCTCTGTGCCAGCACCTTCACATCTGTCCTTGGCAATGTGCTCATTCTCCCTGCTGTTATGCTCATCTATTACCATCTTAATTCACTCAGAATACTTTATAGAACTCATTTATTTCTTCGTTTACCCTCATTTTTCTGCCTTATTGGAACAATTAGTTATTGCCTAGATAATTACATTTTTAGGGCTTTCAAATTCTCTTACTTTGTCTTTCTTACAAGAAATCCAGGCTGCAGAATCAAATTCTCTACTTGTTTCTGCAATCATCTTCCAAGAGATATACAAAAGAAGTCCTTAAGTATCTTATCCCCATAATTTTTCATTTGCAAATGTATTTCTTCCCTTGGCTGGAATTAATTCAAGTGTGACATCTTGGTGTATCTAACTACAACTCCATGTAAATACCAGCAAGGTCAAACCTTGACAGATGTTCCACTTTGAGTTAATGACTCTGGGTCAGGTTTTGGGCAGGGATGCAACTTCTGATCATTCCTTCTCACTGGTTCTGTATTCAACTTAACTGTCTCCTTCTTTCTTTTGGACTTATTCAAATGGACAGATGTATTTGCTTTCTCCCATGATGCTCGCTATATTCTAATGCTTCTAATGAATCTGTAATAATTAGTCACTGTTGTTCATTGCTGTAACAAAATACCTGACCAAAAAAAAAGTTGGAAGGAAGAGAGTTTAATTTGCCCCACAGTTTCAGACAGAGTCCATCCTGTGGCTAGAAGGCATGGATGATAGCATGACCCTCTTCCCATCTCGGGATCAGGAAACAGAAAAGCTCCAGGGTGACTCAGCAGCAGATAACACTTTCAAGGCATACCCCAGCAATCTACTGCTTTTAGCTAACTCTACAACCTCTCCAAACACAGTTTCCATCTGAGGACTCAGTGTTCAAACTTGATCTTGAAGGGGACACTCCACTTTCACTCTCAGACAATGTTTGATAACTTCCCACCCAGTGTATCTGGTTTCTCCTTAGCTTTCTTCTCTTAGCTCTCCTCTTCTTCTTCCTTTGTGACATTCTGTACTATTAAAACCGTGAGATATATTTTACTGTGGTAAGAACATATAAGCACAATAAAGGGGCATTGATGGTACATTGCTGATGAGAGAGTATCGATTCTCCAATCTAACTGGAAATCCAATTAGGTCATAATACACTCTTCTCTCTCTCATCTATCTATCTATCTATCTATCTATCTATCTATCTATCTATCTATC
>JABTXL010006712.1:28438758-28471454 GCA_025134845.1 Neodon shergylaensis | reverse complement strand
ATCTATCTATCTATCTATCTATCTATCTATCTATCTATCTATCTATCTATCTATCTATCTATCATCACATGCTAATTCCCTCCTCTCTTCCTGCATTTTCTAGCAGAGTGCTTCAGTAGATTCCTCTTCTTTGTCCCCCCTTCCACCCTTCTAGGCCTGGTTTGTTGTTTTCCTCACCAATCTCTTTTCCACTTTCATGTCCATGGATCCTTTCATGACCCTCTATCCTTCTTACTTTACCCTTGCTTGGTCTCCTCTTTAGGCTTTCTTATCTTTACTCACTAACTTCAGGCCTCACATGTGTTCTCCACTGTTGGGTGTGGATTTTGCTCCTCTGGCTTTTTGCCAGCTTTATACTCACCCATCCTCATTTTAACCATAGCAAGGTTTATTTAATGCATGTTCCATTCTAACATTGTAACTCTCTGGAAATTATTCATGACTGAGACATTCAGTGTCCTGTGATCATTTTTTAAGTCTTGGAGGTACTAAATTTTTGCTTTGTTAAGTCTTCAAGTATGCATCTCAAATCTTTCCCTCAATACTTTGAGTTATAAATTTCATCTCAATGTATATTTATTTTGTTAGCTTCCAAATTCCTACCTTCTCTTATTCCATCTCACCTCTATCTTTGTTTAGTAGGTGGCGTTTCTATCACCGTGGAATTTCATCATCCCACCATGCAAGCAATGCACTTTGATTTTATGCTTTGACTTATTTTAATATTCTTTCAATGACAAATTTCCCTTTCTTTGATCCTCCCAGTGTGGTTATACCATTAATCTAAATGATAGCTTTTGATGTAAAATATTTACATGCATTCAACTTCTGCTATCTTGAATCTCTTTCATTATAGCCTTACTAACAATGGGGTAAAACCTCATGGTGGTTTCTACCCGCTGATCTTTTGTGTAACTTATTTGAAGAAATGTTTACCCAGGTTATTTTCCTGTTTTAATCAGGTAATTTGTATTTTTGCTATTGAATTTCATGAATTCTTTATGTTTGGAATGTTACTCACTTTTTATTATATTTGCAAACATTTTCTCCAAAAGTATAGACTTTTTATTTGTTGAGCCCTTGCAAAGAAACTTTTTTATTTGATCTAGTATTGCTTATTTATTTTTCCATTAGTTGTTCAGGATTTTGGTTTGATATCCAGAAAAATTGTTGCTAAACTCAGTGTCAGGATGCATTTCCTCTACTTTTTCATTAGATGTGAATGAAAGTTGAAAGAGTTTAAGAAAATCAAGCCTGGAAGAAATGGAACAGATAAACAGAGTGTATTTTTCTTATTGATTTTGTTTTTCTTCCTCCCTCCTTCCTTCCCTCCTTTTCTCTTCTCTCTCTCTCTCCCTCTTTCTCCCCTCTCTCTTTTTCTTTTTTTTCTTTTTCTTTCTTTCTTTCTTTTTTTTTTTTTTTTTTGCTGAAGCACTCTCACTCTTGCCCTGACAAATCTGGAAATCACTCTGTAGCTCAGACTGTCTTCAAACTGATGGCTACCATGTCTAATTGAACAGAATGTTTGAAGAGTTATTTCTTGAGTAACTAATAAACCTGGACATACTTAAATTTTCTAAAGTCAAATTTAAGAATTTGTAGGATAGTTACTTTTTGATCTACAACCTTTTAAAGAATATACTTAAAAACAACAATGACAACAAAAATCACGGCAATGGTATAGTTTTTGAGAGGCCCCAAATTCCCTTATAAAGTGGAAGGAAAAAAGGAGTTAAAAAAGATTTAGAGAAGAATGTTTTTGAAAAACCTAGGTGACAAGATAACTTTCTCAGCCTCAGAACATGAGTGGGAAGGACCAAATACTGTGGCTGCATGGCACAAAATGCTGTCTAAGATGGGAGAAGAAGAATTCTGATGATCTTAGGAATCTACCTAATTTTGGGTGGAGTAATTGTCTATCATGTATTTGTTTTTGCTGCCCAAAGAATTTCTTTGAGGCAAATGGTACTTTTTGGAAGAAGGGAAAAATCATTATAGATTAATGAACAGCAATGATCAACCTACATTTTACAACCACTCACAGTGAAAATGATTCTTAATTTCTCATTTCTTGAATCTTTAATGTAATTGGTTCCTAATTACTTGACTGAAAAACTAAGCAGCTCCTAATGCTTGCTGAGACACCAAGGGACATAGGAGTGATTCCATTGCATTTCCTGATATTCCTTGAAGTTTGGATACTGTTGAGGTTCACTGGAAAAACCAATACATGGAGTTAAATCAATGTATGGAGTTATTAATTTTACCCTATTAAAATACAGGGTTAATCTGACAACAGAGTAATACAAAATAGTTATTTTCATAAAATTGATGAGGACAGGTCAATCAGCAATATTTTGACAGGCATACAACTTATGTTTGCTACAACTACTTTAAGTATCTGTATGTAATAATTAGATAAATACTAGATTTTTTTGTTGCTTGAGGAGAAATTCATGATTCATTAATTAAAATTTAATGTGCCTTAAAACTTTACTGCTTAGTTGTTTAGCTTCTAAGAATACACACATATTTACAGTCATCCTGAGGTAATGCTTGGGAGTTGGTTTTCTGGTGTTGGAGATCTTTCTGTCTATGTGGTGCTTTTATTGGTTAATGAATAAAGAAACTGCCTTGGTCTGATAGGGTAAAACTTAGGTAGGTGGGGAAGACTAAACTGAATGCTGGGAGGAAGAAGGGCAGAGTCAGAGAGACACCATGGATCCACAGCCAGAGACAGGCATGCTGAAACTTGGCTGGTAGGTCATGACCTCATGGTGATACACAGATTAATGGAGATGGGTTAATTAAGATGTAGGAGTTAGCCAATAAGAAGCTAGAGCTAATGGGCCAAGCATGATTTAAATAATATGGTTTCTGTGTGATTATTTTTGGGTGTAAGTTAGCCGGATGACTGGAAAAAAATAAGTGGCCTGCCTCCTACAGTTTTTAGTATACATCTAAAGGATGATGTACTCTAACAAATGCTAAGCTTTTATTTCAAATTTCACCTCTGAAAATGCCACTGGCTGGAAAATATAAATCAAATAATTTTGATACTACTTGAAAACATCTCTTAGCAATTACAGATCATAAAACAGAAAACTCCTTTTGTAGATAATATAAATATCTTCTATATATATATATATATATATATATATATATATATATATATATATAATTTAGGTAATAAAGTAGGACAGCAAAAGCATTTAGGAAAGAAAATGAAGGGAGGTTCACATCTGAACTTTCTTTGTGATAATTCCCCACAACGGATTCTGGAAATTAAGTGAATTACATTTAGATCAGAATTGCGGTTTTGATTTTTTGGGAAGATTTGGTGCTTATTTTTCATTAGACAAACCACTTAACTGAAAAATGTGACTCTCCTTTTGTTTTCGGTTTCATCTAGTGAGCTCTGCCCTGTAAAACAAAGGCCCATCTCCCTTTGGGGAACACTTTGAAGACAATCTAATTTCCGCTTTTCAAAAGGTTTGCTCTGTAGGCTACTGTGAAGTTTGTATTTAAGTAGGTGATGGAAAGGAGCTGAAGAATTGGAGGGAATTTGTGTAAGAGGAAAGAGAACCTTGTTTTCATGCTGACAACTGCATCAAAGCTTTCCCAAGAGTAGAATCCCAGCACTGGCTGGATCAATCAGAACTTCTTCCCCTGTTATCTACATAGACAGTAAAAGTTGACAAGAGCTACCCAAGAGGAAGACATTGGATCAAATCTACCCAATCTAATCTAATCTAACAGTTATCAAACTAACCTCTCCCTCACCTGTCAGGAAAGTCAAACACAGACAAAAGGCTTTGGCAGTTTATCTTACTAGGGTTGGCTTTAGAAAAATAATTTATTTCCCCCAAATTTACTATTTGTAAAACAGTACTCCAATGTTTTTTAGTGTAGCTCATATGATTTATTTAATGTTTTAATTTATTCTTTTTTTTTTACATTTTATTGGTTGAGGCTTTAATACTTAGACTAGTTGTGCCTCTGTTCTACACCCTTACATTTCCTGATGTGTTTTTGAGTTAATATTTTAGCACTTGTGTAGAACTCACACTATCTTCCTTGTGTGAGGGTTATCAAATGCGCTGCATTGACTTGCTCCACGAGCTCCATCAGATGTTGATAGAATCTCATTAATTTGCCAGGCGGTGGTGGCACACGCCTTTAATCCCAGCACTCGGGAGGCAGAGGCAGGCGGATCTCTGTGAGTTCGAGACCAGCCTGGTCTACAAGAGCTAGTTTCAGGACAGGTTCCAAAACCACAGAGAAACCCTGTCTCGAAAAACCAAAAAAAAAAAAAAAAGAATCTCATTAATTGTATATTATTTAACAATTTAATTTCTGTATATAATATATTTGATTATGTCAACCCCTATCTTTCTTCCCCATAACTTCTCTTTGTATATTCATATTATTTATTAGGTCATTGAAATTAATTATGATCCCTTTCATTAGCTTGGATATAGTTAGTTGTTTATACAACTGTTGTGCATGCTTTGTGCTATTGAAGGTCAGAAGAGGTCACCCATATCTCATAGAACTGAAGTGTTACAAAGGACTGGGAACTGAACCCAGGTCATCTGCAAATCAAGTTTCCTTAACTGCTGAGCCATTTCTCCTGCCTCTGGATTACTTGAGACCTACCATAGGAGCCCCTGGCCTTGCAGTTGTTAAAACTAAGAGCAGTGATTATGCTGTTAATATGTTCAACAAGTAGTTACTGAATATGAACTACATGCTGGACACTGTTCAAGGAACTTGTGCATGGGATATAAAACAGTCTGAAATCAATATTAATGTGGTGGAGACATGACTGAGGGTCAGGAACTCTGCCCTCTTGACTATGAAACTGTTTTGTTTTATTAGGGCACAGTTTGAAAGCCACTAAGATTCCCTTATCTTCTTTATTAACTTTAATTCTGTAGACAAGAGAAGATGAACAGTAATAGCTAATTACCAGAGCTGCCTTTATAATTGTTGCTAGATTTGCCATAGATGGTATGCGGTGTGCAGGTCCATCTTCTTCCATCTGATTTTGCTTTTGAGAAAGTCCATATTTGAAGAAGAAACAGGTAATCGAGTCAGATTTTCATTTGTTCTAAAGTAACTTCTCTGTATTTAGATTCCATTTTATCTTATTGGAAAGGTCATTGATATTCTACAATTCTCCTTTGTTTTGTAAAACTATCCAAGACATTCTCTTTTATTTTCCCCAATTTCATTTCATAAGTGACCATATTAAGTCAAACAAGCATCACATACTCTATCTGATACTTTCCCAAGATGTGAAGTAATAGACAAAGAGTGAGATAGAAAGAGGGAGGGAGGGAAGAAGAAAATGTGGAAGGGGAGAAAGACAAAGACAGAGAGGTAGAGAGACAGACATAGACAGACACAGAGACAGGGAGAAACAGAGAAACATAGGTAGAGACAGAGATAGTCAGAGAGACACCAGGCAGGAAAGCAGAAGCAGAGACAGAAAGAGAAGGAAGTGAGAGAGAGACAGATAGACAGACAGACAGAGAGACACAAGGAAAATAGAAACAGAGATAGAGGCACACAAAGACACATACACACACAGGGAGAGAGAGAGACAGACAGACAGAGAGACACAGGGAAAATAGAAACAGAGATAGACACACACAGACACATACACACACAGAGGAGGGGGAATAGACTGCTAGATGAGGGTGAGGAGGAAGGTGAAGTTGACATTGACATTCAGGATTTACACAAATACTTATAGTCCATAGTTAAAGTATATAACGGCTTATCCTTGTAACTAGTCAAGAATAATTTTCTTCGCTTCTTTCTTTATGAATTCTGCAATCATGTGCCAGGTGTTTTCTTTCTCTCTTAAGGAAAAAGATAGCCTCTGAAACTGTATGAAGTTTAAATGAATTACATACTGGCTTTAAAATGTAGCTTGGAATCTAATGGCTAACCTCAATTTATATTTATCTTTCAGTAACATTTCATTTCCCACACCTGCCTTCCAGAGCAGTTAAATCAGGAATAATGGGCTGCGGGTGGGGTAGGGAGACAACGGTAAACATTATGGGTGCAGCAAAGGTTTTGTGGTTCAGAGTCAACATGGAAAAGGAGAAGAGCTATTACCACAGGGTCGAACCCTGCAGGGAGTCTGGAGTCTTGCCCTGGCAATATCAGACTAGGCAATTCTATTCTCTTTGTGGTTTTAAAAAAGACTTGATCTTTCTAATGTTACACTCTGAAATCCAACTTAATGGACACTCTATTTCTGGAGAGCTTTGTAGGCAGAATTATGGAAAATTCTTGTGGTTGTTGTCATGGTTTTTGATGAAGGAGCAAAGCTCAGAATAAATTTTTCTCATTTGCATAATGTTTGAATATTCACTGACAGTGGCTCTGGAACTGAATCTTCTTATTGCTACAGGGAAAAGAGGCATTATTTCTAGCAGTTGCAAGATGTCTTCTGGACTGAAGATATGGAGGGGGCTTTGCTGATGTGTTTGGCATGAACCTGGATTATTGATACGGAGGTTTCATGAGTGAGGAAATCAGAACTAATATTTTACAGTCGGGGCAGGTGTGTGTTAACATCACCTTTGTTGTCATTTGAGAATGGTCAGAAGTCTTAGTTAAATACCTCACTTCCAGTATCCACCATAATGGAATGATTTCTTTGAACTAAGACCTTTCCTGTCCTTATTTCGAGGAAACTAGGGTGTCTGAGAAGCATACCGGTTGCTACTATATTGCCAATACCCACAGAGTTGGAACCTGCAGGAATGGTGTTTCCAGAAGCTATCTTTGGTTGAAAGAACAGCAGGTAGGGTTACAAAGTGAGTAGAAAGGTCTACAGGCCCTGACACATGCATAGCATTTGGATGATTCAGGATTAACTCAGTATCTGCCTCTACAGAAGTCACTGGACAGTTTTTGTCTTGGGAAAAGTCCCCAGATGGCCCTTGCAAAGCTCACTTACATCAAATATATTGCACAAAGGGTTGAGGAGCAATCTTTCATTCTTTTCATTCATTCCCATACCTAACTTAAATTTGCAATTTGGTAGAACAATTTAACTTTCCACCTCCTGCTAAGTTTCACAATAACTGTGTACCTGTGTACTTATAGAATTATGGAAGGCAGAAGATTTGAGAACTTAGTCTTTCTATTTATTCCCCAAAAATTCCAGATAGTAACTGAGATGCATACAGACTGAGAACTTTTTCTTCTTCGATAACACTAGCAATCCCAGGCATTATCCTCTGTAGACTTGGCAAAACTTCCCCTCTTCTTCGTCACACAAGCGTGATATTTAATATGGTAAAGTCAATAAAAGGAAGCCCTCAGGCTCTTGTGAACTGATCATATATGGTATTGGCAGAGTATCTGTAGACACCGCCTTGCATTTTGAACCGCTATTGACAAGGATCTCAACTGCAACTGTGTTTTCTCGGGACTGGTTTTCACCTACTGGGAATTTGAATGTACAGTCTTGAAATGCTTGTGACTTGCCAAAATGAGGGGAAGATTCAACGAATAGAGAGCAATTAATCAAGATATCTCTTTCCATGCCTTGCTCTCTCTTAAGATTGGAGGGGGTGGAGGAGAGGGTGTGTGGAGGGAATGGGAGGGAAGTGGGAGAAGTGGGAATTTGGATTGGTATTTTTTAAAGTAATATAATAATAATAATAATAATAATAATAATAATAATAATAATAATAATAATAGAAAGTAATTAATTGCTGTGCACCCAACAACATTCAATGACTGCTAGATAATGTTCAAGCAGTAGTTTCCTAATATCCTGGGTTTATACTCATTGTCTTTTGTCCCACCTGTAGTGGAAGCAATTGTTTGAATTTTCTTTGTTTGACCTAACGCCTGCAGCTTGCCTTCATGTTCTTTTTTTCCTATGTCTTTGTTGTAGTGAGCTTGTTTTACTCTACTACCTTTCAGTGTCTCCTTAGGAAAGGGAGAAGACTCCAGAGTCTCAGAGATGGGAGCAGCTAATGTCAATTGTGAGGATTGCCAACTCTGGCATCCAGGAAGCAGTCCCAGAGGTTCTTCAAATTCAGCAGAGGGAAAGTCCAAAGATTGCTTTGCCTGAGTCATGCCCTCCTGTCTACACCACAAGTCTGTCATGACACATCTTTTTATCTGGGAATCCCCAAGCTGTTAGAATCAGGAAACAGTGGATGCCTCATTTCCCAGTGTGGCTTGGAAGGAGTGCTAACCCAATCTGACTTGATCTGTTCTTACGTGTGGCCCAGATTACAGTTACCACACAATCATATCCTGTTCTATTATTTTGGCATAATGGCAGCCTGGACTATCTAGGACCCTAAATCCAACTTGCTACTGCTGTTAATTATGTTAGAGATATGAACACTTTGAAGGGAGTGCCTTACACTGACTTTTCTTACTTTCTTCAATGTTTATTTTTTATCTTTGGTTTTCAATATTGTTTCCAACTCACGTAGAATTCAAAAGAATTCAAAACTGTTAGTTACTTTTCTCCTCTCATAGCATGCATATCAAATGGGCCGAAAACGTTCTTCACAAAGTCAAAGATAATCAAACAAAAATCCTAGTAGTGGATATGAGAAACATCCTTTTGAGTTGTTAGTCATGGTAGTTCATGTGACTTCTTATTGCCCTTAGTTGCCTTTTAAAGTTTTAAGGTAAATTCTTATTGTGGAAGATACTCCATGCTTTTGAGACTTGAAAAATTGAGCAGGATCAAAGTTGGAAGTCTCTATTATGTAGTCCAGCTTTCATAGTACCAATTCTGTAAAAAAACTGTCAAGGGAGAGAAGCAATCAATAACCCTATTCAAATGTGATGTCTATGAAACACAGTAATGACCAACATGACAATATATCCCTAAATGTGCATGCCCATCTTGGCTGTAACCTACAGTTGTCTAATTAGAATTAAGGCCCACCCAACAAAAGGAAAATTCTCACTAGTACTAGAAACCTGGTCAACTATGTGTGGCAAGCAAGGTCATGAATTTAGAGAAACTACTAGTACCAGGTTAGTCTCATTCCTAGTTGTATTCTAAAATTTTGTTTCTTTCACCTAAAGGTAAATGTATCTCTCACATGTGTCTAAGAAACTTGTCCTTGTCAAATTCTGAAACCACTGAAATTGTTGAAAACCATGACTAGCCATAATATATACATCATCTAATTGTGAAGACCCCAGGCACAGTGGACACATTTAAAACACAATTACTGCACCTAAAATTCAGGGAATGTTGAGAAAGAAGGTGTGAGATGATTGTAAAACCCAGAGGACCAGGAAGTCTGCTGTGAGATTGTGTGTTCTGGAAATGAGTGGGAAGTGACACCCTTGATACCTTGGTAACATGGTTTTCTAAACAAGGCCTAAATGATGACAATGGAAATGCAGTGTGGAAGTTTGAAATCTAGTGGCTCACATCCCTAGATAAAGAATTACTGGAAACCTATGACTGCTGAGAAAGGGAAAATTAGTCTTTCTCAGGAATGAGTTTTTGTAGGTGATTATACAATTGAAAGTCATTAGCCCCGAGGTCATGTATACACAAGCCACATAAAATGAATCAGCAGGTTGTATTGATACATTTATGTATACATACATATATTAATCATATTAATAAAGAAAAAGAAAACATCAATTTGAGAGGAAATGGGGACACATGCGTGGGCATGGATGGAAGGGATACAGGAGGGGTTGGAGTAAGAAAGGAAAACGGGAATAGGATTAGATTTTAATTAATGTAAAAATTGTAAATGCACTATTCTTTTTAAAGTAAAACAAATGTTCTTTTCTCTAGAACCAAAACAAAAAGAGGATAAAATTGGGTTCATAGAGAAGGGGGTAGGTCTTGGAGGACTTTGGGGAAGAGGTTGAATATGATCAATATGATTTAGAACTCAAAACTAATTTATAAAAAGAGGTGGTAAAAAAAAGAATTCAAAATAAGGAAATGCCACCCACCCTTACTGTGGGTTCATAGTTCTATATGCAACAGTACTGGGAAGAAATCTTTCTACCATAAACAGGCTTATAATGCTCCCTCTGCTCCTCCTAGACCAGAAGGGCAGGCAGGTGACAGAGCACTTCTTCACTGTTCTTAGTGAACTTTCCTTTTTCTCCTTCAGTGAGAAGAGAAGAAGCCGTGCATATAGATACCAGCCTTGCTTTGACCTTGTCTTTTTCCCTCAGATTTTTGAAAACTGCTTATTCCAAATTAGGTCTTTCTCCTCCTGAGATAATTCCTGACATTTCTACATAGGTTTCAAATCCTACAGTAGTGCCAGCATCAATAATGAGCACTGTGTCTCACAAATGGTCCAGCAAGTTCAGCAGGTGCATATTTCTTACTGCTATTTGATTTCCCTTGAACTAAGGCAAAATGATTGTTTGGAAATCAGAAGATTAAAGACAACCTTATGGTTATGATATGCTTGTGGAGGATGAAGAAATATCAAAATAGAATGACCACTAGTCACCTCCTAAAGTTATTTTGCATACCATCTCCACCTTGAAATAGTATATATTTTGTTCTGTTCAGGTAAAACTATATTTTTATATATTTTGTATATTTAAATATATTTCTATATTCTATATTTTCCAAACTATACTTTTGAATGTTTCTCTGATATGAGAAGTTCTTTTTTGAGTATAGACCGTAAATTTAGAAAACTACAAAGAAGACAGAAAGGACCAAATGAATAAGGCAGTGGTCATGGCAGGTGATGTTGACTCTCCTGATAAATGGTATTTTTACATATGAATTTTATCTTGGACCCTCTGTGGGTTAATATTTTCCACACAAGAACAGTTTCAGGAGACTTGGCACACTTACATCTTCTCATGCACTCTCTGTATACTGTGGTTTCATTTAGGCTAGGTTGCCTGGAATGAGTTACTTAGGTCATAGATTGGGTTTCCTGAAATTCTAGTTCGATGTGAGCAAGTATTTAATTATATCAAATATTGCTAAGATAATTAAATTGTGATTTACTTTTTCAGAATGCAGAAAGCTAAATATCTTCTGTATTAACAAATTAAGCATTTAAAACACATTTGGACATGTTGAATTATCTTCAGGTGTGCAAAACAGACACTAAATCCAAGTCCAGGTGTTTCCCTTTTTGTTTTTTACTCTCTCTCTCTCTCTTTCTCTCTCTCTCTCTTTCTCTCTCTCCCTCTCTCCCTCCATCTCTGTGCCTCTCTCTCTCTTGCCCTATCTTTCCCCCCTTTTATTTTTTTTTCCTTCCTGGACAGCAGATTCAATGCAGACCGTCTGACAGTAAAAACAACGTATGATAAACACATACATGATGCTTCTTCCCAGTGGAAGAACCGTTCTCTGCTTGGCCTCAGCCATTGCTTTCTTGTCACTTTCCCCTCAAGTTCACACTTAAGGTACATTTTAATGCTTGTGTGGCCACCACCTATTTCCTGTTATTGTGTTTCTTATTATAGGCTGCCCTACTGGAATGCTTATCTTTCCATCACCAGTTTAGCCACTGTAGTTGAGAAGACTTTGCCAGAGGCAGAGAAAACTGAATGGGTGTCTCATGTGTGAATGAAAACCATAGAACAATTTATTAAAACAAGGGGCGAGTGTCCCCCATGCTCCCCACTTTGGTTGTGGCTTTATTGTTGCTGTTTTTAACCACAAGTCAGAATGGAACTAGGTGGATTTTCAAAGACTTTTACTTTTGCCTTCCACCTCTTTTTCTTCTCTAACCTAAGGGCAATCCTCAATGTGTTGACACGTCTCTTTTACGTTATTTTTGGCTAAAACAAGAAAGAAATTATGCTGAAAAATATTGTGAGAACATGTCTCCTTCTAAGATTTCTAGCCCAATATAGTAAACTCCAGAGGTTCCGATTATTGAGATAAAACTTAGGAGAGCATCCAGTGTTTTAGATTATCCACTTAGCCAAATCCCAGTGCCGAGCTGCTGGAGGGTTTCTTATCTAGAAAGAACTAAATGTGTAGTGTAGAATGACGTGAAGGAGTAACCATATGAGCTACTCCCAAAGTGGCCCGGGAGCCCCAGGCCCCCTGCTTTCACTAAAACAGGATGGCTGAGGAAGTCAAGTTTATGTCTTTTCTCTTAACAAGAATTATTTTGCAGAATGCTTGTCTCAAGCATGATTATAAAATAAAGTATGTGTCTTAATTTCCTTAATTATTATATAATAAGCATATATTTTAATCAGACTATAGTCAAATTATATTTAAATGATCTTGTATTACTGGTGAAAGCTTTCTTAAAGAAAATTAAAAAAAACCTCTTGGTTTGTGAACATCATTTACAAATAATAAGTTTCTCTCTCTCTTTCTCTGTCTGTCTCTCTCTCCCTCTCTCTCCTTCCTTCTCCATCTCTTTGAAAGATGGGCTCTCATGTAGCCAAGGCTTGCTTGAGTCCTGTGGCTGAGGTTATCCTGGAACTTTTTATCATGTTGTCACTATCTCTCAAGTGCCAAGGGGCCATCATGCCCCACTGAGCCAATAAACTATTTCTAAAAATGTTCCTCTGGATTAGATGAAATGACAAATATTTGTAATTTGAAAATAAAAAAAATCCTGCCTGCCTCCTATATAATTAAGAAAACAGGTAAACATGTATAGTCAACTGAAATGTACTATGAGTTTTAATATAAGTGTTTCATACAGGAGACCCTGGGTGCAGAGGTCAACATCTAATGTCATAAATAACACTTTAGGTAAATTATGACAAGTGTGCAAGTTATGTCTAAATTCTGAAGGAAGAGAGAATTTCCTATGACCAAGATGGGAGAGTAAAAGGAGAAGTGAAGGATTTTAGGAAGTAGCCCATGTGGATGATGAAAAGTTAGAGAATTCAATCACACAATTTCATGCATGTCCACAGAGTGAAGTTCTTGGGTTCCACGCTATGATAATAAGCTCAGCACTGTTGCTTATCATGTCAACTTTTAAGTAATGATGGATTTTTTTCACAACAGTAAATATATTAAGACTAGCTGGCTTGAATATCATAGATTTAAAGTAGTTTTAGCAACATACCCCAAATAAACCTTTTGTCCACATTATTTTACCAGATATTCTGCTACAGGTAATAACAAGATCTTTAAAGACACCTTTACTTTCAGGGTTAATGGGTAAGAGCACATGCTGCCAACCTCGACAAGCTGAGTTTGATCCTTGGAAAGCACCTAGTGGTGGTAGAGAAGCACAAGTGTCCTTCAGTCTCCACGAGGGTGCCACAGCATGTGAGTGTACCCATCCCTAATGAACACATTGTAAAAAAAGACATATTTGTTTCAGACCCTAAGAATAATGCTTGGAAGTCAGGTTCCCATTAAAGAACTCTCTTGTCATGAAATCATTGCTATTGTTCAAACTTTGTACTAACTTTGGATGTACATAACACATAGTCTTTCCCTTATCATTATTTTCATGCAAGAGTAGAAAACTGCAACCCTGCCAGTCTCGCTAGTGAATTGTGTTCAGCAGTATCGCATATCATACCTTACTTCTCCTTTGTTCCTTGGCATTTAAAATTTCTCTTATTTACTTTTTTTTTAAATACCTAATTTTAGGAGCTGGTTTGGATTAAAGTCACATTGAAACTGAATCATCTCCAACATCTACATCAGAATGTAACTTTAGCTTGAAATAAAGGTCATTGATGGGGCAACAAGTTTGTATTGCTTATTCTGGCTCCCCCCTTTTTTTCTGTCCTGGGGATCATTTAAAAGAACCACTACTGATTTATTCTTTCTGAGCTGTGGATGTTGAAATACAAATGATTTTTTTGTTGATTATCACTTCCCTAGATGAAGTATACAAGTGTCATGGAAAACAAAGTGGACTATGCACATGACGGATCGGACTAGACATTCCACCGGGGTGTCATTGAGCCAAGACCACAGTGCTTTGGCTCCAAGTTGCTCATGGAAACTTCTAATGGGCTGTTTGATAGCACTTGCCAATTGCTCCCAAGATGAGCCCTTGAAATAGAACTTAGATGAGTTTATGCATTTCTAATGCACAAATTTGTTTAAACAAAGTCCATGATAGCATGGGTTTTTACCCTTGGATTTTTTTTTTGCATGTGTGAATGAATCAGTATGAATTGTTTGATAGGAGATTTTTATTTAAAAGAACATTAGTATAACATAAAATCTAATTAGTTTATTCTCTCTAAGAATGATCTTTTCTCTACATGTTTACCAGGCATCAGAAAGCAGTGACTAGAAAAGATATATATTTTTTTTTTCTGAGTTAGGATGCTTTACTGTACTAAGTGAATTGTTTAAAAAGTGTTGATAGTTATATGTATTTTAAGATTGATTAATGACAAGCACTGAATACATTCATTTATGTCTGAAAGTAGGTAATTAATACTCAACCTAGTGTACTTGACAAAAAAACTTATTCCTCTTGATAAATCTCCCTGAACATTGCTGAAATTCAGGTAAATAATATTTCCGTGTGATTATTTTTGTGGCTCAGTAAGTAAAATGTTACTAAATATTTGTGGTAAATTAAAGATGGAAAACTCTTACAATGTTTTATTCCCAGAATGAGAACCTAAGTTTGCTCTTCAAAGTTCATGATAAAAACATGTCCAGTCCTTTATGTAATAGTTTCAGTGAGAGACGGAGATAGGTAGATTCCTAGTTGGCCAGGCAACCTAGCCTACTTGGAGAGTTTTTTCAGGTCAGCACAGAACCTTTCTTAAAACAATAAGAGAGGTGGAAGTCACTTGAATGACACATGTGGTAGTCTTCCTCTCCGCATGTGCACAGGCACACATGTACACATGCCTAAAACAAAAATTAAAAATACCATCAGTGTAAAGACTAAACTGACATAATCCTTCTATGTAGCAACTGTATCAGAAACACTTTTTGGAGGAACATCAATAAGTTATAAATATTTTCTAAATAGAAAATAAGCCATTTTATTTATTTTATTGCAATTATATGATCAGATAAAGGCTGCAGATACTCTGAATAGTTAGAATGTTTGTGAATGAATGGCAAACAGACAAAATTATGAAGTATGAAGATTATGTTTTGAATTCCTTTCTATTCAGCTATTGACAAAATTTTCAAATATAAAACACAAAGCAGAAATATTTAAATTGTGACTTTACTATCCTGAGAACAATTCCAAACAACCCACAAAAGTTTGAACTATTGCCCCTAATTTCAAAACAAAACTTTCTGAGAAAATTTTGTCACAGAAATTATAGATAATACATGCAATAATAAAGAAGAAACCGTCAATACATTTTACAACTCTAAATGTTATTGCATTTAGGTTTCTCATCTTTTAAAAATAGATTTGTTTTTATTTAATGTGTATGGGACTTTGCCTACATATAAAGTCTGTGCACCATGTGTAGCCAGAAGGGATCCTCTAGAAATGATATTACAAATGGCTTCTAGCCCATGTGTGTGCTTCAAACTGAGCCTGAGTCCCCTAGAAGAGCAGCAAGGACTCTTAACCACTGAGTCATCACTCTAACCCCAGATTTCCATCCTTCTAGCTGTAGTCATTTAATTATTTAATTAGATTTGGTTTCATATTGATTGATATGTGAATAAAGTTTTAAAATTTAGACTCTATGAAAATTTTAGTCTTTTATACTATGAATAAAATCTCCACTCATAACTGTCTTTGCTGGTCGCTGTTTTGTTACCAGTATCTTGTACAGTCATTCAAATGGACATATACCTAATTATGTATTTTATTAACCTTAATATTAGTCCTATAAAATTATTTTCATGGTACTATTTGTTTTAAAAAATATCCTGAGCTAGTTATTTGACTAACACTTTATTGTAATTCTAGATTGTTTGTTTGTGAGGTAACAGAAATTTTATATTACTTAAAAGTTTTGTTGACTGTGTCCTCTGCTTTACAGAAGCTTTTCAGTTTCAGGAGGTCTCATTTATTAATTGTTGCTTTCAATGTCTGTGCTACTGGGTTATATTTAGGAAGTGGTCTCCTGTGCCAAAGCATTCAAGTGTACTTCCCACTTTCTCTTCTATGAGATTCAGTGTGGTTGGCCTTATATTGAGGTCTTTGATCCATTTGGACTTGAGTTTTGAGATTCCATCTTACACCTGTAAGAATGGCCAAGATCAAAAACACTTAGACAACTTATGCTGGAGAGGATGTGGGGTAAAGAGAACACTCCTCCATAGCTGGTGGGAGTGCAAACTGGTACAGCTCCTTTGGATATCAGTATGGCGATTTCTCAGAAAATTTGGAAACAACTTTCCTCAAGACCCAGCAATACCACTTTTGGCTATATACTTAAAGGATACTCAATTGTACCACAAAGACATGTGCTCAACTATGTTCATAACAGCATTATCTGTCATAATCACAACCTAGGAATAACCTAAATGCCCCTTGACTGAAGAATGGATGAGGAAAATGTACCTAAGGAAAATGTGGTACATTTACACATTGGAGTACTACGCAGCAGAAAAAAGTAATGACATCTTGAAATTTTCAGACAAATGGGTGGATCTAGAAAACATCATATTGAGTGAGGTAACCCAGACCCAGAAAGACAAATATCATATGTACTCATTCATAAGTGGCTTTTAGACATAAAGCAAAGAAAACCAGCTTACAATTTACAATCCAGAGAACCTAGACAACATTGAGGACTCTGAGACATACATAGATCTAATTTACATAGGAATCAGAAAAAGACAAGATCTCCTTAGTTAATTGGTACCATGGGGACCATGGGAGAGGGTTGAAGGGGAGGGGAGAGGAGAGGAAGGGAGAGGAGCAGAGAAAATGTATAGCTCAATAAAATCAATTAAAAACAAGTTCTACTCATTAACATGATCTTTCATTATTTATTCATTCTGTTGTTTCTCTATAAACTCACTATTCTCCATATCATTCTTATTTGGGTATTTTCATGTCTTTCCTTGCAACTCATTGTGGTCTGACTGTCTATGCTCTCAACAACTACGTTTTAGAAATCGGATCCCCACTGTATCAATGTGAAAGGTGAGTAGTTAACGAAGGAAGAGAATGTGAGTGTGGCCCACAACATTAAAATGGAGAATGGTGGGGGATTTACACCCCATCTGCAAAGGAAGGATACTACCGAGCATCTGGTTACCACAAAACACTGAATCCACTAGCAATGCCAATCCTGAACTCTCTAGTCTCCAGAACTCTCCTCAATAAATTCTGTTTTTTCTAAACAACTTTGTGTGCTGGCTGGTTTCATGTCAATGGGAACAAGCTAGAGTCATTTTAAAAGTGGGAACTCCAAGTGAGAAAATGACCCACCATATTGACCTGTGAATAAACCTGTGGATAATTTTTCTTTTTTAAAACAATTTTTTTATTTTCCTCCATCTACCTCCCCTCTCCCTGCTCCCCCCACCTTCCTCCCACCCCACTTCCTATCTATTCCTCAGGGAGGACAAGGCCTCTCATTGGGAGTCAACAAAGTCTGTCACATCACTTGAGGCAGGACCAAGGTCCTTCTCCCTGTATCTAGGTTGAGGAAGGTATCCCTCCATAGGGAATTGGTTGAAAAAATTCAGTTTATGCACTAGGGATAAGTATTGATTCCTTGGCCCACAAACTGACTAAGCCTCACAACTGTCACCCACATTCAGAGTGCCTATTTTGGTCCTATGCAGGTTCCCTCACTGTCAGTCCAGGGTCAGTGACTCCCACTAACTGGCGTAAGCTGTCTCTGTGGGTTTCCCCATCATGATTTTGACCGCTTTGCTCTTATAATACCTCCTCCCTCTTTCACTGGACTTGGCCCAGTGCTTAGCTGTGGATCTCTACATTGGATAATTGATATGTATGAACCCATCCAAATAGCGGTGGTGTCAACCTTGGGCAGGTAGTCCAGAGTTGTTGGGTGATATAAAAATGCAGACTTTGCAAGACACAAGGAGTAAGACAATAAGCAGCACTACTCGATGCCTTCTGTATCAGGTCCTGACTCCAGATTAATGCCTTGATTTCTTTGGATGGTGGACTATGAGATGTTAAATGAAATAACCCTTTCCTCCCCAAGTTGCTTTTGGTCCTTGTATTTAATCGCAGTGGTCTAAATCATTATACACCTTGTACAGAATATTTTATGATAGCATCCTGAAAGTATGAAGATAATACTTCATTGGGATTTTGTCATGTTCCAGACATCAAGTTTCTGTAAATTTGTATTAAACTGTTGGCCTCTATGAAAATACTTATTGCTTACTAATCTCTAGTTCATTATTTAATTTTTCCAATCAATTCTCTTAATTTTTCTTGGAAGAATATAATATAACATTCAAATAATGATACTATTTATGTTTCCCCTCTAATAATTGGTACAACTTTTCATTTACATGAATTGGCTAGCATATGTAGAGTACTTTAAGAGTGTTCACAATTATGATACTTATAGTTTTCAGACTTTTTTAGTATCATGTCTAGGATTTTGTTGTTGGAAAAATTATTATTGTGAGGTTGATATTTATCATGTTCAAATTCATTTTTTGTAATCAGCATAGAAAACTCATTGATGCACTCACAATCCTGAAACATATTTATTATAAATGTGATTGCTATGATTAAAATGTTACTTTTCTGTTCCTCTCACATCTTCAGTGCAGTTCCATCACATTCATACATGAATATTCATACTATTTGTAGAACTAAAAACAAAAAAAAAATCCGTGTTCCACTTTTGAGTCAATGTTTTGGAAAGCAACTTGAAAGGCAAACTATGTGCAGCCCTGAATTCTTTAGAAGTAGGAAACTGTAGTAAGAATTGACTGTTAGATCATAAAATTATTCTACTAATCTGCTATCTTGGTATGAACCATCTTTATCCTACTGGAAACTCTGGAATATAGTGCTTTCACAGCAGATGTTTCTTTCACGCAGCTCACTCTCAGTCCAAACATTGTACTCATGAATTTCTCCTCCTTAGATAGTTGATTCCTTTAAAGAAATTTCTCCTTGCAATTGATTAATTGCAAATAAACTTTCAGATTTAATTTTGTCTGAGTAAGCTATTTGGAAACTTCTTTATCAAAAAAGTAATAACACATGATATTAATAAAATATAAAAGGATCTAAGTCCTTAAAATATGGTCTGAAAGTGGTAAGTATAACCAAAATTGGACTTAAGTCCTGACAGTGACATTTATTAGTATTTAGATACAGGAAAAATTGATTAAGCTCTCTAGACTTCAGTTTACTTACTTACTATGCTAACAGTGCCAACTGAAACATATGCTGCAAGTTCTGAATGAGATTAAGTACATAAGGTATGTAGTGGACTGTTTAGTATATGGTCATCAATCAAAGATTTTGCATGTGTGAGTTGGGGATGTAGTTCATTTGGGAGAGTATTTACCTAGCATGCTTGAAGCCCTAGATATGATGACCAACAATGCATAAATCCATGCAAGGTGCTCCACGCTTGCAGTCTCAGCACTCAGGAGATGTAGAATCATGGATTTCAAGGTCATTTGAAAGAGTTGATGGCAAATCTGTATTATATGAGACCCTGTCCCAGAAGAAAATGGATTATCTCATGTTATTATATGTACTGTTAGTATGTTTGCTGACATTTTGTGTTTGTCTTTTGTATAATTCAAGGAAATACACAAGAAAATGCAGCCAGAACAGAACAAAAAGCTATGAAATGTAGAGTTCTAAGGACTTGATGAGGAATACATGAGAACCAAGTAGAACTACATAGAAACTAGTGTCAATCTCCACATATGGACTTGACTTAAGAAGCCAGAATCTCCATGTTCTGGCTATTACAAATAATGCTGCTGTGAACATAGTCGAACAAATGTCAATATGGTATGACTGTGCATTCTTTGGGTATATGACAAAGAGTGGTATTGCTTGGTCTTGAGACAGACTGATTCCCAATTTTCTGCCTAGATACAGGCTTGTTCTTGCCTCAACTTGATGTATCAGACACTGTAGACAGGTAAGGGAGGTCTTACCATTTCTGAGGAGTGGATGGGGGCAGTTAGATGTAGGAAGATGCTGGGAAGAGTGGGAGGAGGGGAGGGAAGGAGACCTGTGGTTGTTATTTAAAATCAAATTAAAAAGCTATGAAATAAAAATTAAAAGAAGAAGTTAATGTCAGAACTTTGCCATTTTACATTTCTCTTTTCTTAACTGGTGTTAGTCTTGAAGTGGCTGCAGGATTCTTTTCTCTATACCTTTGATATTTGCAAAGCACTTGAAATTCTCTACTGTTAATTTTAAGTTAATACCCAAAGTTTCACACATATAAAAGATAAACTAAGGTTTTTTATGACACTCAAAGATATTCATAAAAATGTAGAGCTCAATAAAAATCAATAAAAAATAAATCAAATTTTTATCAATAGTTAGACATTTCTCAACAGTTACTCACTTTTTTTTTGTTATCTTTGAAAAAGTTCAAAGCTTGGGAATTTTGACTTCTTCTTAACAATTATTTTCAAGATTTAGGATAGAAGCTTCACAGAAAATGAATACATAGGTTTTTTAAAATTGCTTCTGATCAAAATAAGCACAAAATTAATTATCAATCAGGATTAAACACAAAAGTAAATAAACTGAAGTAGACCCAAATGCTATTGTGTACTATCCAAAAAGAGGTAGAAAAATTAAAACCTAAAGAGGCTTTTGCAATATATCCCAAGCAATGTTAACTGAAGTCTTAGTTCTATACTTTCTGTTCTACCTAGTAACCAGCCTGCATGCTAATGCAGTTCTGCACATTTTGCCATATGAAGTTCTATCTTAAGAATTAGTTTTCCCTAATTAATTGTTCTTCCTCTCATCACATTGTCTACACTCTTCACCAGCTTCCTTCTTTCTTTTCCAGTATCTTTCTGAGTCACAAAATAATGAGCTTGGTTAAATTATAAATTGTGACACATAAAAAATAAAATATAAGTCTTTTCATTTATAACACTTCCTCATTCAGCTTCATACTTCATCCACATGGCTTATTTGTGACTCAGATTATTTATAATCAATTCCATGGAGATAGAATATTGGTGTGGGAGGTCCCTTTGTCTATGTGTTGCTTTTATTGGTTAATGGATGAAGAAACTGGTTTGACCTGGTAAGGAAGAACAGAGTTAGGTAGAGAAAACTAAACTGAATGCTGGCAGGAAGAGGGTGGAGTCAGAGAGAAGCCATGTAGCCCCACTGGAGAAAGACGCTGGAACTTTAGCCAGTAAGTCACAATCTTGTGGTGATACACAGATTAATAAAAATGGGTTAAATTAATATGTAAGAGCTAGCAAATAGAAGCTAGAACTAATGGGCCAAATAGTGATTTAATTAATACAGCTTCTGTGTGATTATTTCGGGTCTGGGTAGCTGGGACAAACAAGCAGCCATCCTTTCTGCAGGAAATGTGAATCTGACAGTTTACTATGAGAACAGCTTCCTTTAGGATGCACCTGCACAAAAGTGTGTAAATATCCCTGCATTCTGTGGTTCATTAGTGTCTGATTCATTTAGGCACTAAATTTTTAATCCACATGAAATACTTCTAAGGTATCAGGTCCAAGTGTTAATTTTGATTTGCCTTTTCTGCCCAATTTAACTGAAAGAAGGAGAGGATGGCAGAGTCTCCTTCTCATTCCCTTTGTCAGATTGGTGGAATAGCTCATATTATAAGTGGCTTATGTACTAATTGATGACTTTTCATTCTGAGTCAAAGAAAACAAGAGGAATCTTGAGCTGAAAGCCCCAATGGAGTTGTTATTTCTGGCCCTTTAACAGAAGTAAATGGAGATGTGTAGTAACAGATTATCACAGTGAACTGCTATTGCAAGTTCCCCAGTCTTTTGAGACACATATGAATAGTTAGCTCTTTAGTCAAGACGCAGCTAAACTGAATGGGGCTTCTCTGTGTTGGGTCACCTGTGTGGTCAGGTCTATAGTCAACTTCAGGAAGCCTCAGTCTTCTTCATGTGGCATGGGAAAACATGGCAAACATTCCCGAACACCATAAGAAATGCATGAAAGATCCTGGCATAGACTCTGAGTAGTAGATAGTCCCAGTACCTGCAAACAGCTGTGGGACATCGGTATCAGCAGATAATGTAACAAGGAAGGAGCCTGTGCTTCCACTAAAAAGATTGTTCTATAGAGTCCAATGGAGCCAGTGGCATCACAAACCAGGCTCCTCATCTTTGATAACAGGAAGTACAAATCTCTGGAACTCCGAAGAGGAAAGAAACGGAAACACTAAATGGGAAGCATTGTAGAGCAGCTAAGAGTATCTGGCATATTGAATTCAAGTTGATAGAGTTTCCTTTGAAAACATAAGAGGAAGATATTTTATCACCAAAAATCAATAGAGACAAATGACTGAAATTTAAGTACAGAGAAATAAATGTGACCATGTGAATTTCCATTGCAATGCTTCAGAAATTAAGTTGAGTATGAAACCTGCTCATTTTTTCTATTTCTTGCAACTGGGGATCAATCCCTTTGTTAATCTAAGTATATCACATTCTACAAGTTCATTATGAGAAATAATTTATTTTTAAAGGAAAAAAAACCAGGATTTTTATCTAACACAATCCTCTTCTGCTTGTTCATTTATCCCACTGTTTTTTCTCTAGATTTATGTGAAAGCAAAAAAGACTAGATATCAAATAAATATCATGACTGCATTTAAAAATTGTTTTCAAGCTACAATTCTGCACTTCATTAATAATATAAATATAAAAGTCAGATTTACCGAAAGGTAGCATTCATTCTTTAGAGCATCACACCAACCTGCCTGTAAAGTAAGCCTCTGTCCACTAATGAGAGTCCTTTCATGTTACTGGTTTTGTAAAGCCTTGCACAGTGAATGGACCGTCAGACAACTCACAGTGGCATGGAGACCTTCAGATTGCCGTATCCATGGCAACTTGCCAAAAATGGTGACACAAATTAATCCATTTGTGTGGAATTCGCAGTGAGGGTCCACTTTCATCTTTCAGGAGCTGCTGTTAGAAAGTCTGGTGATAATATGAAATACTGAGCAACACAAAACAGTGATGAACTATCCACAGGACTTCTGTGTGGAAACACTGGGACTTCTTTTCCTTTGTTTCTGTAAGGAGTAACGGAGAATTGGTGGGGATTTGATATTGCCCCTATGATAATAGAAAAGGCTACATTAATTTAATGCTCATATGTAGCTTCTTGTTTTTTACTTTTCTGATCAACCTTGAAAATGAGTGCACGGATTTATAGAGAGGTAAAATGTTGAAAATGGTATTGATTTTCTAACAGTATTCTTAGAGCATATAAATAGTAGATAGTATTAGAGACACCTCAAACATTAAACTTTCAATTAATTATTATTTCTGTCTACTGTATGAACAGAGAAATCAAGTCTACGTTGTTTAGAAAAAATCTGTATTTCTTTTTTTTTTTCTTTTTTTTTTTTTTTTTGGTTTTTCGAGACAGGGTTTCTCTGTGGTTTTGGAGCCTGTCCTGGAACTAGCTCTTGTAGACCAGGCTGGCCTGGTCTCGAACTCACAGAGATCCGCCTGCCTCTGCCTCCCAAGTGCTGGGATTAAAGGTGTGTGCCACCACCGCCCGGCTTCTGTATTTTTATTTTATTTTATTTTATTTTCATTACTGTCCTGGTTTTCTTTCTATAGCACTGATAAAACACTGCCAAAATCAACTTGGAGAGGAAAAGATTTATTTCATTTTATAGCTTATAGCCCATAACGAAATGGAACCAGAGTAGAATTAAGGCAAGACCGAAGCATAAAGCACAGAAAAGTACTTTGTCCTCGCTGGTGTCCCATGGCTTATTGAGGCCAATTTCTTATACAATCCAGGACCACCTGCCCATGGTGGCAGTACTCAGTGAACTGGGACCTCCTATATCAATCATTAATCACAAAAGTGGCCTACATATTTGCCTACAGGCCAATATAAAGGAGGCAATGCTTCATTTGAGAATTCTTCTTTCCAGAGAGTTCAAATTTTGTGCCAAGTTAACAGAAATAAACCATTACAGTTGCTGAATGTGTTCTCTTTCTGGTCTTGTCTTTGTCCTTAGTTCTGCACCCAGACAATTAGGCTTTTCCATTACTGTATATATTTTGAAATCCTACATTTTTCAGTGCATTTAGATGTGCTTGTGTAAAGCTCAATTGTCAGTTATGAAGCTCTCTGCTCAAACAAACAAACAAACAAACAAAAGATAGAACAAACCCACCAATAAGCTTATGATTGGAATAATCTCCTGATTGAAGTTCAAAAAGCACCATAAATCTGAAAGTAATAATAAAGATCATTCAGGATATGAGTTCCATAAAGAAATGGAAATACTGAAACAACTCCACCTGAAAATGAAAACGGAATTGAGAGATCAACAAGCCAATTTAAAAGCCCAGGTAAAGCCTTACCAGCAGAAAAAAAAATCAAGTAGAAACTGAAATATCATAATTGATGAAATAGAGGAATTGGACCATCTGAGGAAAAAAAACATTAACCACATGAAAGGAATATGCAGGAATTTCTGAGACACTGTGAAAAAACAAAGTCTTCAAATCAGAAAGAATGTTAGATTCCTGGCTTAGACCAGATCTTCAACAGGATCATAGAAAAGGCTTCCTAAGATATTAGCTATACAGATATTAGAATCACACAGCACCAAAGAGGCATGGGCAGAAAAGAAGCTCTCTGTGTCATATCATAGTTTAAACACTAAACATATAGAGCAAAAAGAAGATATGCAAAGCCACAGGAAGCAAAGCACACAGGCCACGTAAGAGGAAAAACCTATCAGAATAACAGAGGATTTCTCAACGGAAGTGTTAAAAGCCACAAGGGTTTGGAGCAATGTACTCAAGCCCTAAAACATGACAGGTGCCAAACTAGACTACTTCACCCAGAGAAACTGTACAATAGGTGAAAGAGAAAGAAAAAAATGCTTGTGATATAATGTTCAAGGTAAAAGAATTCATGTCCACCAAACCAGCACTAAAGAGACAACTGAAAGCAAGAAATCATTGAAAGAAAGCAAAACAAATGAAAAACAGAATAGGACAATTTATTCTCGGCAGGCAGGAAGAAGCCACTGGTCTGCTCAGTTCCATTAAAACTGACCGACCAGAGATAGGCAAATATATGAGTACCATTATGGGGAGCAAATATGTTGTGGGGTATGGGAGGAAGAGAGAGGCAGAGAGAGATTTATGTCCTATGCAGAGAGACATATCTGAAGAGGTGAAGGCCAAGAGAAACAGGTTGATGTGGAAGGCATGCTTGCCACCTGGGGACATGGTGTAGTCTGGTCCTGGGATTCTGCCGTGTCTGTGTCTGTGGCCCTACAGCAGCTGTGGTTGGTGTAGATGTCCATGGCTTTTGGTACTACCAAGGACCATGAGAATGCCTGGGGTTGGGGCTGCCACATGTGGCCACATAGGTGTTTGAAAAGCCATGCTTAACCCATTTCTAATAATCTGTGTAGCACCATGAGATGGTGGCTTACCAGGAAGGATCTTAACCTGTGTCCATCTTGGAGAGGAGAGCTATAGCATCTGCCTCACTTCCCTTCTTCCCAGCATTCTGTTCTGTCTACTCCACCTATCTAAACTGCTGTCCTATCAAAGGCCAAGCAGTTTCTTTATTAATTAACCAATGAAAGCAACAGATAGGTAGAAGACCCACCTACATCACCTCACCTGAGAGGAATAGTCTTGATGTCCTGAATTGACCAACTCCGCCGCTACCCAGGTCCTCATCTAGGGCTTGTAGCTGACACACCCCAACATCTACCTCATCTGTGATCTTCTGGAGTATGAAGGGACTGTTTCTGTGGAGCCATAGCTGCAGGATCTCCATGGCTCCGCAAAACAGCAGAATATTGGAGAGAAGTTTTGGTGCGGGTCCAGTACTGATGGTGTACCAAAGTCAGAGGCATTGATCCTGACCAAGAACTCATTAAGCATTGAACAGTTGCAAGTAAAGCTGCTGAGACAAAAGCATCTACTGCTTGATACACGATAGCTTCTAATGCCAGTAAGATGAATGAAGAGGAGATGGAAAGGCAGGAAAGAAGGAGTAAAATTCTTCTCTTTCACTTTTATTTTTTATTATTGTTTATTTTACTCTTATTTTATTTTGACTTTTTTTGGGGGGACACTACAAGAGTGAGGGGAAGATGTAGAGAAACCACATCTTTTTAACCAATTAAAAAAAGAAAAATAAAAGCAAAATAGAATGAAGAACAGAAACACTAAAGCTATGGCAAAAGAGCAATAAACACACATCTTTCAATCATGTTTTTGAATATTTATAGCCAGTTTTTCAATCAAAAGACATAGGTTAGAGTGTATTAAGAATAAAAATCTTTCTGTTGTTTATAAAAACCTCATCTTTCCTTTAGGTAGAGATACCAACTTAGAGTAAAGGAGTACAACCAAATAGGACCAGGAAATAAGCAAGTATTATTATATTAATATCTGTCAGAATAGATTTTAAATTAAAAATAATCAAAAGAGATAAAGATGTATATTTCATTATAATAAACTAACAATTAACCAGGAAGATACTACAATTTTCTATATGTTTGTACACCAAACTGGCACACTAATTTTATAAAAAGCCTAGTACTGGAATTCAAGACACAGATTAACTTAACCCAGTAATAGTTATTTCAATACCTTACTTTGTCCAATATGTCACTTGATCAAAAACAAACAGAGAAACATAGGAATTAAAGGATATCATACATCAAAAGGGCCTCACAAAAATTTGCAGAATATTCCACCCAAACACAAAAGAATACACATATGCATGTGGGTGTATTCCCAGCAACCATATCCTCAGAGGAGAAAGTTTTTCCACCCTGAATATCTATTGACTGTCAGCAGCTCAAGTATATCCCTCCGCCCCCTTTCATGTCATCTCTGTTCTACTGTTACTTCTAACCAAATCTTGTTTTCATGGGTTGGAAGATCATAATGTCCAGTCATGATCTTCAGACACTCTTCATTTTGCTTAGGCAAGGAAACCTACTCTAATTTACAGATGTTATGGTTATCATTATAGGAAATTAAAAAGAGCTGACATGTACATTTTCTTCCAACTATGAGGTGTAATAATGGCATAGAATACAAGTATACATGAAAGATTTTTCTACATGCTAGCAATAAACAGGAATTAAAAAAATTTAAAAATACAATAGACTTTAATATAGCACTCTTTAAACTGAGATGCACAGAAATAAATCTGCCCAAATACATTTCTCTACGTACAAAGTTACAAAACTCTGATGATGGAAATGAAAGATCTTTAAGTAAATGGAAAGCTAGCTCTTGAACATAACTTGAGAAAGTTTAGTTGCTGGGAATTCTTACGAAAGGAATGAAAAAATTCAGTACTGTTCTAAACACAACCACTAGTGACTTTATAGATGTTGACAAACAGGCAGACTGATATTAAAGAGTATAAGAAGACTGAAGATATCCAGATACCTATCACGAATCCAAAGGGAATAGAAAGTTGAAATGCTCATATGACTCAATTCCATGCATAAGATGAAGTATTGGAGAGCAAGATAGCACCAATGAAATAATAACAGACAGTTGCCAGTGGAAACAGAATCATATGGTCCTTGGCAGTTTAACAATGATTAAAATTTTGACAGATGGTTCTCAGAAAAAAATAAACATCTAATAAGAAAAAGAAGTGCAACACAGGCCATACACAGTCTGCCAAAAAAGAAAAAAAAACACTGTAGACCCTATTTTTTAAAAAAAAAGACAACATGACTTCTATAATCACATACAGGAAATGTTCTACATGATCTTGGATTTGTGGTTGTTAGATATAACACCAAAATCATGACCTATGAAAGAAAAATATGTCTTTCGTTGGACTTCAGAAAAATGAAAAGGAAAAAGAGAGAGAAAACTATTTGTCTGTGAGAGAAAAATATTAAAATGGAGAAAAGACAAGCCAGAAATTGGGAGAAAATATTTGCGAAATATCTGATTAAACACTCGCCTCCAAAGGACACAAAGAACTCTTAAAACCAGAACAAAATGAAAACAAACAACTCAATTAAGAAATGGGCAAATCGACTGAAAAGACTCCTCATGAAAATACAGCTGGAAACAAACACAAGAAAAGATGCTAAGCATCATGTCTCATTACAGAGGTGCCAATGTAGACACACAAGAAAATGCCACCATACACCAGTCCCCAGGAAACTGTAGCCACTACTGATCATTGCTGGTAGCAACACAAAGTGGTACAAGCTCTATGAAGATCCTGTCATTTTCTACAAAGCTAACTAAACATAGTTGAATCATGTATTCATAAGGCACATTCTCTGGTACTTGGCCAACAGATGTGAAAATTCATTTTTGGAAAATGTTTTCCCAAAAGTCTGTATGTACACAGTTGTACATAGCTTAATTAATAATCACCAAAGTGATGAACCAAAATATTCATTATAAGGGGAATGAAAAATCTGAACTTGGTAGTGGTCCATGCAATTCATGCATTTGAGAAGGTCACAATAAGGTTTAGGTCAGCCTGAGATACACAATGAGTCAGAATGCAACCTTTAGCATCCAGTAACATTCTGTCTCAAACAAACAATCATGAAAGAAAAATGCTGTTAAGTCATGAAAAGGCATGCTTACGTCTCAAATTCATGTTGTCAGTAAAAGAAACCAATCTAAAAAGATATCTATTATCCAACTGTGTGGCATTCTGAAAAGGGCAAAACTATTGAGATGGTAAAAATATTTCACTATCATTAGAGAATAATGGGAAGAAGATGAAAGTTGAAGAGGCCTGGTACATATTTAGATTTTAAATGTTATTAAATTAATTCTATGTGGAAGTTTAATTGGGGCACATCATACTGTATCTGTTAAAACTCATACCATTTCATGCATAGAAAGTGAACCTTAATGTCCCTAAATTTTTATGACATATTTCAGAAATTTGGATATTTTCAGGATGAGATTTGGTAGGCTTCAACAAAACCATTTAACTATACTACAAATGCGTGAAACATACTGAAGTAAGGGAACAGAAAGTGGTACCACAGTAACTTTAGAAATGAGTCTGCAGCATTAAAGAGGAAAAACAATTTCACATCAGTGCATTCATAATAATACTGTTTCCCATGGGATAAAGAAGACTTTGCTGAAATATTATATAGAAATCAAAAATTATATGAAGTGATGGAGAATGGTGAAAGAATGACATTTTTGGAGTTAAGAGTCACTAATAGTCATGAAGAGCGGAGCGAAGAATGTGTTCAATGGATTTGAGTGGCATTAATCAATACGAAATCATTCTTTGATTGATTTAGATATAAAAATTTGCAAGCAGACCTATTTTATATAAGTATGCAAAGATGAATTATTATTTATACATATATCTATTTCTTTATGCTTTCCACTGACAGGGCCTAGAAAGAGTAAATCTAGTAGTATGTACACGGGGCACCCGAATCTTAGTTCTAATACCTTTCTTCAAAAGAGACAGGAAGAAGAGAAATCAGGGTTCCTTGGAACATGGCTGATTACAGAACTGGGTTATAAATTAAAGTATGTCTAAACTATTTTATAGTGGTTCAAAATAAGAGCAAATTTAAACCACACAGGAAATAAGTTTCCACAACTACATATTTATGGCAGAAGGACAAACGTTCTAAATTCGGGAACTCTTAATGTCAAAATAAGATCAAGCTGAGTAACAAAGACAATAAACTACATGATCCTATAAGAAAAAGTAGCACACACATAGCCACAACTCCGCCTCATTGTAAAGAAATGGTAAGTGGGCAAAGAAGTAGCAACAAAAGAAAGTGTTTTGCAGAATTTCAAACAAGTTATAGTCATATGCTTATGAATCAGAGTATGCCAGTTGAATGCCAATGCATATGCCAATGAATCCTCACATAGAGACTGAATAGAGGTGCTTTTATTTAAAGATTCTAGAATGTAGTTCGAGAAAAATAGTAACTTTAAAGGGAAGACATCTCATGAAACTACCTCAGTTGGGTGTTGAGAAGCCAAATTATGTACATGTGGTATGGTGTGAAAGAATAGTTCCTAACTTCTGGAGTGTTTCAATCTGAGTCTTTGCTTTTATAGTCATGGGAAAACATCAGACCACATCTCAACTGAATGTGGCCTATAAGATTCCTCTCCACTGTTAAAGAATCCCAAACAAGGAAAGGTTAACATGTTACAAACAAGAGTTAGTTAAGCATATGGTGTGTTGAATAGCTTAGTTAACAGAAAGAAAGATAAAATGTAAAGAAAATTGTAGAAACAGTGGATTTAACTAATTAAAACAGTAATTGCAAATGTTTTTGGCATGTGGTATTATTATTATTATTTTGATTTTTATTGAGCTCTACATTTTTTCTCTGCTCCTCTCCTTTCCTCTCCTCTCCCCTTCAACCCTCTCACAAGGTCCCCATACTCCCAATTTACTCAGGAGACCTTGTCTTTTTCTACTTCCCATGTAGATTAGATCTATTTTTTTTGTTCTTTTTTTTTTGTTTTGTTTTGTTCTAGGCAATTCTTTAAAATCCCAGAGGACTGATAACAATTAGATAATGGGAATTTGGTAGGTTGGTGCTTTGCTATTCATAAGTATCAATACATGATAATTGTAATGTTGTAATGTCCTTTTAAGAAACTTCCATTAATTTAATTTGTGGATTTTATTGATTACGTTTGGATTTTCACAATTCCGAAAGAGGTAGAAGGAAGCTGCTTCCTGGCATACAGCGGTACTTCTTCATCCTCTCCTGGCAGCAATTCGGAGTGAACTTTAGAGAGAAAATGTCTCACTAAATCAAGATGGTAGAAAAGAAAAGAAAATCAGTTTCTGTCTTGGGGGAGTTAAAATCTTGCGGTGAAGAGCCGTGGGGAAAGTGAATAATGTGGTTTTGTTTTACCCGCCTTATCAAAAGATGTTAAAACTATATTTTTTTTCCAGTAAGATTTGCTTAAAAACATTACAGCCCAAAGTGTGTTTGTACCTCTTATCTTAAAAGAAAACAGATAGACATTTGTAATGTGGACAGGAGAAACCCAGGAGGTCCCAACCCTACACAAAGAACTGCAGGCCACTAAGGAATACTAAGAGTGAGAAATAATCTTCTCCAGAGATGAGTACACCAAAATGGTCTGAAGACACACATACACAGGTAATATTATGCAGACCTAGCAAGCTGTATTTCTGTATTTAGGAATATATATGTATGTATATTTTTATGTGTGTGCAATAACAGTTAATGAAAAAAGAGACCACAAATTAGAAAGAAAGTGAGATGGGGTATATGAAGGGGAGAAGAAAAGGGAGAGGAAAATGATATAATAATAATTTCAAAAACTAAAAATAAGAAAACCAGAAAGGAAACAGCTTACTTCTCTGTCCATAAATTGTTGCCTGTCACTTTCTCTTTCCCTGGTTTCCTCACATCTATGTTGCTAATAGTTGCTTGGCTATATTTACACATTCCTTGTAATCGGTTTCTTCTCTGAATCTCATCAGTCCTTCCTTCAGCTCTATAGCCTAGATGAAATTGCCCCTGTGTTAGGGAAGTACTTATATCATGTTAGCAAATCTCTAGTTTGTATTTTATGTTACCTATGTTTATGAACGGTGGAATTCTTTTTTTTAATATGCAAATAATTTTTTTTATTGAAGAAAAAAAAATCCCTGCTTCCTCCCAGCCTCCCATTTCCCTCCCCCTCCTCCCACCCCTCTCCCCCTCCCCCCACTCCTCTTCCCCTCCCTCTCCAGTCTGAAGAGCAGTCAGGGTTCCCTGCCCTGTGGAAAATCCAGGGTCTTCTCCCCTCCCTCCAGGTCTAGGAAGGTGAACATCCAAACTGGCTAGGCTCCCACAAAGCCAGAACATGAATAGGGACAAAACCCATGCCATTGTCCTTGGCTTCTCATCAGCCCTCATTGTCCGCCATGTTCAGAGAGTCCGGTTTTATCCCATGCTTTTTCAGTCACAGTCCAGCTGGCCTTGGTTAGCTCCCAATAGATCAGCCCCACTGTCTCGGTGGATGGGCGCACCTCTCGTGGTCCTGACTTCCATGCTCATGTGCTCCCTCTTTTCTGCTCCTCATTGGGACTTTGGGAGCTTAGTCCGATGTAGTACTCTAATGTGTATATATTCCACACTTTCTTCATCCATTCTTCCATTGAAGGACATCTAGGTTGTTTCCATGTTCTGGCTATTACCATGGGCTGTGCACCAGACATGTATTCAAAGCCAATAACTTGCAAGGGTGATACATGTCAACTGATCCCGTCCTTCACTGTCGGTAGTCTGCCTCACACTGGGTGATAAGATGCCTACACACATATTCTTCAGTGCCGTTGTCACGTTCAGTAATTTTTAAGAATATAAATCCCTTGACTATTGAACTACTTTTTGTTTTGTTGTGTGGTCATGGTACAGAATTTTATTGTAGGAGAATTGCCAAAGAATGAATGCAGTTTGGTTTGATGCAGTTTGGTTTGTGGTGTGTGTTTGGTGTGTGTGTGTGTGTGGTGTGTGTGAGTGTATGTGTGTGTGTGAGTTTGTGTGTGTGTGTGTGTGTGTGTGTGTGAGAGAGAGAGAGAGAGAGAGAGAGAGAGAGAGAGAGAGAGAGAGAGAGA
>JABTXL010006712.1:28423292-28438748 GCA_025134845.1 Neodon shergylaensis | reverse complement strand
AGAGAGAGAGAGAGAGAGAGAGAGAGAGAGAGAGAGAGAGAGAGAGACTTTGACCAGCATTTTAAGGTTTTGGGGTAGTGCATCCCATATTCTTCCCTGCCGTATTTATGATATTCTGGAATTAGTCCTTATGGAAGAATGTCATCAACAGAGCCACTCCCACGGTCTGGCAAGGCCTCTTTCCACTAACTTTCTGAAAGCAGCAGGAAACCACAACAGCGTCTCACAAGCACAATGAGAATCAGAATTAGCTTTCCATTTGTTTCCCTCTACGTCCCATCTTCTGTATCCTGCTGAAAGGAAAACTTATAAAACTTGATTAATATTGAATTCTAAATTCAAATTTTAAAACAGAGTATATAATCATCAAACAACTCTGGGATTTAGGATCACAGAGGGATCATATTCTAATTCTTGTAGGGTCAAGTATAAAATTGTAGGTTGTACTATTTTCAACCACTTTGTATTCTTACTGTAGTACTGTCGAACATACATATTTCCTGAGAGTGCCCAGAGGAAACTTAAACAACGTGGCTTGTAAACATGTTAGACACTTAAGTTGTATGGGAAGATAACTCATGGTAGGTTATTTGAGTTTAGTGAGTGAATAAAATAGCACCATTGGATTTTCACAAGGGTTGATTATGAAAAATAAACTCTCAGCAAGAACGTGTCCAGAAAACAACCCCACAATTGCATTCAAAAATGATTTAGGCAAATGATGAGCAAAATTTTGGCATAGGAATGTGCTAATTTTCACTAATATTGTATCTAATTTATTAAAAATAAAGGTGCCCTTAATGAGAATTTGGAAAAAATAGAGCAAATATTCATTAAGTTGTGAATATAAAAAAAATAAAATAAATTTCACTTACCTAGAGATTATAAAGTAGGCACATTTATAAGTTAACTTCACATAATTATACATTTGAGGGTTCTTGAATTGCCACAAGAAAGAAGTGATTGCATGTATTATTTATTTAAAAACAATGAATTTTCATGTGTCATGAGAGAAATAGATTAAACTTATTTGCCTACATTTTCTCTTTCTGCTCTATTCTGCCTATAAAGAGGAAGATAACTGTGTTACACCTAATTTACTATACTTGAGTGTCACTATGTTCTGGGTATGTGCTTTACAGGAAACTGTGAAGACCTGCCACCCCACACAGGTGACTTGTGTGACAGTGCTGAGTAATACAAGAAAAAAAAGGTTGCTACTACTTAGGTGTCTCAACTCTATTTCTTGCTGAATTCCCATCCCCTTCCTCTCACTGGTCTCTCTGGTAGAACGTTTATTTTTGTCTTTTAATTGTTAAGATATATAAAAGCATAAGCGATAAACTGCAAGTATGTAGAATTGAAAGCCCCTTCCAGGGAATTTGCAACTTTTGGCTCATGTCACTCTGCAACACTGAATGTAGTCACTAAAAATATTAATGTTTTAGTCTCTCTCTTCCTCCCCCTCCGTCTTTGTATTCCTCTCCTTATTTCTCATTGACATAGTGGAACAAGCACTCTCCAATTAAGATATAAACCCATTCCACTTTACCATTTGCTTATCAAAATATAAAATCAATAAAAATATCATGTACATTTTACCAATACAGACAAAACATTTGATAAAACTTGACAGCCATACTTTACTTAAATCCTCAACAAAATAGGTATATAAATTTGACCTAAATACAATGAAGGTCACCTATGAGAAGCTGACATTTATTATCATAATCATTAAGTAAAGGACAATTTTTATATATTGTTATGAAACAAAAATAGAGCAATAGAATTGAATAACAGAAGAGTCAAGAGAATGAAAAGACCATCTATAGAATGGACAAAAAATAATGCAAAGCACTTTATAAGAAGGGGTTATGTCAGTTACTCCTATGTTGGTGTGATAAAACATCATGACCAAAGGCAACTTATGGAAGGAAGAGTTTATTTTGGCCTGGACTGTATAAGAAAGATAACTGCGCACTCTCCTGGGAGCTAGACCAGAAGTCATGCCTCTCTATGTCTTCTTCTTCAAGGTCTTGCCTTGGGTTCTTGCCCTGACTTCTCTCAGTGATAGATTGTAACCTGGAAGTTTAAGCCAAATAAACCATTTCCTCCCTAAGTTGCTTTTGGCTTGGTTTATCATAGCAACAGAAAAGCAAACTTCAGCACAAGAGGAATGCAAATTGATACCACAGTGAATTACAACTTCACATCTGCTTGAGTGGTTATTATTAGGAAGACAAGAGGTAGCAAGTATCACAGATGTGGGGAAAAAAAGCCAGTGGTAATAATCTTACAATACTGCTGGTGGGTGTGTAAATTGCTATAGTATTATAGCAGGTGATATAAGCTAAAAGCTGCTCCCCCAAAACAGAACTTAAAAAAAAATAGAACTACATACAGTCCAGAAATCGTTCATCTGTGTATGTATCTACCCAAGGAGATTAAGCAGATATCTCAAAAAGATATTTGCATTCTCATCTTTATTTCAGCAATTTTTATAATGATGGGATTATGGAATATGTTTGCAACCACAGTGCGCGCGCACACACACACATACACACGCATACACGGCAGAAAGAGAAACAAAGTGAGAAAGCTTAAATATTTGTCATCTGATGAATATATAAAGAAATTGTTATCCATGCATATATAATTATATATATATCCAATTCTATATGATTAAATCATAAGAACAAAATATTATTTGAAATAACATGGATAAGCCTTAAGGGCATTAAGCCAAGTGTAACAACACAATATTCAAAGACAAATACTGAATGATTTTATGCATGCATATGTTAAATCTAAAAGTGTCATAGAAGCAGTGTATAAGGTGGCTGTTATTAGACTTGAGTTGAGGCATGAACAATGTCCACTAAAGGATACAACGTTTAATTGTGTGAGATACATAAGCTCTAGAGAGCTCACATGAACAAAATAACCTGTTAATAATGCTATGTTTTGTTCTTGAAATTCACTCAGAGTACAACCTAAGTCCTTTCGCCACTTCTCTCCACATCATTCATATGATAAAGCATAAGGCATTTCATAGATTAGTTACGTTTACTGTGGTAATAATCTGACAACATGTGGAAATGTGAAAGCTTTATAGTACACATCTTGAATATTTACAATTTTTTGACATAGATTTTCTCTGTGTAGTTTGGGTTGGTCTCAAACTCACAATCTTCTCATCTGAGCCTTGCGTATTCTGAGGTTGTAGGTGTAACTACCATGACTGGCAATGTATGTGACTTTTAATTATCAACTGTGTAGTGATGTTGATAGAGGACATATGATGTATCCATATTCTGATCTTTAAATTGTCCTCTCGGTTCCCTCAACTGAAATTTTGGGTTAGTTTTGCTTGAGGTGACTACAATATTTCATATCTTTTTTTGTCTAAGTTCTTCTCTGCTTTTTCTAAGTGGGAAACCTCACAGTAATAAACCTCATGTGAGCATGCAACTTTTTGAAGAGAATATTCAGTTTGGGAAATGGACCGGATTTCCCACATCTGGGGCAAGAGACCTTGAGGTGTAGTCGGGAGGAAATTAGACATCAAGATGGCCAGTTGCATTATGCTGGATTAAGTGAATGCCACAGTTTTACCTTCAGTAAATATCCTGAGGTTATTTCGCTGGAGTGAAATCAGAGTTCTACAGTTGGTTTCTTCTGCACAAAAGCCCAAGTAGGTGGTTTTAATTCCAAAGCCATGTAATGTTTGGTTTCAGCTACTAACTGTGATGACAGACTTATCCACAGTAGAACGGCTGTTTTAGTAGCCAAGACTGTAGAAGCCAGACCTTGCTGGAATAGAGCTACAGTGAGGATTAAATTTTAAGTAAGTAGTGCCAGGCCTAGGTTGGCAGCGCCACATCAGTTGTAACAGAAACTATTCTGCATGCTGGTTGAAGGAAGGAGCCGTGAAGGGGAATAGTTTAGCTTTGCATCTGGGTGGTATCTCTCAAGTCAGGTACTGCTCTGTGTTCTCAAATTAAATAGAGATGGTGAATTGCCCTTGAGTAGAGTAATCATCCCTCAGACAGCTGTGGTAGGCCAAGGCAACAGCAGCATGGAGTGATGTAAACAGTCATTGCAGTATGGTGCTAAAAACCTATTACAACAAAACGTACATGCTAACTCTATAGGGGAGCCAGTAACATTAGACTCAGAAGGAAAGGGAAATTAAACAACTTTTAATGTAATGGATAGAAAAATCAAGGCACTTCAACTGAAAAGAAGCCAGACTACTTCTTTGCAAATTTCTTCCTTTGTCTCTCTTTTTCTCCCCTCTACACAACAGTAATGCCTTTTGTCTCTTTGAGAGGGAAGTCAGTACCTGTGTGGGTTTTCACTCAGGAACTGTGTTTGTCTGTCAAAACTTTCCTCTTGCTCTTAGTGAAGTTCAAGACTGCAGATTATGAATTCTGAGGAGTTTATCTGAAGGCTTGGGTTTTCTCCTAGGAAAAGTAACATTTAGCTTTTCTCCATGTACCTTCTTTTAGGAAGATATCAGAAAAAGGATTTGGTCACAATTCTGGCCTGCATTAAGTGTAAGATACTGCTATGATACTTATCAACACACTTCCTGGGTCCAGGGAATATGCTTTCTCTTCATATAATTGTTTTTGAGTCTGGATCTTATCTTGTTTGTTAAATTGTATGTGTGTGATGCATGGCTCTGTTCCATTATTCATCTTACATGTAATCATGTGAATCCCTGGGTTCTCTATATAGTGCCTCAGAACAGCTTTAGAAATCAGCAAACACAAATTCTGAATCTCTTGGGGATTCTGATTCATTCCAGCAGGGAGCTTTTCTGGCTCTGTGTACTGAAGAAATCTTGGTATCACTAAGGGCTCCTCTCACACAGAATGAAATGAGGGATCAAGCCGGACAAAATCCCAGCATGGATTTGGAAGGTGGGACATGATGGTTGCTGGGTGAGTAAGAGTCAGTTTTCTTCAAGGATGCGGCCCCTTAGAGACTATCCTGTTCCAGTGGATGGCGGCATCAAGAAGAATCAGTGGGGTAAAAAGAAGACATGTATTTGGAAGGAAAAGTGGCAGGGGAATGGGGGGGGATTAGAGGAAGGGATTAGGAAGTGGAGTTGACTAAAATAGTATAGGACTGTGTGAAATTCTCAAGCAACAAAAATGGTGAAAAATTGTGAACTTAATTTTCTTAAGTTTTAACTCATGGTTTTATATGAACTAGAGTAAATTTTTAAAAGTTATTTCTTATTTGAGTAAATTTCTTCCTTGGAATGATAACTAACTGGAGTTTCATATTAAAACAAGGCCTACTCATGCTTCTGTTGTCATTTCATGACATTGCAGATGACCAATTTGTCCTGGATTACCTGGCACTATCTGTCCTAAGAGTCTCTTTATGCCATCCTTTCTGTTTGGGAAAGAAAGCTGCATATGCTTTAGGATAGGACATAGAAAGAGAGAGTGGCCCCTGGCTTTGGAAAAAATGTTTTCTTTTAAGTGAATTTAACAGGCATAGTTTTCTAATGTATTGTGAAACTGTTGGGAAAATGTTCATGTCCTAATAGGTACTTCTGGGAGATACCAAGCTAGTGGTTCAATGGTGCATCAGAGAGGCCACTTGCTGAAGGTGGGCGAGGACAGTCTCTGGAGGGCTAAAGAGCAAAACTCACTCTTGCAGTCTTGCTTAAAGACTTTGCTGTCCTCTTTTACAAAGAAAGACCTCTGATAGCAAAGCCCTCAAGCTTCGTTCTCTGAAGTACATAATCTCTCTCCTAACCGATCACAGAGCTTGGAAACAAAGTACACTTGCAACATTGGCCTATTCCCTGTCTTTCCTCTTGGCATCGCTCCTGTTAACTCAGTGTTACTTAGAGTGACTTGCTGAAGGCTGTTTGGCATTGGCTATGCTTGACGAAAAGCCAAACTCAGTGCCCCCACAACCTACTTAGTCAAAACATTTTGGGTTTCAAATACAAATTTAAACTATCTTGAAATTTAATCTTATCTAGTCAGGATGGACAAAGTCAAGAAAAACAATGACAAAATGCTGACAAGGGTGTGCAGAGAAGAGAATTCTCATCCACCGTGGCTGGGCTTGCATGAGCTATTCTGGAAACCTAAGTGATAAATTTTCACAAATCTAAAATAGATCTACCATATGATCCAGCTATACCACTCCTTGGCATGTGCCCAAAGGACTTGACATTCTATGCCAAAGATGTTTGCTGAGTTATATCCATTGCTGCTCAAGTCACAGTACCTAGGACTAGAATAAATAGAAACAACACATAGAAATATAATAAATAGGATATAATAAATAGAAACAATTTTAATGTCCTCCAATTGATGATTGGATAATGACCATGTAGTACACATACACCATGGAAATCTGCTTGTCTCTAAAGAAAAAAAAAGAAAGACTGAAATTTATAGGTATATGTTTGGAACTAGAAAAGGTTATCCCAAATGAGGTAACCCAGTCCGTTAAGGGGTGCTTTACTGGTTAGGGGACAAGGAGGACAAAACAGAGGAAAAGCAAAAAAGAGATAAATAAATGTTAAGGATGCTTGAAAAAGCAGTAGTAAACATATTTTATGTTTACTTAAAATACATTATATGCACATATGTACACACATATATAAAATGAAATTATTTCAGTTATAGCAATATTGCAACAGATTTCTCCCAAGAGCCATAGACTATCTAATAAAAACTCCAATACTAGGCATGGAATATCTTCTTCGAGTGGCCGGTCAGAGGAATCTAAGGGACTTCCCAAACAATATATGCTATTGCCATTGCCCTTGTTTGCCTCCCAGGACATAGATGTAATACTCTATTGCTGAAGATACCATATACTTGGAACACCAGATATGGATGAATTGGGTTGCAACCGATATGGAAGCCTCCTACCTGATGACTAACTCTCACTGTATCCAAAGGTAGCATGCAAGATGCCTAGGGAGAAAAGCAATCAATAGTCCTATCCAGCTGTAAATTATGAACCACAAAATGATCATCATGGCCATATACCCTCAGAGGTGCAAAAGCAGAACTTAATGTCTTGACGATAATCAACAACTGTCTAATTGAACTTAAGCCCCATCCAACAGGAGGTAGGATGTAATAAACCTAACCATTCTCTGCTAATGGGCAGTAATGCCATAGACTCCAGAAAAGAACTCGCTAGTGCCATTTTCCTAACCAGTGTAATTTCTAATTATATTCTAAATACTTGTCCTTATACCCCCAAACAATTGTAACTCTCACCACGCATCAAAGAGACATCTTTTTGCAGCCGACTGAGACCATTACAGGAACCTCCTACTGGTAACATTTCAGAGAATAACTGACAGCGAGGCACTGAACCACAGTTGGCACATCTGCACTATAACCTATGCCTCAGGGAACATGATGGAAGAGGGGACTGAAGAATGTAAAAATCAGAGGGCCCGCATGCCAATGGTGAGCGAGTGTCTTCTCTATATGACACGGAAACACGCATCTGCAACATCTCAACAACATGGTAGTCTAAATAATGGGAGCACAATGACAACACCAGTTGCTATGTCAACATGGATGGGAACATTTTCACAGGCTCCTATATCTAGATGAAAAGGTACAGGCAATTAATGATTGCTGAGGGGGGGAGAATTGGCCTTATCCAGGGCAAGTCCCATGATGTTAACCAATTACAAGTGGTAATCCCTATATATGCACAAGCACACACATTAGCACCGCTAAATAAACTCAAATATATATGTGTGTAAATATATGTGTCATGTATTACTGAAATATGTATCAATAATGAGTAAAGACAAAGAAGTCATAAATTGAAGAAGGGGATGAAAGGGACACCAGAGAAATTGGAGGGAGTTGAAGAAGGGGTGGAAATAATACAAACTCTTGAACTGTAGTTTTAGAGGTATTAACTCACTGACCCTTGGAAAATTTTCCTACTTGAAGTCTTAAACAGGTGACTATATAAGGCTGACATTGTTCTCTAATGGGAAGCAGAATGGCTTCACTAATAACTTTGGCCTCATGATGATGCATCCTTGGACTTCATCCAACATTTCATGGATGAGACTGAAAAGGACAAGTAGTATCTACGGGATCTAAAGATTCTTCATAGCGAGAACTTCTGGACAATTCCTCAGACAAGGGGACATGCTAATTCACCAGAACTCACCTGAATCCAGAACATGCTCAAATACACACTTCTCACTTTGAAATAGAGCCTTGATCAGGCTTCCTTAATTTACTGCCGAGATTAATGTCATTTATAAAACTTGTGAAAATCTTTTCAATTTTTTAAAATAAAGAGTGATATATGTCTATGAGTAAAAAGACTTGCACTAAGTACTGATTGCATTTTAAAGGTTTGCCTGAAGCGCATCCTGTCATTGCTCTCTTCTCAGTAGACCATTGCCTTCCTTCTCCTGTATCCTCATCTCCCCAAAGATTCTTCACACAGTCACATCAACATGAAAAATTATAGTGCACAAAGGTAGATTCCCATTTCTAGGTGGGATGGCATATATCTACCGTGATGAGTACATGTGAATCTGAGGTCACCTTGGGTTGCATAGTGAGACATTCTGTCTCAGATAAAACATTATTCCTGCATCTTAGTGGGGGAAGGGCAGAGACAAGGAACTGAGGTCAGGGAAGTGAGGAGGTGGAATACCAAAGAGGACAGTGGTGGTTTGCACACTTTGATGATTCTGCTTAACTGAAATTTCCAGAATAGAAAATTGGAATGGTTTAAAAATCCATGAACGTTTTCCAAGTGCTGAATAGAGAAAAACCGTGTTCTTGGTTTGTGCCTGGGCAGTGGTTACATGGGAAATTTGTGACTGCCTGTTAGACATCTTTCCCATTAAATGAGACACAAACCACGACAGTTATTTTATCTTTGTCTCAAGCTGATTTGTATTTTTCCCTGATATTGTATAAAAACCTTATGTTTTGTATTAACATTTCTTCAAAAAAAATTAGGTACAAATGGTTTTTGAAAAATATCTTATACTGGGTATGTAATGTTCTTTCTGAATGAATAAATAGATAAATGAATTAAATCCTTTCAATTATTCTGTTATATTAAAAATCAGGAAAGTATAAATATTATAAGTCATAGTGTATATTAGCAGTATTAGAAAAAGTCCAGTTACTTTAAGCTTAAAAATCCCATGGTTACTAGATAAATACATATATATTTTCTTAAATGATGGCATTAATGCATTTGATAGACTCAGCAAATGTTGTTTCTGATTTATCTGCCAGAGGCCTGTGATCACAATACATTACATGGCATTTGAAGTAGCCATCAAGGCTACACAGTGAAATATTAAGTGGGTCCAATTTTAGAGCAGGAAATGAAGCACTATCAATTAGCATGTTAGCAAAGAGACAGTTCCAAGTTTCTTCAAAGGTGTTGAGGGAAACCCATGAGTGTGGATGTGCTGTGCACAACTCGACAGCCCTCGTGGCTCATCAGACACTTTGTGATTCTCTGATAAGCTGGATCCCTCATTTCATGAAGGCTGCCAAGATCCTGATGAATCCAATCACATCCCTGTGCATTCTTGATCTCACTTTCCTCATTTAGAGCTATCGGTTTTCTGCTTTGCTGCACATTAAAGAAAATAGTATTTTCAATAATCCTTGAATTGCCAAGAGTCTATGAAACTAGATGTGACTCAAGTGTTTTCCACAGCCATTTTATTTGCTTCTCAGGATGAATCTGTGTTAGGCATATGCAGTTAGACTTGTGGCAATGCAGGCTCCTGATCAGTAGACCAGAATCATTACTGATGTGGCTACAGTCACACAGTTAATGATCAAGATCTAATCGTCTGCCTGAAAATGGTGTTTTTTCATTGCCCCAGATTGCCCTTCAAAAATCAGTTATTTTGAGGGATGGGAGATGGCTCATTGGATAAAATACTTGAGGTACAAACAAGAGGATTTACATCACATCCCCTGCACTCTTATCAAACTTACCCAGCTGCAAATGTCTGGAATCCATCACTGGGCACGGGATAAGGATCCATGGAGAATAGACTGTGGGTGTTCACTGAATCCAGGTTAGTCAAAAAACTGAACTCCAGATGAGAACCTGCTTTCAAGAAAGTTAACATGGAAAGGCTTAAAATCCAAAGTCTACCTCTGGTACACACACCATTGCACATACATAAACAGGGGAACACACCTGCATATACTTGTATTCACATATAAACATATACTGCATACCACACATATGCATGCATACACACTGTATATATTTAAATAAATCACTTTATAAGCAAAATAATAGGTAGGAGCTTGTGAGTATGTGTGTATTGCTGAGAATTCAATACAGGACCCTTAGCATATTAGATGCTTGCCGCACACCGCGCCCCTGTGTCTGTGCTCTATGCGTTGTTACCCAGTTCCTGAGCTTTGGGCAAGGGGGCTGGAAGTTAAAATACACAAACACACACAGACAGAGAGACAGCGACATGGGTCATCCTTGAATTCCCCAAGAATGCCCCCGTTATTGTGTTCAGGGGTAGATTATATAGAGATAACCACACCCCAGCCAAACCCACCAGAAACCACTCTCCTGCCATCAGGAACTCCTGAAGGTCTTGTGCTCAGAGCAGCTGTAGGCACTCAGATCAGGGGATTACAAGAAATTCAGGATCTGGGGTCTCATTGCTCCCAACAGATGCTAGTATCACTGATAGCACCAGATGCAAGAGTTATTTTTAGAAAATAATCTTTATTCTTTCCAAATTTCGCACATGTAAACAGTGTATCATGATCATATACAACTCACTCCCCTAACTCCCTCTATGCACCCCTCCCATATCTTCCCTCCAAATTTCAGGTCCTTCTCTTTTCCTATAACTCCCTGAGTGCAATTATACAGACAGGAATGGAGTCTCCACTGGGATATGCGCTGTATACTGGTGGCCACACTTCCCCAGCATCTATCTACTGTGGATAGCTTCTAGGCTGAAGGTGACCCTTATAAAACCCTCCTCTACTCATGCTGGAATTTTTACTGGCTTGTTGTTGTGTAGTTAGCCAGAGCTGCTGTGAGCTCAGGTGTGTGATGACCAAAAGATACATTTTTAAAACAAGTTTCCATTGTTCAGTTTTCTCAGTTAATACAGAATCACTGTTCCTTTTAGAAAACAATCCATATGTATGCACTGTTGTTGATTTCTCTGAATATATATATATATATTATAGTATATGACTGTAAGATATATCACAAGTAAATCATATTCATAAATCATATAGGAGCATTATATATGATGTATGTGTATATAGATATGAATATATATTATGAAAACTATATGTATGTATGTACAGATACATATTACTTCACGAAAATTCTAGAAACTAGAATTTTCTGCTTAGGAAATAAGTCTGTATCATTTACTAATTTAAAGCTGATTTAATTCATTAATGCTATTGCCTACTTCACATTATGAAATAAAGTTTTTTTTTCTGCAGAGTTGACTTCCATTTATTTTAAAATGCAAATGTACATTTAGTGGTAATACTCTATCTTAGAAAAGTAAAGTTCACTTAGTTTTTTGGGATGAGTTTACTAATGATGGTTGTTCATTCTCTTTTATAAATGTTGTTCTCATTTATAAATGCTGTTCATATGTCTTTTAACCAAAAGGGCCAACTGCATCTTCTGAGGGCTATATCATTTGGCTATTTGCGGATTGTTTAGAGAAAGCCCTTGTCTCACATCCTGAGTGTCTGTGAATGTCATCCAATTTTAAAGGCACACCTAAAACCAAGAAACAATCAAGTCACTGACTTTTACCCCCTCTTCACTATGACTAAGAGGCAGTGTTTTCATCTTCACAATAAGCGGAAATCTCGTTTCTTTGGAAAAGATTTCCAGTGTTATCTCTCCTCCCGTTGCTAAAGGAGAAACTGCAATAGCAAATTTTGTTTTAAAAGTGAAGATGATTTGATGTCATAAAGAATTGTCTCTTTTTAAAAAGAGAGATCTGAATCAACATTAGGAGCAGGTTTATTTTAAATAGCAATGTGACTAGCTAAGCTTGACAGGTTGTCAGCAAGATGCTCATGGAATGTTTATATAAGCTGTTGCTAGTCTTCTATGCCCCATTGCAGAGTTACAATTTGTGACTAATTGCTTTCACTGTTCTCTGAATTTACTGACATGGTTCTCTCTTTCCTTCAAAAAGCTCAAAGCATTTGGAAACATTTGTCTTTCTCCAGACCTGAGAAGAAGAAGCATATGTAGGTGCTGGATGTTTTCTAAGTGCGCTGTAATGCTCTCTGGATTAATAGGTTCAAGGGGCTGTGCCATATGCGAAGTGAATGAGTTTTATGCCAAAGTCATAACACCTTAAAGTTTATACTAAGTAGTACTTTTTAAAGAATAGGTCATAAGTAGCTATGAATTATTGGCATAGTCACAAATAAACACAGAACTTTTGGACTGAATTAGCAATAGTGAAATTCACCAAATACAGGTCATTATTTCTTATCTTTAAGCTGGTTGCATTTGGGGGAGTATGAAAGTCTCAGGGGAAACCAAATGTCTACCACACCTCTTATGTGGTATATTTGAGTTGGAGACAGGCTCACAGATCTCATAGAGATCTTTCAAGGGGATATTAAATGATACATATTTGGGTAAATGCTGTAAAAAAAATAGAAAGCACTGTATAAGATAGCACTGCTTCTTTTGCTGAACAAAATTTTGGTTATTCTGCTTATGCATTACTTCAGCTTTCTTCCTTTGAGTTGATCTTTTCTTTTTCACTTTTTGTTTGGACTTTGCAGACTAATATCAAGCTGGATATGTTTACTCTATAGGATATATGTTTATGATTTTTTTCAAGTCCAGTGAGATAGACAAAATCATTTTGGTAAAACCAACAGCAAATGTTCCTTCTCTGTCTCAAGATCTACCTCACATCTAACTTCTTTCTAGTCATTCAGTCGAATTTACCTGCCATAAAATATATGAAATTAAAAAATAGTGAAAATTATTGTGACCATTTCTTTATGTAGCAGATATTTCCATGAAATTTAAATATATTATCTCATTTAATTCTCAGTTGCATCCCATGAACTATTTCCTCTTCAATGCCATGAGCATTTAAATATTTATCATTATTCATTACTCCCTCAACTTAACATATATAAAATATGGGGATATAGACACTAATAGCCATTATGATAGCTTTCTGCTGAATTCCATTGTTTTAATTTTAAAACAAGAGGTATCATCCTTTGTGGAAAAGGTTATGCATCAATATTTCATTACTGATCAACAAAAATACAATTTCTAAGAATGTGACAGAGGCCAAAGTTCCAGAGGAGAGATTGGGACACTAACACAGACATATAACCTTCACCATACAGTCTGTCCTGCCTATGAAATGTGCTAAGGTAAGGACGATGCAGAGACCATGGGCCTGGCCAACCAATGCTGGTCCAGCCTCAGACCCTTACCATGAGAGTGAACCCACCCCTGACACTTTCAGGAATGCCAGGACACAGAGGTTGGATGTCCCAGAGACCTTGGACATAACCATACACAATTGAGAAAAAAATGTCAATCTAATGGTGCCTAATGATATTATGCTATACTCATAGATTGGTGTCTAGCGCACGTGTCATCAGAGAGGTTTCATTCAGCAACTGATGGGAAAAGATGCACAGACTGGCAGCCAAACATTAGGCTGAGCTTGAGGAATCCTTCTGAAGTGAGGAAGGCTTATAGGAACAAGACGGGTCAAGGACAAAGCGAGAAAACTCACAGAATAAACTAACATGGGCTCATAGGGGTTCACAGAGACTGAACCAATGATCAGGGAGCTTCGGTGGTACTGACCTAGGCCTTCTGCACATGTTACAGTTGTGTAGCTTGGTCTTCTTGTGGGCTTCCTATCAGTGTGAGAGCGGCTATCTTTTGCCTGTTCTTGGGGCCTTTTCCATCCTTAATATGAGGAGAGGTATTTAGTCTTATTGCAACTTAATATGACATGTTTGATAGCTGTAAAAGGCTTGCGGCTATTTTCTGGAGAGAAATGGAGAAGTGGATGGGGCAGGTCAGAGGGGAGGTGGTAGGAGGGAATAGGAAAAGGGGAGGGAGAGAAAACTTCTCTCAAGATGTAAAATAGATAAATAAATTAACAAAGAAAGAATTCAAATACGGAGAGCTTTGTGTATGCTAGGTACAGAGTTCAAATTCAACAGAATTGGAGCACATGCAAAACTTGAGACATGGTCCCCACAACTGAAATGATGGACTTAACGACACTCCATAGTTTCCTTTTTGTGTGCGTCTATATGATAGGAGCATAATATCGTGCCAACTTGCTTAACGGAGTTTCAAATTTGCAATCCTGTTCTGTAACCTGTAGGCACTGGGTTGGACAAGTCTCTACACTTTATTCATATAGCAAAACCGAACAACTGTAACTACTGAATGACAGCATTTCATTTTCTCTACCTTGGAAACCACTACTGTAGTCTCTGCTCCTCTTAGTCTGCCAGTTATTGAGACTTCATGTGATCAAACAGTGTTTCTCTTTCTATCACTGACGGACTTTCAGATCATGCATTACCTTCAGTTTAATTCACGTTGCTGAAAATTGGGGGATTTCCTTCTTTCATGGGGCTGAATAATATCCCGGCATCTAAATATACTCATATGTTTATCCATTTCATATCTAATCTGTTCTCATATTTCGGCTATTGTGAAAAGTGACTAAATAAATAGTGTAATGCAAAATTCCTTTACAATAATTTTAATATTTTTGAATACACAGGATGGTATTTCTAGAATTTGTAGTAGATTATTTACTTGATCTTTTTGCTGCATGGGGGCTTAAACCGTGGCTTCATGCATGCCCGATAAGCACTCTGTCACCGAGCCAAACCCTTACTTCTATTTTTAATGTTTAGAAAAACCTCTACATTGCTACTTCATTTTACATGTCAACCAAATGTGTAGAGGGGCTTTAATTTCACCACATCCTTGCCAGCACTCACATTTTAAAATATCCTTGTTATAATAAACATATTAATAAGTGTAAGATCATATCTCACAGTAGTTTTAGGTTCAATTTCCCTGATGGTTAGTGATTTTGGATATCTTTTCTAAAATTTGCTGCTCATTTATTTCTGTATACTGATACACTTCTTTTCTGGCAAAATATCAACTCAGGTTCTATATCACCCAAAAAAGTCAACTTACAATGAATTAAAATTCAAAAAGACCTGAAAGCAAAAGTACTCAAATAAGTTGCTCTTGAGAATGAATTTTAGTTATAACAATAAACACAGCCACCCAAAGGAAAATAATCAAGGTGGATTGTATCAACCTTAAAACAGTGTGTACAGCAAAAAATTTAGTCAGCCCATGGAACGGGAGGAAATACTTGCAAACAAAGCATCT
>JABTXL010006712.1:28405477-28423282 GCA_025134845.1 Neodon shergylaensis | reverse complement strand
TTTTCACCTCTGAGTTTATAATTTTGAAGTATTTTTAATGACCAAAATATTTTGATTGGCTGATAAAGGAGGAAATATGAAGCTGCCTTTTAATTTTTTACTTCCTTTGTATACCAGCCAATATTTCCCTCAACAGTTCATAGAGCACTTATCATAAATCAGTTTGGAATACTTAAGATATCTCCACCATGCTTAGTTAATTAATATTTTTTTCTGAAGGAAATCTGTTTATGGCAGTGAATACAGATAAATCAAACCATAATATAGCCAGTAATTTTCACCAGTTCTTACAGGACCGGAAAATAAGGTGATGCAATGCAGTTTGGATTTTTAAATATTATTAATGCTGACAGAGTGGTTCTTATACTTGGTGGAAAAGAGATGATTCGGTAGACACCGCTATTTGTCGCTTATTACAATAACATTCTCCAGTTTCTTTCATCGTGTGACACAAACAGACTGAGGTGAATGACTCACAAATTCTAAGTTCCAACCACAAATCAATTTTTTCACTGCCCCTCTTCGCTGAACTGAGTAAAGAGTGATATATCACACTGAATGAACTTTTCTGTTAACATCAGATCATATGTTCTAATATTTAAAACAAAAATATTTGGTACCTTATATATGGTATCTAAAAGAGTAAGCCTTAAATTATTCCGATTGTGTAATGATTGCAGGTTGCCAGTCTGTTTAAGCTGGGTTATGTGACAAGGTTTTAAAATTGAGGCCCTTAGAACGATTTTCAAATGTGCCAGAAGGACTCTGTAATTCAGCACAGCATAAAAGCAGAAAAACTGCTCGGATTATAGTCTCAGCTATGCTGCATATTGCCTTTCTAGACTGCACACGGCACCTGGGTTTTCAGTCTCTCTATTTTGCATTGTCCTGGACTATTCTTATGAACCACAGCGATATACTGGTTATTTGAATTCGATGTCTAAAACAAAGACTATTAAAGAACATTATAGGACCAGTTCATGGTCTGGGTATTGATCTGGAAATTTCTCATAATATGTATTCTCCTCCATGCTTCACAACCAGCTGTGTAAAACAGAGCTTGATTTTCCTTGACATTTACTAGAAATGAGCATCTGAGCCCTCCTCCCTCCCCCTCCCCCATCTATTCATATTTTAGATATAAAATGGTATATATTGGAAGCATAAATGTTTGATTCTTTGAGACTGTAGTTTACATTTGTGTTATTTTTCTGTTACATTTTATGCGGCCAATTTATTTTTCCTTAATGAACGTATCAATTCATATTAATGTGTTGTTTATTGTTATGTCTGCTGTAACCACATAATTGATTGATCCTTTAGTGCAGCACCTATAAAATAATTTATGCAGCATCAAAATTCAAAATGTTCATTAATTAAATTGACTGTGGTGTAAATAAATAAATGAAGCCACTTAAGTTCACTTACTCTTTAAAAGCTTTCTCACTTCTCACTGGGATTTCTCAGTTGAAAATTATTGCACACCGTCCCCTCTGCACTCGTTTCCCTTGTACCTTTATTTCCATTGACTTCTGGATCTAATTTCGGGATCCTTAACTCATCGATACAGCTCTTTTCTTGATGCTTTGTTTGTTACTTGAATACGAAAGTCACTGATTTTTTTTTTAAGTGAACTGAATTAGATAAAGTGATAGGTGCCTTCATGATACTCTGTTTCCAGACCTGATATTTCGAGCAACCAGGAAGGGCACCTAAAGAGAACTGTGTGCTTTGTCAGAGCTAATTCAAAGTAATGGCATTCTGTTTGTGCTGTGCCTGCACAGGTTGTCCTGCTGTGTCCAATGTTCCATTTAACAGGGAAAATATCTAAGGAGAAAATGCTGAAATATGCAGACTGTCTTATTCTTCAAAATGTGAACCACATGCCTTTTGTGATTTAACATGCTCTGGGTTCCGTCAGAAACGTTCAATCCTGTGACCTTATAGTGCCCCCGTTTTGGCGTTTCAAGTGCATTGTTGTTCACATAAATGCCTTGACCCATACTAGTAATTCTGACTGATTTCCCAGTAGTAATGACAGGGTCTCACTACTGCCTGTACTATCTCAAACTATACCTTCGTGGGCCAACACATCTAGACAATATCCATGCAGTTGAGCCTATGACCTATGAATATAAACCAAAAATACCATAAATAGCTCCAGCTGGACACAGATGCATCAACTGTATCTTATTTGATCCATGTCGTTGCCAAAATCAACTTGATCTATCCCCATTTAATTTCACCAATCACAAGAAATTTACACTAAAAATCCAGTTCCTCAAAATCTTGGGAGGAATCTAATTAAAATTTTATTTGTTTATTTGTTTGCTTTTTTACTTTATATTCTGGCTGCATTTCCCCCTCCCTTCTCTCCTCCCAATCCCTCTTCCCATTTCCCCTCTATTCCGTCCCCCAATCCATTTAATTTTAAATCTAAACTTTGAAATTAAAGAATTAAGTAACAAATGTGAATCAAAAAGAAGACTTCTCTATTGTATACTATCTGATTGTACAAACTCAAAATCAGAAGAGAAATGAATGACTGTTATTAACCAACAGGGACCAAAAAGACATCAATCCTCCATAACCTACATGATTTGTTTCAATGTTTCAGAGCTTTAAGGTTGAAGTACCATCTTCAAGTGTTGTGACAGTAAAGATTTTACTTCATTTATTTTGTTGGGACCTGTTATATTTTATTTGTATCTCCATCTCAATATCTCACAGATGGAGGTCTACCTAATGAGGGGATGGGGCTATTCTCTGAATATCTAAAATACATTCCTACCCCAATGTAGCTCCCATTCTACAAGACTTTGTATGGATATAATTTATGATGTGCATGAAGGGTCCCATCTTAACTAAAGGCTACAGACTTTGTTGGCCACTTAGAAAAATTAAGAAACATGATTCTCAAATTTTCAACAGAACCTTCTCATTTGATTTAATTGCAAAAATAAAATTCTGGTGTCTTTTTTATTTTCATTAACTCCAATATTGATGATTCATTATGAAACTGAGGAGAAATTAAAATTTTAACAGATACAGTCTGATGCATTTCTAGAGATAATGTGCATATGGATATCATACTCTAGAGTCAGATTGCCAGCATTGAGAAGGGAAAATGGACAAAAGATCTCACCCCTAACCAAAATGCTATCTGTATTTGATAACTGCTGGCAAAAGGAAAAATCAGCTTTTCTAAGGAATGTTCCTGAGCATATCAGTGCCAGGGCAGGCCCTATGCACAGGTGTAGATTGTCGTCACATACCAGGTTTTGCCGTTGTTTTCTGTGGAATTGTTATTTCTTTGGGTGTTTTTTTGTCTTATTATTTTTTCATTTGTTTTGATTTTTGTTTTTCTGGGTGTTTTTTTTTTTGCGCGTTTTGAGAGAGAAAGTAAAAGGAAAAACATAAAATTGAGTGAGAAATCACGTGGGGAGGATCTAGGAGAAGTTCGTGGTGGAGGGGAAACGTAATAGAAACATATTGTATAGATTTTTTGTTGTTGTTGTTGTTGTCGTTGGTTTGGGTTTTTTGAGTCAGGGTTTCTCTGTGTAGCTTTGGTGCCTGTCCTGAAACTTGCTCTGTAGAACAGACTGGCTTCAAACTCATAGAGATCCACCTGCCTCTTCCTCCCAAGTGCTGGGACTAAAGATGTGTGCCACTATTGCTTGGTTAGGTGGAAATTTTTTAATAAAAAGGAGAAAATATCCAAATTATGTTTATTAATTTTCTTGTGTGTGCATAAATGTATGCTTACACAAATACATGAGTGTGTACCTGCTTAACATGGCATGTATGTGGATGTCAGAGTTGTAGGAAAGAGTTATTTTATTCCACTATATTGGTTCTGGGGATTGAGTTTAGGTAACTAGAGTCAGAGGAATACACCTTTAGCAGCTGAGATATTTTTTTGGCCCACTTTTCATACTTTCTCTAGGCCTTGTTTTTCTCACTGTATATCAATATAACCATAGGATTTATCTCCAAGAGTTACTTTTTGGATAACGATTAGTACATGTGAAAGAAATGTAGAAATGGCCAGAGTCAAAACGGAATCAGTTGTGTCAACCCTAAGAACAAGAAGGAAAATAAGAAAAAAGAAACAAGAGGACGGGAATAAAGAAAGAAAAAAGAAACAAAATTATAAATAGAGCTTTTTTTTCTTTTATGACTTCTTGATAGTGACTATCATAAAAGACTATCAGAGACATGATGCATATTACAAGACATCTGCCTAGCAACTGGAATTGAGGTTATCCACTGAGGAACATTTATTCAGCCTGGGGCTGATGCTCTTCTTATTAATTACTGTAGCCAAGGATTATTGTTTCAAAATACCTAGTGTAATCTTACTCATTTTGTCTTTAATAATACAGCAAATTTTTGGATAAATTAATGTTTTACTTTGTCAAGTATAGTTCCCTTGCAATGGTCTGCTCTATTCAAATATTTACAATAATTCTTTGGAGAACCTTTTTCAGACTGTTCTAGTGTTAGGTTGAGACAAATGTGTGCAAGACAATAATAATGATGAAAATAATGAGCACGAGTCTAAATTCCAGCAAAAGTCTTCACAGACCTCAAAAGAACGGTACTCAACTTCATATGGAAAAGCAAAAAACCCAGGATAGCCAAAACATTCCTGTACAATAAAAGAACTTCTGGAGGCATCACAATCCCTGACTTCAAATTCTACTACAGAGCTACAGTACTGAAAACAGCCTGATACTGGCATAAAAACAGACAAGAGGACCAATGGAACTGAATCAAAGACCCAGATATTAAACCACACACCTTTGAACACCTGATTTTTGATAAAGAAGCAAAAAAATCAAATGGAAAAAGAAAACATATTTAACAAATGGTGTTGGCATAACTGGATATCAACATATAGAAGAATGAAAATAGATCCATATCTATCACCATGCACAAAATTCAAGTCTAAATGGATCAAAGACCTCACCTCAGCATAAAGCCAAACACATTGAACCTCATAGAAGAGAAAATGGGAAGAACACTTGAACACTTTCTAAACATAAACCCAGTAGCACAGACACTGAGAGAAACAATTAATAAATGGGATCTCCTGAAACTGAAAAGCTTCTGTAAAGCAAAGGACATGATCAACAAGGCAAAACGGCAGCTTACAGAATGGGAAAAGATCTTCACCAACCACACATCAGACAGAGGACTCATCTCCAAAATATAAAAAGAACTGAAGAAGTTGGTCATCAAAAGAACAAATAATCCAATCAAAAATGAAGTACAAACCTAAATAGAGAACTCTCAACAGAGGGATCTAAAATGGCTGAAAGACACTTAAGGAAATGTTCAACACCTTAACCATCAGAAAAATATAAATCAAAACAACTCTGAGATTCCATCTTACACCTGTAAGAATGGCCAAGATCAAAAACACAGATGACAACTTATGCTGGTAAGGATGTGGGGTAAAGGGAACACTCCTGCATTGCTGGTGGTAGTGTAAATTGGTATAGCCCCTTTGGATATCAGTATGGCAATTTCTTATCAAATTAGGAAACAACCTTCTGCAAGACCCAGCAATACCACTTTTGGGTATATACCCAAGGGATGCTCAATCATGCCACAATGACATTTGCTTAACTATGTTCATAGCAGCATTGTTTGTCATAGACAGAACCTATAAACAACCTAATGCCCCTTGACTGAAGAATGGAGATTGAAAACATGGTACATTTACACAATGGAGCAGAAAAAAGTAATGACATCTTGAAATTTTGCAAATGGATGGATCTAGAAAAAAATCATATTGAGTGAGGTAACCCAGACCTAGAAAGATAAATATCATATGTACTCACTCATAAGTGGCTTTTAGACATAAATCAAAGAAACTCAGCCTACAATTCACAATCCCAGAGAAGCTAGACAACAATGAGGACCCTAAGAGAGACATACATGGATCTAATCTACATGAGAAGTAGAAGAAGACAAACTCTCCTGTGTAAATTGAGAGCATGGGGACCTTGGGAGAGGGTTGAAGGGGAGGGGAGAGGAAAGGAGGGGAGCAGAAAAAATATATAGCTCAATAAAATCAATAAAAATTAATAATGACAATAATGATAATATCAATGCTGCTGCTAATAATAATAATAAATATAGATTATTTTGTAGGTAACTTGGCTTTATAGCCATATATATATATATATATATATATATATTTATATGTATTGTGGTTCTAAAACTCTTAAGAAACTGTACCATTCAAAAAATTTTCAGTCTTTATTTCTCATTTTCTCCTTTTGAAAACAAATAAGCCAAGAAAAAAGTGAAAGGATACCCTTTTCTTCTTAAACTTATAAGTAAGCAGTCTCTAAGCCTTCTTCTATATTGCCTTGGTTCTAATGTAAAGGAAATGACTTCCCTGCTAAATAACACGATCAGACAACTCCAAACCTTGGTCTTTAAAAATCTCTGGCAACACAGGAATTTAGTGCAGAATTAAGCTTAATGAATGCAATAACAATATAGCACATTCTGGCTTGCCTCAGTAATTTGTTTTTCCAGGTGTTTTAAAGGGTGAATAAATACACCCTCCTCTCATTGTGCCTGCAAAACAAACAGTTGAATGACTTTTTCTCCCTAGATTTATTTTATTTCAAGACCAGATAATAGATTATTGACCCCACGCCGGAAAGTCAATCAGGCTAATCTCAAAACCAGACCCCAAACAACTAAATGTCTCCTTTGTAATAAGCATTCATATTGGCTGATGAATTCATTTTAATCTTTTTCATACTTTATTTGTATTATGCCTTTGATTATGGCTACCTTGACAGTAATGAGTGGCTTCATTAAACCAAGTCGGTAATTAAATAACTACCTAGATACCGATAACAGCTGAACACAGAAACCAAAGGTGCTTAGCAGAACTTAAAAAGAGGTACAATCCAGCAGCATTATTTCTAGCTTCTTGCCAAATTTTAATGATTTTTTTAATAACAGAGATTGTAATAATAACATCTCAAGATGAGAGGTTAGCAGTGTGTCGAACTGTGACCTCATTAATGCAGATATCAGAGATTACTGGCCTGAAATCATAAGCTACATTTCTCTTTAACTAGAAGGGAACCTCACTTTGTGAGCAAGCCCCATAAATCTGTATTTGTGTTTCTGGACTTGCATTGCTAACATTTTACTGAAAACTCTATGTACTGATCATCGACTTTCTCGTAACAATTGTTACTACCTCACCCCTGTTTTTTCTTACCAGGCATAAACATGTCTGTTTACACATGTCAAGCTAACTCCTTAGTTCATTTATTCATTTAGTAAATTAATTCATCTCAAATGAAAGTTGTAGTAGGAGAATGTGAAGAACAAATTAATACTCCAATAAATTCTTTACTGGTTATGTTCAAGAGAAAATGGGTCAAAAAAGGGAGCAAATACAGACAGACAACTTTGGAAACATTATTTTTCTATACATTGAAACACAAACAACTTGCACTGTAAAGCAAATCCAACAAAGTTCTGTGTATTTATGTTTTTAATATGAGGAATATTCTGTATCTGTAGTTTGTGAATCTACAGCAGTTTTTTTTTCTATGGATAAACCTTCAAAATACTATTGAGCATGTGAATGCAAGGGCAACTAAATTATTCAAACATCTAGTCTAGGGAGTTTCCTGTATAGCATAGAGCAGAAGATGTGATACATCTGTGTTCTGAGTGTCATCCATGATGTAACAATGTGAGCAGTGACAGATGAGAAGCACCCCAAAGTCTAGGTATGATCCTAGTTTTGTCATCAGAGTGCTATGCTGTTTTGTTCGTAACTATGTTGTTTGTTGAATTCGTAACTTTGGAGAGATGTAGATATAGCTAAGGTGAGCCTAGGGTTTGTGAGACACTACATTTGGTCATCAGCACTGCATAAAACCTGGTGTGTTGGTGGACCAGCAATCCTAACATTCTAGACAGGGAAGCAAAGAAGCATTGTAAATCCATCCCATCCTCCTCATCTACATAGTGAGTTTGAGGGCAGCCTCCATTGTATATTCTATAAAATTGTATATTGAATGAAAGGCTTCTTTCCTTACAGGCACAACGGATATAAAATTTGACAGAATTGATAAGGTTATGCACATGGTTGACAGTAAAATCAAATTGATAGACATCAATAAGTTCTCAAGCAAGGATGATGTTCTACTCCCACTCCTGTCAGAGAAGTTCTGGAAATGTCTAAAGACAGTGATGAGTGATGTTGCAAATCAGAGGTGTGGAGTGTTGCTGATCTCTCACTGGCAGCGGTTAGGGATGCTGCAAAACATTCACAATATACTCTGCTGAGTAGTACTCTAATATGTATATATTCCATACTTTCTTCATCCATTCTTCCATTGAAGGGCATCTAGGTTGTTTCCAGGTTCTGGCTATTACAAACAATGCTGCTATGAACATAGTTGAGCATATACTTTTGTTGTATGATAGGGCATCTCTGGGAGCCTAGGCAGTTTGGATGCTCACCTAACTAGACCTGGAAGGATGTGGGTGGTCCTTGGACTTCCCACGGGGCAGGGAACCCTGATTGCTCTTCGGGCTGATGAGGGAGGGGGACTTGATTGGGGGAGGGGAAAGGAAATGAGACGCGGTGGCGGGGAGGAGGCAGAAATCTTTAATAAATAAATAAATAAATAAAAATAAAAAACAATATACTCTCCTTCCAGCACAGAATTACCCAACTCAAAATGTCAAAAATGCGAAAGTTGAGAAGACCAAGTACAAAACAAATGGCACTGCTCAGATGTTAGGATAAGACCAATCGGGAAAACGTACCATGAACAACACAACTAAAATAGTGAAGACAGAAGCTGCCAATGTAGAGCAGAAAATGAATGCCCTGTTCTTTTATCAGAGAACAAACATCACCGAGGAACACTGATAATAGGAATATCATTACAGACGTGGGTGGCATCATCTGCGAACTTGGAAGACAATGGCCGCAGATGGACAGGAGCTTATCTCAGCTCACTTCATTCCCACGTCTCTGGAGGCATCTGTGATTACGCACATCCCAAGCCTTTTGCTCCTAATTGCAGTCTGTTGTATCACGGAGGAGAAACATCAACAGGTTTGAGAGGAAATAAATCTGCAAGACGCTCCATCAACGTAAGCGCTACCCTTCTGGCACCTAAGCTCATCAAGCATTGATGAGGCAAACAGGAAGCCTAATGAAAATAATACAAGGAAATCTTTTCATCAACACCCATCCCTAATGTCTCAGCTATCAGGTCACTGTTATTGCTTCAAGAGGTGGAATCTGAATCTGCAGCCAACACCGGAAGCTCTGCCTTTAAACAAGGCAAGCAGTTATTTTTACCACACGGCTCGTATCAGTTAAGTGGTGCTAACTTGACCTCAATTAAGATACGGTGCTTTTTAAATGTGTTTATATTAGATCCTTCCCACCCCTCATGCACAAGCAGAGAGACAGATACACATGCCTGTGCACGTGTATGATATACACATATATACACACACACACAGGCACTGTTAGACTAAGACTGTTTTCTCCTAATTTAGTTGTCTATGCTTTTCAAAAGAAACACACACAGAGAATTTACAAGGAATTAAAAATCAATGTCTTATCAGCCAGAATAATAATAAAATTAATTTGATGTTTGATATTGACTCTCATTTTCTCCCAGCTTGAATTAACATGATATGTTATGGCATTCTCACTATCTTAATCTGTAAGGAAAGCAAAACAAGAGAGTGATGAGGGCTTTCTCCTTTGCCACCTGAAATGTGCCAATGCAGAGGATGAACCTCGGGAGCTTAAATGCCATCAGGGTGTGTTTCTTGAAGTGGCAGAATTGCGTGATGGGTGTGTGAAGGCAGGGATGGGGATAGGGCAGGGCAGGATATCCTCTTCATCAAACATTATACATTGCTTTCCTCATCAGGAGCTCAGTGAGTCACACAAATTGTCCGAGCTCAAACACTTAGGGTATCGTAAACTGAACACGCCCTTCCATTAGGTTCAAAGTAAAAAGATCACACAAGGAAACCTGAAATGTCCTGTCTAGAGAATGTGGCGAGATAATGAAGGGTTTTGATACTATGAATAAGTTATCATACTTCTGCAAGGTGCAAAGGAAATCTAAGGGATCCTATGGTGGGAAAAAAAACATATAATGACTTAGTAGGACGGTCTATACTAAAGGATATATATTCTCCTTCCTCACTCAGTGTTGGCATTTCCTTCTGTCTCTTCTGACTCCATGGGCCAAAAAGCAAGACTATGCAAACATGACCTCAAAACACAGGCAGGCATTTTACTAATGCTTTAATATTTGTAAAGGTTTGAAACATTAGTATTTTTCAACATCAATTATTGAGCCCCAAATTTATGACAGACTTAAGCAAGATATATAAAATAAATCTAAAGAAAATAAGAATATGGTTTCTCCAGAATTTTAGGTGGAATTAGATATAATAAAAAGCAAAAACTATAACACTGGTTGGCAAATTACCATGCATGAACTAAATCTAGCCCACTGACATTTAAAAAAAAAACATTTTATTGGTACACAGGACTGTCCATTTAATTACTTGGTGGTATTTTACATTACATATTAAATGTTATAGCAGTGCGTCTTAGTTGGCAATGCCTAAAATATTTACAATATAGTCTTTTACTTAAAAGCTTACCAAACCCTAGCTTGCAATGATGCCATACACACAGAAGTAATGTTCATATACACATTGCAGTCTACACAAGAAGCTGCTATATCATCCAGTTTGTAAACAAACCAATGGCACTTCCAAGATTAAATAATTAAATTAAATTAAATTTTCAGTGCCACACAGAGAATTAGCTGAGACTGCAGTAGAATCCAGGAATTCTGAAGACAGAGCCCATCCTCTTAGTTTGTGGTTTGTGCACTCCATTGACAAGAGCTATAAGTATCTCAACAGTCATAACAATATGATTAAGAAATTAGGTTCTTCCATCATCAAATTAAATTTCATGCTTTGTTTCCTTTGGCTGGCAGAACTTTATACAATTAAAAGAAGAAAGAGCATTCAAAGTTTGTCTCATCCCCACTTGGAGCATGAGTCTTGCGACCACTGAGGATGACAGCACTCATGGTTCCATTTCTTCATCCTCTCTGTTGTCTGGCTTCATGTGACTTCCAGTGTAGTCCCGAATGGAATAGAGAATCTCATCCTGATTCAGTCATGCGACTTACTATGATCAGTGGAGCCTTAGTAGACATGCTACTGGCAAATAGAAATTAACGTCCGCTTGTAACTAGTGTTTTGATTCTCAGGTCTTTGCTACTTCTTTGAGAAATGGCCAAGGGAGCAGACCTGAAGATAAAGCAGAGGCAAGTCACTCTGGGTACTTCAGGGGGCCAGGAAAGAAACTCTAACGAATGTGAACAATAACGGCTTAATGTTATACCTCACTGAGGATTTATAGTTGTTTGCTCTGTACCATTAGTTTGATAATATGTGGTGGATAAAGGAAAATGTGTACCATAAAATCAATATGTAGAATACAAGGAATGTATCACTTTGCTTCCTAGTTATCACCACTGTTTCTCTCTTCCTTTTCTTCTTTCTCTCTCTCTCTTTTCCATTTATTGTCTCAGAAACCATGTCCTTCTATGTTCCTTACACTATTCACCTAATAGTTGAGTTTAAGTCTTCTCCTCCCTTCAGCGTCCCTAGATGCTGGGAATATACATGTACAACATCAAGTTTTCTACTAATGAAAAAAATATTTTTTCAGTATTTATTATTGCAGTCCTTTAAAAAGTAGATCACTCGGTCTAGGCATTAGACATCATTGTCCTCTGTACTTGAATTTAGAAATTTGATGTGCCAGAAGTCAAATTATTCAAAAGCACTGAAGAGTTGGAAAAATGTAGTGGGTACCACTAAGGAAATCAGGAATCAGAAAAGGAAAATTTCATATTTACAGAACGAGTGCATAGGGCTAGGAAGATGGCAACCTGAGTTCCATCTCTGAGACCAACACCATGGAAAGAGAAAATCAGTTCCATCAATTTGTCCTCAGAGCTGTAGTCAGAAACTCTATAATATATTTGTTTCCCTTCAAAAGTAAATAAATATAAAAACTACATTTTTATAGAGCTAGAAAGTAGGAGGAAGAGGTAAACTGTGTTAAAAAAGATGTGCAACAGTTATGATATGCTGTCAGGAACAAAAGAAGAGCAGAGAGTCTCATAATTAAAAGAAAAATAAGATAAAGTATTAAAAGACTTCACAAAGAGTCAAGAATATAAATATTTTAGGTAATAAAAATTCTCCTGAAAGCACTAGTATGATATAGGTAATAGGGTTCACAAATTCACAGATAGGAGACTACATGAAGCTAATAACTTCGATCATTTTTACCTTTAAAGGTGTCTTTGTTACATCAGCAGACATTTTCCAAATATTTTTGGAGTATTTACTTTGAATATTGCATGTTATGTATGGGGAACACGAGTGCAGAGAAAACATGCAACTTCACCAGCTAACATATATAGTAGATCTTATTAAAGTGTGTCTCAACCAAAATCGTTTTAAGGACACCCAATCACTATACAACAAGGGTCTTGTTGCTGAGTAAATGAAGACTTTAATGTAGACTGATAAAGACAGCTAAATACAAATGGAACTTTTCATTCTCATTTGAACCCATTTTAAAATGACATGAAGTATTTCCTTGATATCTCAGAGTGCATTAAACGAGACTATATAGATTGGGTTTATTCAGTTAAACAAACTCAATAATGAATTTAGGAAATTTTATTCCAGTCATTAGTTCATCTTTATAAACATAAACAACTATGAAACTAGAAAGCACATAGTTAAATGATTTTATATGTTATATAGAAAGGTCTCTATAAAATCTTCAACCATTTGGAAACTAGGTAACATACTTCTATATTACCAGTGACTTAAGTGGACAAGAATCAGGGAAAACAGCAACAGTATTGAAGATAATAAACACAAAGACATAGCATGATAAAATTTTGGACACACTTATAAATTAGCACTTAAATGAGAATTTGTAACTTCATATATATATATCTATATATATATATCAGAAAATGATAATGCTATAACATCAGTCATGTAGAACTGTATGTTCAGACATTATTGAAACACAAAATGAACATAAAAGCAATAGAAAGAAATAATACCAAGCAGAAATCAGTGAACAAGAGAATGAGAACCCCAGACAATATTAATAAATTAAAACATAGTTCTATATCAATATTAGTAGCTAAGACTACCTTTACCTAGACTAAACAAGAGGTGAAACATGGGGCTCATATTAAAAATGTCATTAATGACGGGCGGTGGTGGCGCACGCCTTTAATCCCAGCACTCGGGAGGCAGAGGCAGGCGGATCTCTGTGAGTTCGAGACCAGCCTGGTCTACAAGAGCTAGTTCCAGGACAGGCTCCAAAACCACAGAGAAACCCTGTCTTGAAAAACCAAAAAAAAAATGTCATTAATGAACAAGTGGACATCACTATGGATGTGGTTACAGTCTGCCTCTGGAACACTCCTGTGTCCCCACTCCAAGAATTTGTATCCTTAGGTCCTCTACACTGACAGAGACAAAATGTATAACCAGAAGTAGGACACAAAATGATTAAGAGAAGTATCTGCTGTCCATTGCACTCAAATATTTGACCCCAAGAACCTTGTGAAGTTTTGAATATTTGTCTTAAATTTCGAGTTTGGGTTTATGAAGTGGTAGATAATACCAAATCATTAAGGAGAAATACCACAAAACATATTGTAGCAATAAATTGTAACAACTTGGAAGATAAAGTAAAATTATTTGAGGGACAAAATGATAAAATAATAAAAAATAAATGAACGAATCAGAAATTAGTCACATTTATTAAAGATATTGAATCTGAAACCAAAAAAAAAAAATCCATACTGAAATGCCAGGATAAAACGACTCATTGATGAATTCTACCAAATATTTTACAAGAAATAAAGCCAATATTCTTCATAAACATAGTTGTAAACATTATAAAATATAATTAGAGCTTTAGTCTGATTTTAACCTATTGCATATGTAAATTTTTTTGTTTGCTTGTTTAAATTTTATGAGAAATGAACACTATGAAAATCCAAGTAAACATCTTATTGGTTCTTCTATATATATAGTTTTGCATAATTGTTTTGGTCATATTTATCTCCCTCATGAACTCTTCCCAGTTCTACCCCCCCTTCCCTATGTACTCTATTTATTCTTTAAAAAATATTCAAGACCAATTTAGGCTGGACAAATATTCTTGGATGTATGTTCTTCTACTGGGTTCTGGTCAACTTACCAGGGGTTGCAGTCTGTACTACTTGAACTATAATTGGTATCTGACTCAGTATATTTAAACTTTCAGCATTGTGATATTCACCATTCTTTCCTGGAGATGAATTTAGCCAATACGTATCAAGGTAAAATCCTCTAGGATAAATGGTTAAACACTCATTTGTTGTCAAGGTTATGACAGTGGAACTCTTTTCTCAATGGCTGACTTTAAACATTGCATTCATCAGCTGCTGAGTCACATCTGTCTACTGCACCACCTTAACGACAATCACAGAGATATGGCGTGACACAGGTTTAACAATCTCCCTGAAGTTTCTTGAGGACAAATGCCAAAAAGAAGTGTAATTGAAATGAGAAAAGAAGGGGACAAATTGAATTGCTATGGTCAGAAGTCTTGGCTCTCTGCAGCATTGAATTGAGGTGAGCTGATTGTTAAATTAATTGAAAAGGTACACTGTTGCACTGGAAAATTGGGTTGTCTTAACTCTGTGTTCTCATCCTGATGGAGGTTAACTTTTATTTTTTAAAACAATGTCAGATGGAATTGACAGTTCCTTCACTCTACTTTTTGTACAAAAATTTCCTATTATTCGTGTCAGAAACTGAGTGAGGTAGTACAGGTTTTCCCAGCTACCAGAGAAACTGGCACAGAAGGATCCAATTACCATTTTCAGGTCTTAACAAAAAATTCATGGTAACTCATGGCTTGGATTTTCATTAAGAGTACATTTCATTGAGTATCTGATGCCTTAAACAATCATACACACAGAGAGGTTAGCTATGCACTGGCAAAATGTCGAGATGCTTTCCCAGCTTACCCGAGTAATCAGAGCCTGAAGGACCAAGGCCATGTCTTCAGAAAACAAGGTAGAATGCAAGTGGAGCTCCTGAGATACATAAAATATTAAACCAAAATTCTCTAATTGGTCTCAGAGAAGAAAAGCATGGAGTAAGTCCTATTACCTGACGATAGCAAACATCCAGGAAGTATTACATACATAAACAGTGCATGGAGAAAAATGAAACTGACCCCTGAACCTGTATCCAGAACCACATGCAGATTAGAATCCACTTCTGAATTAAACCAAATAACTTCACAAAGCAGACAGAATTAATTTGCAGTATTCTTTGTTGAAGTGACATGCAGTTTACTTTTCCAAAAATGTTTCTTTGGCTAAAAGTCTAGGACTGTCTTTTGTTTTCAACAGTGCTGATGGATTCAGTTCTCTATGATTTGAGAATATTTCTGGGAATTGCTTGTATCTTATGCTTGCCTTTTAGCTTGATAAGATGGCATACATGATTAAAGACACAAATTAAAACAAACTCTCAAATGGCATCCCTAATAAACACTTCAAACAAGCATAAAAGAGCTAAACACAATACTTGAATTAGTATTAGCAAATATAATTTTGTCATCATTATATTCTTCTTTCCTAATTAAAACACTATGAGTTGCTTATGCTTCATTTTAACCCCTTTATTTTCTATTTTTATGAAAGAAGTATAGTATAAAAATAATTATTTACTACACTCCATTCCATTTTAAATACCCTAATATCTATTGAAGGTTGAAGATCAAGAATACATTGATATATTTCTAGCTATTTTATATTTTGAGAGATAGAGAAATCAATAGGTAGATTGATAAGTCATAGATAAGATCTCTCTCTCTCTCTCTCTCTCTCTCTATATATATATATATATATATGTATATATCATATATACACACATGTGTGTGTGGAGAAGGAGAGAGAGAGAAGGAGAGAGGGAGAAAAAGAGAGAGAAAGAGAGAGAGAGAGATTGAGTGATAGATGGATAGACCTACAGATAATAAAGACATAAACTGTAACAAGTAAAATTTTTCTACCATTAAAAACAAAGGTTACAGATAGAGAAATCAAAAAAAATTTCACTGTGGGGTAAATTTTAACAGTGGCTTTCGAGTGTGTGTACACTTTGCAGTTACCTGGTCTCAGAGAGTTACCTACCATACAGTTTAATTCCAAATATTTTTTTGTAAATTTTATTAACGCCCTTTCTGCTTCAAGTTCATGGACAACTGGCATAGTAGCCATTACCTGTAAGTTTCTTTACAGGAACAGATATAAACATAATATCACAGAACCTATTGGATTTGTACTGGCTGGATTTGTGTGTCAACTTGAGACAAGCTGGAGTCATCAGAAGAAGGAGACTCTGTTGAGGAAATGTCTCGATGAGATCCAGCTGTAAGGAATTTTCTCACTTAGTGATCAGTGAGGGGAGGGCCCAGACCATTATGAGTGGCGCCAACCCTGGGGTAGTGGTCCTGGGTTCTTTAAGAAAGCAGACTGAGCAATGCATAGGAAGCAAGCCATTAAGTTGCACTTCTCCATGACCTCTCATTAGATCCTGTCTCCAGTACCCTGCCCTGCCTAAAGTTCCTGCCTAACTTCCTTCAGTGATGGATGTCAATGCAGAAGTATAAGCCAAATAAACTCTTTCCTTCCCAACTTGTTTTTTTGTTCATTTTATTTTGTTGTGGCAACATAAACCATAGCTAAGAGGACTTTAGTTTAACGTTTATGACCATGCTAGAAAGAGTATGAAAATTAACATAGAACAGAGTAGCTACTCATGCCTGGGCATTGTGCTGTTAGGAAAGAAGAAAGAAAAATCAAAATGAGGAGTGACAGAAAGCACCTTTCCTGGGTGGCACTGGGTCCCTCCCATTTTCCTGTCTTGTCCTACCATTCTAGTGCCAATAGATTCCCTCACACAAACTTTTAAAGTCAATTTTCAGTTCTAAATAGATCCCATCTTATCATACTTCTTCTAAAAATCATTTCCATTTTGCCTCTCAAATGTTGAGAGGAATATCTACTGAATGACCAAGACATGTGATCAGAAGAGTTGCTTGTAAATCTTTGAGAGTTTGTTGGTTTTAAGAAGAAACCATTTTAGTAGAAAAGGACATATTTTACATTAACTTGAGAATAAATCACCACAATTAATAATTTCACCATATCTCCTTTTATAGGTGCAGTCACAGGCAATCTCCAGGATGCCCAGTGCCTTTTATATAGGAACAAACAAAAATATACTTCTTATCTCTTAAGAAAATCAGTCTTAAGATTTTCAGTGCCTACTTTATCATGATTCTGCAAGCAAGAATAAACACTTTCAATTTCCTAGCTTGTTCATCTTTTCCCTTCACAGTAGACAAGCTTGTCTGTCTATCTATCTATCTATCTATCTATCTATCTATCTATCTATCTACCTATCATCTATCCATCAGTCCATTCATCAATCCATCCATCCATCCATCCATCCATCCATCCATCCATCCATCCATCTATCCATCCATCACCTACCTACCTGTCTGTTTGTGTCTGTCTGCCTGCCTGCCTGCCTATCTATCTATCTATCTATCTATCTATCTATCTATCTATCTATCTA
>JABTXL010006712.1:28332431-28405467 GCA_025134845.1 Neodon shergylaensis | reverse complement strand
CTATCTATCTATCTATCTATCTATCTATCTATCTATCTATCTATCTATCTATCTATATTTGAGACAGTTTCACTATCTCACTATGTAGCTCTGACTGGCTTGGAAATTGCTATGTAGACCAAGCCAGCCTCAGATTCTTAGAGATCCACCGGTCACTGCCTCCAATTTCTGGGATTTATAACTTGCCCATCCTGCTTTCTTATAGAATTAGGACCACCAGCCCAAAGATGGCACCACCAACAGTAGGCTGGGCCCTCCCACATCAATCATTAATTAAGAACGTACCCTAAAAACTTTTCTATCTGAGAGAGGCAATTTCTCAATAAACTTTCAGACTACATGACTGTAGCTTGTATCAAGTTGACATAGAACAAGCAAGCACAATGAGGTATACATTGTCTTAAACTAGGATGTTAATCCAGGTGAAAGTTCACTCAGAATGTGACTGGAGGGAGTCACAACCACAACATTGTGACATGAGTCACTAATGCTTCAGAATCCACACTCATTCTATGAATTGATTAATAATTAAGTATTAATAAATAAATCAATTATTAATTGAAATTAATGAATTTTTGACATTTAAAAAAATTTACACGGTAGCCCCAGTTTCCCCTTCCACCCTTTCTCCCGCCCAACCAACTCCAGCATCCCACCCCCCCATCCACTTCTCAAAGGAGGTAAGGCCTCCATGGGGGAATCAACAAAGTCTGGTATACCAAGTTGAGGCCAGACCATGTCCCTCCCCTCTGTATCCACTAACTGATGGAAGCAGATGCAGTGATCCACAACCAAGCACTGGGCTGAGCTCCTGGAGCTTAGCTGAAGAGAAGGAGGAGGGATCATATGAGCAAGAGGCATTAAGATCATGATTGGGAAAACCACAGCGACATCTGATTTGAGCTAGTGGGAGCCCACAGACTCTGGAATGATGGCTGGGGATCCCGCATGGAACCGAATTAAGCCCTCTGAATGTGGGTGATAGTTATGTGGCTTGATCTGTTGCGGGGGGTGGGGTGGCGTGGGGCCAGGATTTATCCTGGGTACATGAACTAGTTTATTGGAGCCCATTGTATTAATTTGTAATAGAGTGTATTAAGCAGACTAGTTTGGTTATAAACAATTTATAAATTGAATTTATTCATCTTGCCTTTCCCACCTTTCAGGGTATTGTTGCTGTTTTGGAAAGTATTTTCTCTTGGCTGACAAGCATGTGGCATTTTGTTTTTCAGTTTTTGAAATTAAATATAACATTGTTTACCCTTTCCGTTTCTTCTCTCTAACTTTTTCAATGTATCTTGCTCATTTCTCTGTCTCAAACTCATGGACTCAGTTATTTCTTTGTTTTACACACACACACACACACACACACACAGACACACACACACTAAATGCAAAAATACAACCTGCTTAGTTTGTATAATGTTACTTAGATGTATATAATTTCAGGGCTGACCACTCAATAGTAATTAGCTGGGGAAGACTTTCCCCCTCGCTTTCAGCATTTCTTAGCTGCCTGTAGGTATTTTATTATTTTTTTGTTTGTTTTTTGTTTTTAGTTGTTCTTTTGTCTAAGGTTGAGGCCCCATGAGATATCCCCCATTCCGTGTTAATAAATCAATTGGTATTGTCCTTTTTGAGGTCTTGTTTAAACAGTCATGTTGGTGAGAAGGCATAGCTTCTCTGACATGTTCCTGAATATGAAATCTCATAGCATACTTGTCTTTCCTCTGACGTCCACATTTATTTATTTATTTATTTATTTATTTATTTATTTATTTATTTATTTCCCTCTCTTTTACTATGGTCCCTGAGCCTCAGGTGCATGAGTTCAGCTGCAGGTGTTAGTTAAAAATGAGCAAGTCTCTCCATTTTCACTGGTTGTGCTTTTCTGTAGTGATCTCTCTCTGTTGGAAGGAGATTTTTTTTTAACGCAAGGTGAGAGCGATACTCTTCTGTATGAGAACAAATATTTAGAGTGTATCCAGGAATTATGCTGGTTTAATAAAGAGGTAGTTACCGGTTCTCCTCCAAGACCCATGACTTCAGTAGTCTTGGGGCTACATTTCCAGTACTGTGCATGCTTTCCCTTCTACTCTGAGTCTTAAGTCCTGTTAGAGGATTGTTGCAAACCGCCAAAATATGTGTGCTTCTGCTGCACCATTGGGTATCATGCTGGCGCTTGTTAGTTCATAGGCATCATTGTTGGACAGGACTATTGATTACTTCCCTTTCTTGGAATCCTACATGGTATTTATTGGCACCACAAAAGCTAGTCCTCAGGGAGGACAAATGACTTTAAATCTAAACAAGGCAACAAAAGGAAACAGCAAGTCAAACTGCTTCCTAAGCTTATAAAAAACTAATTGTTAGATGAAGTTTCATATTATTTAATTTCAGTCACTTTAATTCAGTGGCCGATTGAAATGAAAGTTTTGTTTTCAGAACACATTAAACATGGGGCCATATATTTCATGCTGCTTTCCTTGACAATCCATGTCAGAATAGAGTGAGTAAAAGTGAAATATGATAAACTGGATCTCTCAGATGCCATCCTACAACCTTCCCCGAGCACAGTCTGTCAACAGAGTTTTCATTTCATCCCAAGAACCTCAGTCTGCTACTCAGTGGCTGTTAGGAGGCAAACAGCCTTCCAGCATCTGTGCCGTAATAATTGTTATTTAATGCTTATTAGCTCTCTTGTGTCTTCAGCCTGCCACCAATGATCCATATTTCATAAGATTTATTATCCAGTGAGGAGTATCACACAGAGTCTTGGTTACCTTTCTATAGTCAGTTTGCTTTTGCATTTTCTCACTCAGAATAGGCCCTGTGAGGCTCCTCATGACAAACCTGAATGGAATCATGAAATGTCCCCTCTAGGCAGGAAAAGATCATTATCACAGATAAATTGCAAACTGCATATATTATATGCTAATTGTGGTTTACCCTTTAAAATAAGGGTAGAACTAGCAGAAAACTAACAAAAAATGTGCTTGCTATCTTTACAGATTATTCCTTGCAGCAATAATTGTAATAGCAAATGCCAGAAACAACTCAAATGTCCCTACTAGGAAATGTATAAGGTCAATTATGATGCAGCCATACAGTTATAAAAACAAAATGAAATGTGTCTCTTTATATCGTGCCATGTATAATCATAGGATGTATGCAAGCCTCACAAGTGTTCGTGAAATCATCGTGTTGTATATGTGCAGATAGACACATCTCTCTGTATTTAATGTATATACTTGCTCATACTGTCAGAAAGAAATAACGGAAGGCTAATCAAAAAGCAGATGGAATTCTCACTATATGGGGAAGGAGTGCACACAGAGCAGAGGTTGAGCTAGCAGAAAAAGTACTCTAAATATAATTTTTTTTACTTTTGGCTCCAGAACTATGTACTATTTTACAAAACAATAAAGATAAAAGGAAATATGTAGGTTATTCCTCACCCCGAGAAAACTTAACTAAAATCAATGTGCAATGCCTGGAAAGCTGAAGGGCTAGACAATGCAGAGAGATAGATAGATGCATCAATTTAGTTTTATTTGAAGAATCATCTAAGACGAAAAAAGTTAGCTTTTCTTGTATGTGTCACTAGTTTGTAAGTGAATTACTGGTGTTTCAGTGTTTTCTATGAACAGAATATAATATTATAAAAACTCTTCTTGTGCTCTCGGCATAAAAATAAAATAAACAGTATGTAAAGCATAGGCTTCAATAATTACAGGATAATCAAAGTGAATGAGGGAGTGATGTTTCTTTCCGGTTGCCTTTTTTCTCAAGTGGTTACTTGCAAGGGTTATAAAATCTATTCAGATATCAGATTTAACTTCCTCTATCCATTGAACCATGTACTCACTTGTGGCTGTCAAACACTTAGAGGTGGAGGATTCTGCCTGGTTCTAGAAACTGATAAACATTCCCTATTGTGGCTGGATGGCTGTCTTGAAATTTGGGGAGCTGTTCGTGGTTATTCTAAGTCTTCCAAATTGTGTCTGCCTCCTAAAAAAAATCATTATTAGTAATGTATTTTAAGTGTATTTATTATCCTAAATATAAGAAAATATTTTGAGGAGTGATAAAGTTGAAATGAAAAATATTGACTAGAAATAGAACAAAGGATGGTACAGTGTGCTTGACCATGCCTGTAATCTCAGCATTGGGGAGGTAGAGGCAGGAAGATTAGGAGTTCAAGTCAGTCTGGGCTATATAGCAAGTTCTGAAGATAGCCTGTGCTCAATGAGACCTTGTATGCAAGTACACACACATAAAGAAAAGAGAATGGCAGCATTGTATACACTACAAATTGGTGGGGGACAATTCTGTATTCTATCAATTATGTTTTAAATAAACGCTAATTGACCAGTAGCCAGGCAGAAAGTATAGGCAGGACAACCAGACAGGAAGTAGAGGTGGGGCAATGAGAACAGGAGAATTCTGGAAAGAAGGAAGCTCTCTCTGCAGTCCTCCACAGACATCGAAGAAGCAGGATGTGACCTGCCCCACCAAAAAAGGTACTGAGCCATATGGCTAACATAGATAAAAATAATGGGTTAATGTAAGTTATAAGAGGTAATACAAAGCCTGAGCTAATGGGCCAATCAGTTTATAACTTATTTAGACCTCTGTGTGATTTTCTTTGGGATTTACTGGCTGTACGAACTAGGCAGGACAGAAACCCCAAAGAGCAGGCCCTTATGTTACAACAAATGATAATTTACAGCTTATATTTGATGAGTAGCTGAAGAATTGCTGGAAGTTTTGAAAAGCTGAACTATAGTAAAGACAGTTGTCAAAATGAACACAGGCTGTACACTGATCTGCTAGCCATTTGCAGCTGAAGACTTGGTCATTGTCATACAAACTCTCTTGTACATTTATGAGAAGATCTCTAAGTAGAGTTGCTAAAAAAATCAGACAATGTATTATAAATTTGTAGAGTTTGTCATATTTAACAACTTTTACTTTATTTTCCAATCATCATTTGAACATTACCTTCTTTTTAACGCACAGAACTTTGATTTTAGTCACTAGTTAGAAAGCAAATACAAGGATAAAATTCCCTATAAGCTGCTCTTCTGTAGCTGTAGAAACTTTTAAAACTTTTTTGTTTTGTTACAAATAGTCAAGAATATCACTAATTTTAATGTTCCCTTAGTCTAAAATGAGAATAATAAAAAATTCAGAATTAAAATGATACTGACAGTATTTGTGATTTCAAAATGTTTAAAAGTATGTTTGCCAAGAATATTTTGAAATTTGAAAATATTTGACATCTCCCAAAATGTTTAAACCTTTTACTATTAAATTATAGAAATAGATTAGTGGATATAATTTTATTTATTTTGAATTATGCTTGATTTTGTAAACTTCCAACTTTGATTTTCAATATAGTACAGGTAATTTAGATGATGTTTAAAAAACATAATTTAAAAAATATAAAGAACATTTGAGTCCTAAAGAGTAATTCTATGTTTGTTATTGATGATTTTTTGAATTATATTATAGTTTAGAGACATTTTATATTAGGTTATTATTTATTGCACTAAATATATGCTTTGGAGGCAAGGATTTGTAATAATCAATTCCCATGAATCTTCCAAACCAGTTATGTTCCTGGGGATTCATCCATAAGAAACAGAGCAATTTGGCAAATGCTTTACCTCTCTTATCTGAGAGCAACGTCCTAAGATATCAGCAGCTTGTGTTTTAAGATCAGTTGGAGAAGGAGAGTAATCTTCTATTGACTTTTTTTTTTTATCATTGCTACAGAATAGAAAGAACCAGTGTGGAACATATTTAAAACCAAAATCAAAGTCAGTAAATACAGAATGTTGACAGCCTTGTCTGATATAAATAAAATGTAATGGAAAGGACCAAATGACCAAAGAGGAATCAGTCTACACAAATACAATCCTGAAAGGCTGGCTTTTCTAAGTCACAATTAAATATGGAAGACTCTGTGGCTCATGCATAAAGAAAGGCTACACACACACACACACACACACACGGGATGGCGGCTTGCGCGTGTGTGCTGATGGCCCATATTTCCTCCTCTGTAAACAAACCATAATAATAATAATGTTGATTTGACAGGATTATTATTAGGAATTTGTGATTTAAAACATTTGTACACTTAAAACAATGCCTGGGACCCAATCAACTTTCAATAAATATTATGTAGTGCTTTCTCAGGAAATGGGAGTGAAATGTGGCAGATTGCCGAGCTGACAGCCCAACAATGTAGGTGTAACACAAGTACAGCCCTCATTACCTCCCTTTGAAATGTTTCCACAAAGGATGAGGGCAGACCGTAAGAAATTTGTAAGAATAATATACCAAGAAATAGTACTATTTCTAGGATATAGATTAATATATAGCATCTATAGTCTTAGAAAGACACTAGAAATTGTATAAGTCATCAAAAAGGACTGGTTAGTTTTTAAGGTGATGTTCTCTTAGTCAAGAGTATCAGTTAATCCAGAGTAACTTTAACAGACATTTACAGGTTTGTCGCATGGGTTCTCGGTGCTCCTGGGGCTCTCAACCTACACCTGACTAAGCCTTCTAAATATGGACTTCTGCAGTCTTAGGTCAGAGACTTTTCTCTGGTATTCCTCAATATGAGAAACTGCTTACTGTAGAGATAGACCCCAGACAATGGAGGATTATGTTTCCCACTGTGAAGGCCCAAGGGGTGCAAGCACATCTCTGCATCTCCAACTGCTGAAAAGACTTCCCATATTAGATGCTTTACCTCCATGCCACGTCTCTGTGTGCCTTGCCATTTACCTTTGAGATCCCAAATCAACAGCTTGTTCTTTGATTTGAATCAAAGCATCTGTTTCACACAGAAATTCTAAAGCAAGGCATTGTCTTCTTCCAAAATTCCCCAACCACTTAACAATGATGGTAATTTTAAGGAGACTTGAGGAGTGTTTTCGTTTTTTTTTTTCTTTAATCGAGGCAGGAAAAAAGAACTGCTTACATTTAACTTTCGTCTCAAGCTTTGATACTGTACTTCCAAATATGTAACAATATATTTTAGTTGCACTTCAATGGAAATCTATGTCTCCTGTTTACATGTGTCTAAGTATAAAAGAAGATAGCCATATAGTGACAACTCTAATTCCCGAATCCCCAATTTCTTTGTTATTTGGGAGTACAGAATGTTGTGGACATGAGATGGTATCAAAACCAAATCATCTAATTATTGTAAGTCTCGGGCTTCCTGTACTGATGATAGAGCTAACCTGTCTTGTTAGCTGAGATATGCACTGAATTTGGAGAGAGAAACTCATTTCTTTTCCCCACTTCTCCCTTTTTTTTCCCCTTTGGAAGACACGGTTTAGAATTGTCTGGATTCCTGGGCCATAAATGAAGTCACATTTACAAAGGCTGGAGTGGCTTGCTTGCCGAGGAATCATCCTTCTTGATTCTGGTCTGGGCAAGTATGGCTTTGCACATCACTGTTACATCACTTCAGAGACTTTGGTTCAAGATTTGGATAAAAAATAAAAGAGTAGCCCTTAGAGGTCCTTTTGCTCAGGATTATGTAGATCTTGGCAAATGTGGGAAAAGTAAAGTAGATTCGCATGATTCAACCTAAGTCACTGGAGTTTAACTTTGGCACAAAGTTCAGCTAGTAAGAAAGTACAGCACTTCCTACTCTGCCAGTGGTATGCACACCGGGCGTTATGAGGAGGATATATGGCTGGCAAAACCAGAATCAGGATATGCATATTTTTAGAGCTTCCCTCTTAACAGTTCTCCTGTATACAATCAACTTCTCACTTGCTAAAAACATGCCAGAAAGGGTAATTCATTTCCATAAAGTAATCAGACTTGGAGCATTTAGATTAAAAAATAAACCTATTCCTCCTTTTTCATTCACATCTAAGCTTTGGCCAATAAGAAGATTCTTGGACCATAAGATGCAAAAGAAAATAAGCCTACCAAAATTGTACCAAGGGATAGACAACTTGGATAATGATATACCAAAAGCATTTTACATTGTATGATGGGAAGTTATTCACTAATATAGACCTTCCAGGTTGTTTCCGATTTTCACTGCTACAGTAACTTACCTCTCCAAGTAGCAGTTTTTCTCACTTGCTCTACCCATAGATTTTGAGTGTCAAGGAAAACTAGAAAGACAACAATAAAGGACTATAAAACCACATGCTTGCCTTCAAAGAACTTTTCTAAACCCTTCTAAAACCAAGTAAAGGACCCAGAGTAAAAGCAGAAATTTGCAAAGCAGAATGATGGTTCAAATGCAAAAGACAGTTTAAGCAGAATCCATCACTGTTAAGGCATGTTATCTGAAACATCCACATGGTAGAAAGAGGCTATAGGGAGCCAGTATTTCTCCTACTTTACCTGCGTTTGTTACAATTCATGCCTTTCCTAGAGCCTCGAGGTGAAATGGCCTTAGAATAGAGATATCATGTGGGAATAAACAAAAGAAAATAGAAATTTTCTGACCATGTGCGTTGTGGCTTGGCTGCTTTGTGTGCTTAAGTGGCTCTGAGGCTCATAATTCTACATATTGTAAGAAATTGTTTGGATTAGGATTCTGCAGGTTTTTGTTTCTTGCACACACACATACACACTAATATACATTTATATTCATATATAATATTACCAATCCGTACAACAGTTGAATTTATGGATTCAGCAGAAAGGGTGTGGGAATATTAGGTTAATAGCTAATAGTAAGGGAACTTCTAACTAGACTTGAAAGGGGAAGTATCTAGAGATAAAAGCAGTTCAGGTATCCTGACCCCAGTGAACTTTCTCTATTAGTTGAAAGAATCCATTTCCACTTTTTAAGAGGCTCTTATATTTTGCTTAAAAACTCAGAATCCCTCTGGCTACAGGGGGTTTCATTTCAATAGGAAGCAGTTAACCCTACTGCACTAAGCTGAATAGAGATCTCAAGTGAAATACATCCAGTTGTTGCCTGGGAGTAGGAGTGAAGACAGGAAGAAGAAATTATAATAAAGACTAGAAGCCTGTGGCTTACCCACCAAAGGAATTAAAATGGTTTTCAAATTCATACCAGCAAAAAAATGGGGAAATTTAGCAAGACTCGGAGGAAATTTATTTGGCAAAGAGGGAAAAGCATGGATTTAGACTGGGTTAAATTTATCCATATGAGTACCAGAATTCTAGATCTGACATGATCTCGACAGTTGGAAGTAATTATAATTGTTTGGCATCAACCAACTCTTGCTAAATCACACTGAGAAGGCAAACCTTTGTGGAGTAATAACCGTAAAGGAACCCCAAAACATCAGTCGGTAAAACAGAGTAAATTTAACACGGATGCCTGGCTTCTCCCTACTGCACTTTGATCTGCAGAAAGTTATGAAGAAACAGCATCTATCCATCACTGCCATGGTAACTATACTGCTGAGAGCAGTGACCTCTCCTGACTGATTGCGGTCGAAGCTGCAGGAAGATGTTGCAAGTGAACATACTCCCTAATTTCAATGGGCAAAGGAAGTTCCTAGGGTGACAGAAACCAATTGATCACACTCAATCATCAGAAGAAAGATGTATGTGATTGCAATGATTGGCGTCAGGCACCATGTGATAATCAAAGAGGTCTGCAAGATCTATTGGTGCTAGTTAGATAACTGGGGATTCCTGTGGTGGAAACAGATGGTGAGCCCATTACTGCCTGACTTGATTTGGATATCTGAGAAAGGACAGGTAAGGTGATGGAACTGCTTGAGACAAAATAATCCTGTAATGTCTCATTAAATTCCCAGAGCCTTTTGCAGGGAAGGAGAATAGAGACATACAAAAGATTGCAATAGCTGCTTAATAACGGTCTGAGTATCTTTTTAGGAGGAGTTCCCAGAGGCTTTATGATTACTTTAAAGAATAACCTTGCAATAAGTATTAATAAAGTCCTTATGACAAAAGGATAGCTTTATCATACCTGAAATTATTCCTGATAAATTTATATTTTTATATTTGATTCATTTATATTTTTAATATTTATTTTCGGTAGTGTGTGTGTGTGTGTGTGTCTGTGTGTGTGTATTTAAAGGTCAGAAGACTAGAGAACAACTTGTATGAGCTGGTTCTGTTTTATGACGAGGGCCCTGGATATTGAACTTGGGTCATCAGATTTAGTAGCAAGTGTTCTGACATTCGTCCTCATATTTCTGACCCCCTACTCCAGATTTTTTACAGAAGTATTATAGCCACATGTTTATAGCAATTCAAGCTGGCAGACTTCCAAGATAGTAGACCCCAAGAAAGTTGACTCTGCTTTGGTTATTACCTTGAGCTCCTGAAACACCAAGAGAGTCACTTGGAGACCAGGAATTTATCTTGCTTTTCTACAAAAACTTTTGAGTTCAGCCTTTGACCATGTTATAAGAAGAACAAACATTCTTCTTATCATATAAATTAAAGATTTCAAACCCCAAAGTCCAGAGTAACTCAGGGTCAGATCAAGGACCTTTTAAGATACACCTGGGCTATTTATGAGTTCTAAAGGTCAGAAAGGATCATATACTTGATATTTATTTCATTTCTGGAAATTTTTCAATAACGTGATTTCAGAAGACTGCGGAGTCCATTCTTGGAATCTAGACTCTTATTTGTCTGATAATAGTATTGTTCAATACATTGTATCAATATATTACTTAGGTATAGAATACAAATGTCTTTGGATCTGCCAAGAGTGGACCCAGTGTAGGCCAGGCATTTTGTTTGACTAAAAGGCTACTACCAAATATGTGAGTGTTTCCCCAGTTACTGAATGCAGTTGGTTTCAAAATTCACATATAGATAAACTATACTTTCTAGATATATTTATTACTCTAAAATCTATACTGGAGACATTTGCAAAGACTTCCATGGGCTTGCCTCCTTGTTTCAGCAATGGCTATCTATGAAAACCAATGCAAAAATCAGTAACAATCCCTATTACTAACCAACCACAACACAGATTTTGGGTCTATAACAGAACTTGATTTTGACATTATCCATCCAGGAATAGCATTAGATAGTAAAGAAGTAGACTCAGTTAGGAAGAACCCGGCTTCCCCTCTCTAAATGCCAGTAACAGGCTTTGGATTGTTCTTACCAATATTGCTCAATACCAACTGAGGTTACCACAATTCCCACCACATATTTGGTGAATTTTCTCAAGAGACTCATGCAACTCAAGGGCAGACATTTACCAGTTATTATTTATGATATTATGTCAGAATTCAAATGAAAGTTATATGGGATGATGTACCACGGGAGATGAACAAGACTAACAAGCCAAACCTGTGTTCCATCCTCCAGGTACTGCCATGTACTCAGTCCTTAGAAGCTCTTGGAACTTTGACCCAAGGAATATTTACAGAGAAATCATTGCAGAATATATTTCATAGAGAAATTCAACAGCAAAAAGACAATTCTCCTCAGGTCCTCCTTGGCCTCTCTGTGCAAAGCTACTGCCTCCTAGGTATGGGCAGGATTCCCTGAAATAGGAAAGGCCTTTCTTTACTCTCAGACATGAGTTGATTGGCATTCCTGTGACTAACCTTGTGGAAAATGATATTCTAGTTTCTATAATCTTGCTTAGGAAGAGAATTATGATCCAGGACTCTGAATAAAATCCAAAACATATGTGTTGTAAAATCACAAATCACAGTTCTCATATGACTCAACAGTGGATAGAAATGACAGGAGACAATCTAGGTTTACGTAAGACACTCCACGTGTGTGAGCTTTAGAACATAAATCTGAAGCCTGTAAATGGGCAGTCTTAGTTAAGTAATTTAATGTTTAAAAAAAGGGCACATGTGTGTGTGTGTGTGTGTTTGGTGTAGGCATGTATGTGCAAATGTGTCTGTCAGTGATGCACGTAGCTTTAAGTGTGGAAGACAGAGGCTGAGAGCAAATATTCTATGTTGCTCTCTCCAGCTTATATTTTGAGCCTGGAGCTCACTGCTTAGGCTATGTTGGTTTTCCAGCAGGCTCTGCAGACCCACCTTTCTCTATCAGCACTAAGGTTTACCATCTTCTAAGTTCCATTCATTTGCTTCAAGGGCCAGACTGACAAATAAAAAGAATTTCCACTAGACCTCAACATTTGTTCCATTTGTAGTTGTTTAAGGGTATCAGTAATCTACATCAGTCTTTCTGACATGTGCTATGTTTTAGTTTTTTTTTTTAACTTGGATTTTGAGGTTTGGACTTTGATGTAATTACCAAATAGGTCAAAAGCCCATTATCAGTATTGCATTTGTATTTCTTAGCTTTTCCCTACCAAAAGAACAACAGCAGCTAGACAGAGTCTAAAAATAGAACACAGGCTCACGTTGCTCACAGTGCATATGAAATCTGCAATACATCTTGATATAAGAAACTAGAACAAGCTGAGTAGGGAAGAAAAGGCTTTTATAACCTTCTCGGGATAACTACCTTCTGAAAGCCGGTCTTAGATCTCTAGAAAGCAGATGCTGGTCTGAGATATGATTGAAAATCATTATTGTGAATGAAACGGAAGCAAGATCACTGCTGGAGGCAATCTGGAGCATGATGCATGTGTGTTGTAGTCTCTGCCACTCCAACGGCCAGCTTCAGATCACTGTCTGCTTGAAAAGGAAATTCTGACATAGGTAGAGGAGACCAGAGCCTTTTCAGTCATCAGTGGAGGATGCAAGAGCAATCAGTAAGACTCTGAGTTCTACCTCTGCCACACAAAGTTTGCAATTAATCCATGCAGCTAAATACACAGTTAATCTGTAGCTTTTATAACAAACAAGAGAATGTGTTCTCCAGAAGAAAAACATGTTTGTATGTATGTGAGTTTCTACTTTGCCTACTTTGTTATTTAAATTTTATTTATGATCATCAACTTAACTCTTCAATCCAGATAGATTTGTGAGAGGAATAAGGAAAACACAGATTCAAAGGCCATCAGGCATGGCAGTACACACCTTTCATCCCAGAATTCAAGAGATCTGAGTTTGAGTCCAGCTTGGTCTACGTAATGAGCTCCAGGTCAGCCAAGGCTATGTGGTGAGACCTTATCTCAAATCAATACAAATAAACGAACATCTGCAGTGAGAGCATGAAGATTCGAAGACACAGAGAATAGATGGAGTGGAGGACAATACTCCCGAGATATCATAGCTTAAGAAGGTTAATGGCATCTAGCTGCTTTTTGAACAACTTGACATCTTCCAAAAAAAAAAAATAAGGTTTAAGATCATAATTGCATAGGTGGAAACAGTATAACTTTAAATGACTGCCTTAAATTAGACCTCATATTTTAATTATGGTCCAGATAGACATCTTATTTAAAAAAATTGTGATAGGTAGGCATTTGATAGTAAAGTTAAAGTTTCATTTTCAAAAGTATACAAGTATTTTTTCTTCCATTTTTTTCTTTAGAAAATTGACCAAAACCGTAATAGTAAACATAATTTACCACATAGTTGTTCTCTATGAGACGTTGATACTCTCAGTGACCTTACAGCCTGCATTCAAAAATAGAAGTCTTTATCAGAGGTTGAGTCTGTGAAGCTATTTTTAGATATGCGGCGTCATGACCTCAACTTAATAAAAATGAAACACAAAGAGATGAAAGTGGGAGCCTTCTCTGCAGAAATTCCTCCAGGGTTGTATCCTGCCTTCACTCTCCATGCAGAATTCCCACAGAAATCAATAGAAGATTAAAATAAATGTCAATGGCAGGATATGGTCCAAATTCTGAATGAGAAAGCCTATGCTTGACAGTTTAATTGTTTTTCAGAAGATTGGAATTGGGGCAGAAGTTTTAAGAGGGGAAAATCAGCATTTGGGCTGTAGACAATTAGGGCACAGTGTTTTGTACAACATGCCTTATCTGCGGGAGTTATGTCCACCTTTTGTTTCAAAATATTCACTTATGGGAAGGTTCCATAATAAGCAACATGACTTTAGTTGACTGCAATTCTACATTGTCTTTATTTTAGTACTGGTCAAGAACAAAGAGAAGCAAACTCAAACCACATTACTCAAAAATAATTATCAAGAAACAAGTTAAAAATTGAGCAGTTAGAAGGACCATTGTATACCAAATGTGTCAGGCTGTGTACATAGTTCTGTCATTGCCACAATTATCATCTGGAAAAATAAATAGGAGCTTGTATGAAAGTCAGATTTTGCAATTATTAATACACTTCACCACTGTGCCACATCGCACATTTTTTCCCTGATGCACACTGGCTTCTCAGAGTCACTTTTACATTTGTTGTAAGACAGAATAGCGATGCCTTCTGTTGAGGGAGGAATACAACTCAAAAAGAATAGCAAAAAACCTTTAAGGGTTTTGTTTCCTAACACAACTAGGAGTCTAGAGCTGGGCAGCCCTGAGCAATACCAAGCTTTCCTGAAAGTTTTGCCTGTTTTCTCAGAATTACAAGATATTTCTGACATGAGAGGCTATGATTCTATGGATAAGGACATTCTATTCAAATAAGGAGGCAAACTTGAATCTAGTCAACAGTAATACTAGTACTTATGTTCTCTAATACTGAGAACATAATTGGAAATCCAAGTGAAGTTCCCAGAAATATAAACTGAAAGCAATTAGTTTCCACTGGGAGATTGAGGAAAAAATGGAGAAAATTATAGAAGAATGGATCAATGTCTACAGTGCTAAAGGCTTAAAATCATAGCTCGATTCTATATGAAGTAATTGCATGTGTTTATGTTGAAGGGAGGCTGCTTGTTTGTTTCCTGGCTGCCCAGCAGCTCAGACCTGAAATAATCACACAGAAATTGTTTAATAAAATCACTGCTTGGCGCATTAGCTCTAGCTTCTTATTTGCTAACTCTTACATATTAATTTAACCCATCTCCATTAATCTTTGTATCGCCACATGGCAGTAGCTTACTGGGTAAAGTTCTGGCATCTTTGTTCGGTGGGGCTACATGGCTTCTTCCTAACTCCTCCTTCTTTCTCCCAGCATTTAGTTTAGTTCTCCCCGCTACCTCTATTCCCTTTGCAGGCCCAAGACACTTTCTTTATTAACCAATGGTATTCACAGCATACAAAGGGGAATCCCACATCATGTTTAGAAGTAAGAGAACAGGGAAGTGAACGAATATTCTGGGAGCAGTGACAAGAGTGTTCATCACTGAACAATTATGAGGAAATGGACCCAGAAAACCTTTTTTTTTCTGAAGCTAAAGTTTTCCCATTTGAAGAAATGCTGAAGTTAAAGGAGATGACAAATCTACATGGAGAAGGAAGACTTAGATTAAATGAAGAAAACAGATCCCACAGGATCCAAGATCCTGCAAAGAATAAAGAAAGAAAGGAAGTTTTTAAACACTGGTGGAAAAATGGTAGAGGCTTTGATTAGCTTCGAAAGCCAAGCACAGATTGAGCTCGTATTGGGGAATCTGTTAGAGGAGCATGGCGATAAATCAATATGCTTCTGAATTTACTTTTGGCTGAAAATAGTATGATGAAAAAAATACCCTGTTACTGTGTGAAATAAAATCTTGATCTGAGGCTTGTTTGTGCTGCAACATTAGTTTTTTAAAACTTGTCTCAACTAACATATTAAATTGTTTGAAGCATGGAAATTTTAGATTAAAAACCTGCCACTGTAGCTATGGAATATAATAGTAAATGAAACAGCAGGAAGAATTCAGTTTACATGTTTGAGCTTTCTGAACAGATATATATTAAGTGTAAGTTAAACCAGGAAAAAAGTTACCAAGCATGGCTAAATTAGACACCCCATGTAGGTTTGTTTTTTGAGTGTTTATCAGAAAGTCTTACCGTGTAAGTGGTACTCGTTTCTTTCAATGATGTTGAGACAAGATGTATCTTTAACAATAGCTGTATGTCAGCTACTGTGCCAATGAAACTACACATTTTCTTCTTTAATTTTCCAATAACCCAATGAGTGGAAATAAACTGAGAATTGGCTAACTGCTTGCATTCTCACAGTAAGTAAAACACTAAGATCACACTCAGGACTCTTCCTCATTGTCAGCTGTATTCTATAGACTGTCTGCTGTTCTTGGTGTCTACATGATCAAGTTGGTAAAAACAAAAAGCAGAACTTGAAAGATTAGCATCCCTCCCTGGTTGCTACCCATGAGTTTCTATTCATTCTATTAACTAAAGTTATTTTGGGGTTTATTATATTATGTGTGTTGTATTTTATGATTGTGAGTCACTTGGTAGGAAGGGAATTGAACCCTTGTCTTCTGAAAAAGCAGCCTGTGCTCTTAACAAAAGCCATCTCTCTAGGCCCTAATGAAAGTTACTTTTAATTCATATGTAGACCCCAAATTTTATGTATTAATGAGATATCATGTAGTATTTCCATTAAGAAAAAATCAGGATGAATTCATGACTCTTCAAATATATCACTTCTCTAAAAAAAAAGGATTCAAAAAATACTTTCCTTCCAGTTTTTTTAAATATGTAGAGGTACAATAAAATAGCTCACTAGAACTTCTCATTCGTAGTTAAATGCCACTCATTTATTGAAGTTTCTCCAAGTCTTCTCTTTATTCTTAAACAGCCCTTGCTCATCACCATCAAATTTTCATATCATTTTTAAAACCATTACATATATGCATGAGATTTTGTAATAATTGTCTTTCTGTGTCTGGCTTGTTTCACTTATCATAATGACCCCTAATTCTACACATATTGTCACAAATAACTTTCATCCTTCTAATTGGAGAATAATATTATGAATTGTAGGTTTATGTACCATTAAAAATTGTTATCACATGACAGACCAGGTATTGAGTCATCAGCTTTATTTAAAAGGGGTTTTAAATTTTTACCATAGAGGAAACATATTACATCCTGAGCACATAAGCAAAATATGTGAAAAAGAAATCAGAAGATTTTCTTTTTACTTTTGGAATTTCAATGGATGTATGATCATGAGTGCATTCCTTTAAAAATACTTGTTTAAAAATAAGCAACTTATTTTCCTTATGCTGCTTTCTCTCTCCACATCTATCCTCGCATTTTATAGTAATTTTTCTATATCAACAATAAGTGTATATTTTAGTCATATATATTTAACAAACTCAGCCCTTCAAGATGTATTTATATCTGAGAAAACTGAATTGACTCTAGTTTGTTCTGACACACTTTGACATTCTATTCAAGTTTCTCTTTTAAAGCTACACTATTTACTAAACGACATTTCTGCTAAATCTAAAGGAAAATATCTGTTCTCCAAATATTGTCATGACAAATCTTTAAAAAGATTTGATGTACCATGTTAGGGAAACAGTGTCAGAATAACCATCAAACTTCCTCCCACTGTAATAACATAATACAAAAATGAACTTGGAGTGATGAAATGGCTCAAAAACAAATTAATGCAATCAAGTTCTTAGCAGCAACTCTGTGCATATTTGTTAAATGTTTTCAAACTACTCTAAAGAAACACTCCCAGAAGGCAAACAAACAGTGAATAAAAAGAAAATGGTCAGCAGCATGTGTTGCTTGTTATTTGAGTGGAAAGTAATTTATCGTGTCTGAAATAAAAGCTGTTTATTCTCGTGTTTCACTGTCTGCAACAATCTTTACCATTTAGCTGTGAAAAAGGGAGAAACTGTACCATTATTAGACTATGAATACTTGACACATCAAATTAAATGTACAATAACAGAAAGGCATTTGTTATTGGCGTATGCAACAGACAAAGCAGTCATTTTGAAATAAAAATTGAAATAGTGTGAGTTTCCTTCTCTTTTAGTTTTCCTGATTCTGACTAGAACAATCTGGCAGTTAGAATCAGAATTTTTTTACAGCAAATAAAAATAATTAGGTGCCATTATATTGATATATTCACTCTGCTTGAAAAATAGAAGCAGAACAATTTGTGTGAGCATGTGTACATGCATGTGCAGAGTGGGGAGTGCACTAGGACAGACCAGATATTATTTTATTTTAGCTATTATTGGTAAGGCAAAACAACATGTAAGCATTCTCAGCTCTATTTATATAAAAAAAAGGAAGAAGAAAGAGGAGCAGGGAGAAGGAAGAGGAGGAGGAAGAGAAACCTTCCTTAAAATACTCAATATATCCTTGTTCTCTTAAAATATTTCTTATCAATGAATATTTTTATGTTTAGCAATGAAGTGTGATTGATGTTTGAAAGGATTTTGCTTATTTTATCAAGGAAATATAAAACCAGTTCTACATTAGAATGAATCAAAGAGTTGAAGAACGTGAGAGATTATAATATTCAAATGTGCTTCCTTCTATGTATTTATCCTAATGTGTAATGAGGATATCTTTCACTTGATTTTCTTTTTTAAAGGAAGAATGCCTATTTATTGTTTTTATCTTTTTATTTATTGCCTGAGAAATTTATGCTGGCATATAGAAGATATTTGATAAAAATTTACTCCCCTTAAATCTTCTTAGTTTTTCCTCCTTACTTGTTGACTGAGGTTTCTGTCCTGCCTGGTCCCACAGCCATTTAGTCGCAAAGAAACACACAAAAGCCTACATTAATTATAAACTGGTTGGCCTATTAGCTCAGGCTTCTTATTAACTAATTCTTACATCTTAAATTAGCCCATCGTTCTTGTCTGTGTTAGCCATGTGGCTTGGCTCTTTTATCAGTGAGGCATTTTCATCTTGCTTCCTCTTGGTCTGGGTGACAACTGCAGACTGAGCCTTCCCTCTTCCCAGAATTCTCCTGTTTTGGTTCCCCCATTTATACTTTCTGCCTAGTTACTGGCCAATCAATTATTAAACCAATGCAAGTGACAGATCTTTACAGAGTACAAGACCATTGTTCCACAGCAATTGTTTTTCTCTCCCAATTTCGCATATCTACTGAGTTCACTTATTGCTTCTTTTATATACATAGGGCCATCCACTTGAGACTAGGCTGCCCATCAAAGGTGCTGTTTCTGAAGCAGTCTGAAACTTTCCATCCCCCAGTAGAAAACATCAATTTCCAATCATTCTTCAGCTAGTAGAAAGACTTTGTGAGTTCTTCGTCTATCCCTGTTGGGATTTTAATTGGCCTGATCTTGTATAAATTTTGTGCATGGAGTCATAGCAATTGTGAGTTCACATGTAAAATGGTGCTATCATTCCCTGAAAACATTTCCAAAGTAGTCTTCCATTACCTCTGACTCTTAAAATTTCCCCACTTCCCTAAACATCAGAAGAACAAAGAGATATAGATGCCCCACTGAATATTCCACAGTCTTTTCTTTTCCACACATATATCAGTTGTGGTTCTCATTATTTGCTGTCATCTACTGCAAAAAGAAGCTTCACTGATAAGGGTTGAGGGTTGCACTAATCTATGTGTATAAAGGTACTTGTTTAGGGGAGAGTTTAATTCCATGTCCCTTTAGCAGAATAAGAGTAATAGAATGTTCACTAGATCCTTTAAGCAGTCTCACCACAGGATTATGGTACAAAGGAATTACCTGGTATGAGCTTCATATAATAGAAGTCTTGAATCCAATCAGACTGTGTTTGGTTATTCCAATAACATTTATGTCACCTTTGTATTTGGTGGGCATATCCTGCTGAGGCGGTCATCATTATTGCTCACAGAGTTCACAGTATGACAGTACAAGTGATTACCTTTCTCCTCTGCGACTTGTACAATATCTTCTACACCATGAAAGCTAGCCAGTAGGGTAGAGCTTTCAAATCAGTATCTTTTATTTGTCCATGTCTTTTAGCTCAAGTGTAGGGTATCTTCATTAATAGGGTAATAACCATCAAATTATAGTAGGATTATTAGAGTAGCATGTAATGCATATGGGTTTATGGTACTATTGGCAAGAAATTTAAGAAAAGATAATCTGTTCCTGATACTGGGAAAAACAAATAAAAAATTGTGAATGTGTAGTGTGTAGCTGGAGTATTTTTCCCTGTTGCAAGATAACTCAATTAAAACTCTATTCTTTCTTATCTTTCTGTCTCTCTCCCTGTCTCTCTATCTCTGTCTCTCCCTCTCATCACACACACACATGCACATACACATCTCTCTCTTTCTAAATACACACACATAGAGTGGCATTTAAGAAAGTATTTTCTAATATGACTTTCAAAAATCTTATTTCAGTTATCCCTTCCTGTATTCCCTTATTTTCCCCTCTCTTCATGTCCCCTCTTTTCCCATTCCCTCCCCCATCTCTCAGATTCCCCCCTTCCCACCCTCTCCTTCTCTGTTCAGAAAGGGACAGGTCTCCCATGGGCATCAACAACAAAGCATAACATATCAAGTGAGGCAATGCCAAGCTCCTCCTCCTGTATCAAGACTGAACAAAGCATCTCAGCATGGGAAATGGGTTCCAAAAAGCCAGCTCATGTGCCAAGAATAGATCCTCATCCCACTAATAGGGGCCCCACAAACAGAGAAAACTATACAACTCTTGCCCTACATGTGGAGAAGCTAAGTTGGTTCAATGCAGGCTTCTTAGCTGTTGTTCTAGAGTCCATGAGCTCCCACTAGCTCAGGTCAGCTGTCTCTCTGTATTCACCCATCATGATCTTGACACCTCCCTGCCCCGTGCTCATACAATTCCTCTTCCCTCTCTTGAACTGGACTCCTGGAGCTCTGCCCAGTGCTTAGCCAAGGATCTCTGATTCTGCTTCCATCAGTTACTGGGTGAAGGTTCTGTGATGTCAATTATGGTAGTCACCAATCTGCTTACAGGAGAAGGCTAGTTCATGTACTTTCTCCACTATTGCCAGTTAACTGAGATCATCCTTGTGGATTCCTGGGTGTTTCTCTGGCACTAGGGTTCTCCCTAACCCCCAAATTTCCCCCCATCTAGATATCATTTTCATTACTCTCCCCCTCCATTCCAACTTGAGCAACTGGATGGCCCATGTTCCAATTCCCCTCCATATCCTCCCCATCACTACCCTCCCACAATTTACCAAGGATATCTCATCTATTTCCCCTTACCAGGAAAATACATGTAGCCCATCTATAGACAAATGATAAATGGACTGAGAAAGCAATCAGAGAAACAACACCCTTAATATAAACTATCTTGGAGGTAACTCTGATCAACAAATGAAAGACCTGTATGACAAGAAGTTGAAGTCTTTGAAGAAAGAAATTGGAGGAGATATCAGACAATAGAAAGATCTCCCATGGTCATGGATCTGTAATATTCTCATAGTAAAAATGCAATCTTACCAAAAGCAATCTGTAGATTCAATGCAATCCCCATAAAAATTCCAACACAATTCTTCACAGACATCAAAAGAACAATACTGAACTTCATATTGGAAAAACAAAAAACCCAGGATAGCTAAAACAGTTTGCCATTTTCATATCATCTGTGCTCTACTCCTCTCTTCCCCTTGAAGTTATCCCCTTTTAGTTTTCTTAATAATGTTTATAATTAATAATGCATTTATTCTTATATTCTACATAATAATGACCTTCAAAATTTAAAAATAAATGCAGAGAGGTGCTCAATTAAAGTGTCAATGTTTGAATGTTATTGTTTGTCATTTTGAAATGGCTATACTGAATGTACAACCTTCTATCACTAGGTAATTTCATATATAGTTTCTCTACAAAATTTTGTTTACATTAGGAAACCTGGAGAGCTGTGTAACATGAACGAGTCTTGGGAGTTATTTGTGATGTTTAAAGATTTGTGGACCATAACAGAAAGAAATGGAGAAGTGTGGGAAGGAGGAAAATAGGTGCTGAGGTGAATCAGTCTGAAATTCACAGTCTGCAATTCTGGAAAATACATGTGAGCCCAGCAAAGTTTCTTTTGGAATACCTATGAGCCTCTTAGAAAAGCTGAGCATACAAGAATCCCCTTGGACACAAGATACAGAATGTGGATCATTATATACCTGTATAAAAGGCATAAATTGAGAAGAAGAGAGGGCTATATTAGAAGTCCAAAATTTATAAACATTTCATTTTCAAAACAGGTTTCTTAATGGTTGACAGGTCAGTTAGTAAGATAATTTAAGCAAGAAACTTTCCTCCCCGAATATTTAGGGACTAGGATTTTTAAAACAGCAAGATTTATCTTAGGCAGCAAACGAGAATTCATTAAATTATGCCATGGGCATCCTATATGTAAACCTAATATTAAACGGATCAACAGACTTTTTATGGCAACATCCATAGGGTCTGCTATTCCTTGACCCCATTTGCCTCCTAGCTCCAAAATTTACGCAAATTATGTGGTGAAGGTTGACTAAATGTTTGAATTAGCTTGAAATGGCACATTATGAATTTAAAGTAGAAGGAAAGAACATGCCCTGTTGCTTGCCAAAAGCAATATACTCACTAATCTTATGCTAGATAGAAAAGAAATTGTTCATGAAAATATCTTAAGTAAATTTTAACTTCAAGAAATTTATAGTGTTCAAACCCACTGGGTAATAGCTGGTGTAAGGTTTTGTGACTAATGAACAACTTAATAATAATATAATGTAGCAAAATAAACTTTATGTTCTAATAGTATCAGCTTCCAATAGCTGGGTGCTTACAAATATTAGAGACTGGACTAGACTTTGCTTACATTATCCTATTTATCTATTCATTAGCCCTCCAGAGTAGCTACTCTTTCTCATTATGCAGATAAAGTTGGAGAAACAGAACAAACAGGCTTCAACAAGATAAAACAATTTTCTAAAGCTGGGATTAGAAGGCGTATATGCCTAGCTTTTGCACACAGGGTAGATACAGTCATTAATTACTGCTTTCCCCAATGTTATTCGTGTTACAAAAACAACGAAAAACAATGCTTTAAGGAGCATTCTCTTAATGCTTGAATCACTTATCAAGTTGATCATGATAAAAGCGCACAATTAAAAGGATATTTTGCATCATTACCTTTGAACATTTCAAAGCGAGTCCTTTCAGTGATTTGAATTTTGATAGAAGCATGAATTTCCCTTAGGGGCTGTAATGTGTTTGTTCTTTTCTAGAGTCTAAACAAATTCAGAGGTAAACTACAGAGTAATGTATGTAGAAAATTAAAAAAAAGTATTGGAATTTTAATTTGGTCAAAGTGCATTGTAAAAGCCAAATTAACTTAGTAAAGGGGCCCCAGTATTAGATGTCCCCATCAAGTGGGATGGGATATGAATGCTGAGAGAAAATACATACCCTACCCCAGGAACTAGAATCAGTCTCTACGAAGAGTGTTACTGTGTTTTAAGGGCTTGTTCCCCAGATGCTGTTACTAGTTCAGGAGACGACACACCATTTAAGACCGTGATTCCTGACCTTTCTAATGCTGTGGCTCCTTAATATTCTTCATGTTGTGCTGACTCCCCCCGACCATAAAATTATTTTAGTGATACTTCATAACTGTAACATTGCTGCTGTTGTGAGTCTTACTGTAAATATCTGATATGTGATCCCTATGAAATGGTAGTGTGAGTACCATTGAGAACCGCTGCTTTAAGAGACTGAGTGCAGTGTGAGCAAGGGGTTACTAGAGTGAGCCCTTGGAGGTTAGAGTCCAACCCTTGGTGCCTGAACTTCACTGCCTCCTGATCTTGCATCTCCACCTCCCACTGCCACAACTATTTCCTCCCCATTACGATAGATCGAGACCTTGTAAAACCAAGAACCTAAATGAACCTTTCTTCTCCAAAGTTGTTTCTGTCAGCTATGTTGTCAAGACAGCATAAAAGTAACTGATGCAACAGTGTTTTCGTTTGAAATTTGATCACCAGATAAATCGCTGATTCTCCGGAGAATAAAGAACAGGAGAATCTGTTTGTCAGGAATAATGTGTGTATAGGAAGGCATTTTCACCAGCCCTTCTAATAGTTTCTCTTTTTTTACTGCGAATAGCATGTAAGCTCAATCTTACATCTCCTCGATTGGAGATCCAGATCCTAAAACAGGCTAGCTGCCAACTTACAAGGTGATTTTTTTTATTGCTCTTTCAAAGAGGGACTATTATTCCTTTTTTTCTAATCTCTTGGCTCAACCTATGAAAAAGATAAATTTTGCCACCAATAGGGTTCAGACACGAGTGTTATAGTTCACTAATTAAATCGTCTGCAGGGCTACTATATTTCAGATCGAAAGTATATTATTGTATTAGTACTCTCATCTTCAATAAGTCCATCCTTGCTTTCTAAAGTAAAATGTCAGGAGTTCCAAACTGAGATTAATGTTGTTATTGCTAAATATAATAAAAATTTATGAATCCTATAATTATAAGTAGCACTCAACATTAAGAGAAGCCCTATTTTTGCTTCCAAATTCACAGGGAGTGTTTAGAAACTATACCCATTAGGCTTTAAGAGAACTGATGTGTAAAATTTCAGCTTTCTTGACATGCATTGGAAATTAGAAATTCAGAGAATTTGCATTTTTCAATTCTTTTCCATCCATGATAGAGGATTTCTTAAATTTCTACACACATGATTATAGGCACTGAATCTTCAGAACCCTTTATTTTTATTATTTCAGCAGTAGGTGTTTATTATCTGTTATGATACTATTTCACAAGTACTATTTTAAAAAGTCTTACTATCCTCAGATGTTGAAACAGATTTCCCAGTTAAATATTCCTGAACCCCTTGTTTAATGTTAGCTAAAGCTACAGTAATGGCTTGGTATTTGTATGTGAAAGGAAGAATGGTAGTTACTCTTGTCCTGTGGCAACCTTTGCAGTTCAAAGAATCAAACATATCATCGTACTCTTTCTTTACTAGGAATCTGGGAGCCCTTTCTATTTCATTCCAATGCAGGGGTTGTATTTCAGTTGCTGTTCAGGGCTGTAGTTTACCAAAAGTTACACGTCTCATTTGAAAACTTATTTATGTAGTAGGCAGCCTCCTATATTTTGTTGCTGGCCAAAGACTTCAATTTTTCACCCATGAGCCTAACCATATGCCATGTAAGTGCCCTTATGACATGACAATTGTATTCCTCCAGTGAAGTGATAGGAGAGAAAGCAGCGAGGTTGAAATCACAGTGTAATTTAAGTCCTACTGTCTGAGTACCACTTTCTTTTGCCTTACTCCATTTGTTATGAGTCAGCAACTCCAGCAATATCTGCATTGGTGGGTAGTGGCAGGGATCACTGAGGACTGTCTTGAGGGCTGTCCTGTATTAAAAGCAAAGTGTAAACATTTCTTGGATGCCTTATTCTCACTAGGATACTGCTGCTTACTCTGTACAAAATAGGCTTAATTTGTAATTTGTTAATTTCAGTTTAAGAAATCTTCAGCATAAGGTTTACTACAATTCACCTACCATCTCTAGAAGAAGAAGCACATCTTTTTAGTTGTCATTTTTGTCTTTGAGTTATTATAAGTTATTGATGCTTGAGTGATGTGCACCCAAGAAGATCTGGCTATGTATCTGCCACACAAACCAATAAATAAATTCTTTAAGCTGGTGATACAACACTTGAAAACATTATGTTTCCTATGGGATTGCTTTGGCCTAAGAAGTCTGCTTTTGAGAGCTGGTTTACCCTGCCCTCATCTTCATTTAAACTAGGAAAGCATTTGCAATGTATTCCTGAGCAGATCTCAGGGTGGATCTTTGAAACTCATTCCCCCTTCAGTTATGGTGAAGCTCAGATCTTTTCTAAGTGTCCCTAAAGACACTAACTTTACTCTTCTCAGGTCCCCCCTCCCCCGAACAGGGAGCCAACAAAATCCCATTTCTGGGACTGAGTAAGCAAAGAGGAGTTAGATAAGAGGTAACGGAGGGAACATGCAGCTGTACCTTGGCAGCTATGTTTCCTGGCAAGGCAGGGAGTTAAACATGAAGGAACCAGGGCAACTGCAGCTATATCTCAATACCCAAAACTCAAAATACCCTTAAATACATTTGAAGCTCTAGCTAGACTCGTCTTACTTTTTGAGAAACTAAAACACTGGGATACTTATACTTGTGCCACACATGCAGAGTCTGCACTTTGAAGCAATCTTGGCATCGTTATATCACTTGCCTTGCCTTTCTCCTAACCGTCTCTAATTCCCACCCCCAATTTTATGGTCTATTTAAAATGATCATTGGAAGAAACGTTGCAAAAAAGGAGACTTTGTCTAGCATACTTGGGAGGGACAAATGGGTACGTAATCCCCACGAACATGCCGCATACTTCATAAATATTGAAACACTCCATAAAAAGCCACCAACCAGAGTCATCTCTGCTGCCGTGCCTACTCCCTGACAACTGCTCAAGTCTCATCCGGGGCATATGCTCTGCTGCGCTTTGTTAAGTAAGCCTCTTTTTAAAGTGTTTGTGTCTCTCAGTTGAATTCTCTTAGAGAAGACAATACCAAGAAGGAAGCTTTTTCCATTAACACTACAAACACCACATCACTTTGAAGCCTATCCAGTCTTTCTCTGTGTCATTTTCATTCACCCCTTAGACAAACCTCATAAAGTTACACTCTTTTGCTTGGTCCTGAATACAAAGAATAGTTTGAGTCATATTACTCTTGGTGTGTTTTTGCCTTCTAATACCTGGTGCTAACAAATTAAAGACAGAGCATGAATGAGCCATGCTCTGTAGCATTTATTAAACTCAAAGTCTGCAAACTTATAGAGAAATTCTCATACTTTCTAAAACTTAACACTCACCTCTATCATATATGCCATGGAATTCTAAGACCTGTGTAGCTGCTAGGATCTTTTGTGACCCTCCTCTCCACTTGCCCTATGCAAGGATACTTCTACGTAAAGGAGCAATGCAGGAAACCACTAACTGCTAATTAAAAGGTTTTTCTGTTTCAAGCATCTTTGTCCAGGCCCTTCTGCACTTACCCCTCCATTGAAGCATGCTGCTCTACAGAGAAATACACCACAAATTGCTTCACAGATGCTGATTAAAATAATAACAGACCCACCTCGTCAAGGTACAGTCTTCTGCCACAGTGGTTGAGTGCCAGGTGGATGCAAATCAGTAACTCAAAAACAAACAAACAAATATCTACAAGTCTCTTTATGGGTATAATATTTTTTCTCTCTGGCTTTACTCTTTGCACTTCATTTCTCAATGTTGGCGTCTAATGTTATTTTCTTCAAAACTTTACCCCAAACTGTGTATCTTCTCATAATTATGGGACACCTGCTGTGATGTGCAATCTTGATTATTCACTTGATTTGATTGAGAAACGCCTGTAAGACAGTGAAGCACGCCTGTGTGAGTGACTTTGAGAGTATTTACAGGGGCAATTAAATGCTGAGGGCTGTTGTCCAATCAACACTTTCATGCACTGATGGATTTAAGATAAAACAGACTATTGAGAAGTGTTAGAAACTGGAAGATGGGACCTGGTTGGAAGACCATTCTTTCACAGTGTCCATTTTTTAAGGGTTTACCTTGTCCTATTCTTTTCTTGTGTCCTTTCTGCTTCCTGTTTGCTACTAGAAGAAACTCATTTAACACATACATATGTCAGTTGTCCTGGTTAAATGGGCTGAAGAGGCTATGAAGTACACCCTTCAATACTGTGAGTAAAACAAAGTCATTCCTCAATTAAATTTCACTTTTAAGGGTTTTGGATGCAGTCATGCAAAATGCCCACGATCGATGAAATAGCTTCCCATTCATGTGCAGGTAAGTAACTCTAACGAAACTCATGAGCCCACATACAAACAGAAAACACGAACGGGGTAGGGGTGCTTGCTGAGAAGCCATCTAGCTGGAAAGAGCTGTGGATGGGAAGTGCAATTTATCATATCAATGTGTGAAACTCTTTAACACTGATAAATCGGCCTGCACGAAACAGTGTAGCTGTATTATTTCTAACCAGAAGCTGGTTCTCAAAGAAACAAAAAGAAAATGACGCCGCTGAGGATAGCTGGAGTATGCCCATTTTATCTTTTAGGCTGACAGGTTGTGCTTAGGTTACAGAATGAACAAAAACCATTTTGGAGTGGGTTAGTAACCGAACATCCTACACACAAACTCACACACACACACACATGTGTATGCACACACAACACAAGTGAGGAGAAAGCATTTTCTTCACTATTGAATAGAGATTTTCTCAGGGACTAGTAACAGACACTTAGAGAGAATAAAATCTCTGCTACCCAGAAGTGTGTAAAGTATTTCTGTGTAAGGATAGATGATGCTCTGACCTTCTGACATTTTCTTATGGGACTCAGGGAGAGATAAACAGGGGACAGAAACCATTTCGTCAGAGAATCTATTTTCTCACAAGCCCTTTGTGCTGTACATCACAGTGATAGGGTTTCAAACGTCTTTCTTAAACTGAACCATTTTTTCCCTTAAATGTCAACAATGGTCTCTTGAAAGCCAAATACAACAAACATTTCTCATTCTCTTCCAACATGGTCTCTCTTTGATATTTGAAACTCTGCTTGTTGAAATAGTTTTACGTCTTTCTTAATATTTCTTATTCAAACTTTTCTTTAGTCTTTATCTTCTTCATCCCTGCACGTCCTAGTCTTTTCTAAGTGGCTTTTCTTTTCTCTTTCTGAGGGACATCATCCTTCGCAGTCGCGGAGAAAAGTCATTTCTTAGGAAATTGTTTCCAGCTCTGTTGGCTTAGAACCACACACTATGCACTTTAGCCATGTGCTTTGTTACCCTCATTTCCCTGGCAACTCGGGATTGTATGGTTAGCATAAATTAAACCCCCAGCTTCTTACTGAACATATTGACATCTTTTAATATTCCAAACAATAATGTCCAACGTGAAAGTTTTTCTTTATTCTTGTCTTTTTCTCCCCCCCCCCACTCCTTGCTATAACTTGCTTTCCTTCCCCATGCGGCTTTAACCAACACAGACTTGGGCTCTTAGAGTCACTAAGGCGGCAAAACAACGTGGCCATCTTTAGTTTATGCTTTTCTCTCATTTCCTGTGGTCATTCAGACAAACAGCTGGCTATTTATCTGAGGGATTTGTCATGCTCTGGGAAAAGACCTGGGTTCCTTTTCAACTGTGTAATTACTCGCAATGTGAACCTCACTAAACTATTTAACTTCTCTTCATTTTTTTTTCTACCCTGTGTAACAGACGTGGTAAATTGAATGTATCTCTTGTTACTATAATGAAGACTGAGTGAGATAAATAAGTCTAGTCCTTTCATCTCAATGCTGATCACAGAAATAAAGCTGTACACATACACACACACACAGAGAGAGAGAGAGAGCGCGCTACGGTGACCACATTTTAAACAAACTCTGAATTGTCTTTTGACTGCGGGCTTTTCTCTTAAATGTAAGGCCACACTGACTTTGTTTATTTCCCTTTTTGCTCTGTTGTGGATTAAGGCCTCAGACTGGTTTTCTTATTTATGATTTTTCAACCCTTAATTCTGTCGATATTGCCACAAGATTTATCTCATTAAAGGCCAGACCAATTGATGTCATGCTCTATTGCTTTAAAGCTGCAGTGGCTCCCCAGAGTCTCTACAATAATGCTCACACCCCTAGTGCAGCACACTGGGCTTTAGTTCCATAAGAATGCTCACACTCTAGTGCAGCACACTGGGCTTTAGTTCCACAATAATGCTCACACCCTAGTGCAGCACACTGGGCTTTAGTTCCATAAAAATGCCTCACACCCTAGGGCAGCACACTGGGCTTTACTCTCCACAAGAATGCTCACAATAATCCACTTGGGACTTTCTTTTCTTCTCACGTACTTAGGGTCTGGATACCCTAATCTTTTTTTTATCATCCTTTTTTTTTTATTGAAAAAATTTCCGCCTCCTCCCTGTCTCCCACTCCTCTCCCCCTCCTGTCACTCCTCTCCCCCCTCCCCCACTCCTCTCCCCCTCCCCTCACTCCTTTCCCCCTCTCTCTCCAGTCTGAAGAGCAGTCAGGGTTCCCTGCCCTGTGGGAAGTCCAAGGTCTTCCCCCCTCCATCCAGGTCCAAGAAGGTGAGCATCCAAACAGGCTAGGCTCCCACAAAGCCAGTTCATGCAGTAGGATCAAAACCCAGTGCCATTGTCCTTGGCTTCTCATCAGCCCTCATTGTCTGCCATGTTCAGAGAGTCCGGTTTTATCCCATGCTTTTTCTGTCCCAGTCCAGCTGGCCTTGGTGAGCTCCCAAGAGATTAGTCCCACTGTCACAGTGGGTAGGTGCACCCCTCGTGGTCCTGACTTCCTTGCTCATGTTCTCCCTCCTGCTCCTCATTTGGACCTTGGGAGCTCATTTCGGTGCTCCAGTGTGGGTCTCTGTCTCTATTCTTATCACTCTTCGCTGTTCTCCACTGTGCTTTCATAAGCCCATGACTTATCTGTTGTTTTTTTTTTTTGAGATTCTAATTTAATTACAAACTTGATCCATTCCATTTCTTTCCTACAAACCCTCTCATATACCATATAACTTGTTGAATCCACATAAAGTTACTCGTGTGTGTGTGTTCAGGGCTGATTATTTGGCATTGGACAAGCAGTTGGTGCGCTCTTCCCTGGGAGTACCACCTTTCCAGCTCCCAGCTATACACAGCTGACTGTAATTCCTGGTATTGAGGCCTTAGTGAGTATTCTACCACGGAGTTTGGAATGTTTATTTGTGTCATCCTTGTTTGGTTATGTTTTGGAGGTTGTGCTGATTAAGCTTTACATATATATATATATATACATATATATATGTATATATATGTATATATATATATATATATATATATATATATATATATATAGCTTCTGATAGGATACACAATCTTCCAGGAAATCCTCTGATCCTCTGCCTCTTACAAACTTTCTGCGGTGGCCTTTGCTTTTCTCCAAAGAAGTGAATTCTAGACACTCTATCATAGGCTCCATGTCCTGGCTCATGACTCTGGCAGAAAACATGGCTGCTCTACTGAAGACCACTACAGTAGTAGGAATCCCAGGCAAGACAACATCCACTGCTCACTAACACTTCTTAGAGCCTGCACAGCTATCCCCAATAGTTACCCCCTCCCCTCAGCTCCATATCCTGGTCCAATACTCTGTCAGAAGACCCATTCTCTACCAGAGGTCACACTGGTACAAGGGACCCCAGGACCACAACTCTAGTAGACCTCTGATTTTCCAGAGGACAAATTGGTACTAGGAGTCCCAGGTACCAAGCTTGTACCTGAATCCCCAAGGCCACATAGAATACCACAGCCCCAGTGGAGACACCCTACTGGACCTGAAGACTTGCTGGTTACCAAAACCACAGGCCACACAAGCCATAAGATCAGAGAAGAAACTGAAACCAAAGGAAAACCATGGAAGACCAGCCCTTTCATGAACAGAAACAGAGGGGAAGTGAGTTGGGTATAAAAAATATAATAGAAGAAGCTGGTCAAAGAAACACATAGGTCAAAGAAAATGTTAAACTTAAAAAAGTTTCTAATACCAAACATCCAGAAAATCAGGGACATTATGAGAAGACCAAACCTAAGAATAATAAGAATAGAAGAGGAAGAAAGAAGATTCCCAGTTCAAAGTCCCAGAGAATAATTGTCAACAAAATTGTAGAAGAAAATTTTCCTGACACAAAGAAGAAGAAATAGAACATCAAATAGATTGAGCCAGAAAACAATGTCCCCTCACTACATAAAAATCAAAACTTTAAACATACTTAAAAATGAGATAATATTAAAATCTTCAAGGGAAAAAGGCAAAATAGCACATATAGGCAGATCTATTAGAATTACACCCCACATCTCAATGAAAACTATAAGAGCCAAAAGTCCTCAGACAGATGTCTTGAAGACTCCAAAAGACCACAAATATGAACCTAGACTACTCTACCCAGTAAATCTGCCAATCATCATAGATGGAGAAAACAAGATATTCCATAATAAAGTCAAATATAACAATTATATCTGTTCACAAATTCAGTTTTACATAGATACTAGAAGGAAAACTCAAACCCAAGGAGGTTAACTACACCCAAGAAGCATAGGAAATAAATAATTTCATACCAGCAAAACCAAAAGAAGGGGGAAAAACATGCACACACACATACACACAAACAAACACACACAGAGAAAAAGAGAGAGAAAGAAGGAGAGAGAGAGAGAGAGAGAGAGACTACCAGCACAACCATCACCACCATAGCACAAATTGACTATCATCGGTCATTAATATCTTTCAATAACAATGGACTCAATTTCCTAAAGGAAAGACACAAGCACACAGAGCACACAGAATGGACTCAAAGATAGGATCTATCTTCTGCTTCATACAAGAAACACACCACAACATCCAGAATAGATATTACCTCAAAGTAAAGGGTTAGAAAAAGATTTTCCAAGCAAATGGACCCAAGAAACAAGCTTGTGTAGTCATTCTAATATACAACAAAATAGACTTTCAACCAAAACGAATCAAAACAGATGGAGAAGGGCATCTCATATTCATCAAAAGAAAATTTCACCAAGATGACATCTCAGTTGTTAACATCTATACCTCAAATGCATGGGCACCCGCATTTGTAAAAGAAACATTAGTAAAGCTTAAATCACTTATTAAATCCCACACATTAATAGTGGGGAAGCTTCAACATCTCACTCTTACCTATGAACAACTTATTCAGACAGAAACTAAACAGAGAAATAATGGAACTAACAGACATTCAGAATCCAATGGACCTAATAGATATCTACAAAGCAATTTACCTAAACAAGGAAGACTGTAACTTCTTAGCACTTAATGGAACCTTCTTCAAAACTGACCTCATACTCAGTCACAAAGCAAACTCAATAGATACAAGAAAATTTGAATAACCCCCTGTATTTTATCAGACCACTATGTATTAAAGCTGGACATCAACAACAACAGAAACAATAGAAAGTCTCATGGAAACTGAACAACTCCCTTACTATGGAATAATTTTCTTGTACAATGTAGAGATTTGTCACTTGAATTTAGTAAAACATTTTAAAAATGTTTAATAAAACATTGATTGGCTAGTAGCCAGGCAGGAAGTTATATGGGAAACCAAACTTACAATGACAGTATAAAGAAGGGCAGAGTGACAGAGTTGTTGGGCAGATACAATGAGATAAACATGGACATGCCATATGGAGAAAAGGCATCAAGCCATGTGGCAAACCTAAATAAAAATATGGGTTAACTTAAAATATAAGTGTTAACTAATAACAAGCCCAAGCTATCGTTCAAGTATTTATAATTCATATTCAGACTCTGAGATAGTTATTTGGGACTAGGCCTGTTGGAACAAAACACTCCACTTATGCTCCTTACTGAAGGACTACTTCAGACTTATTCAAGATAGAAATAAAGAAAGAAATTAAAAACTTCCTGGAATTCAATGAAAATGAATGAACAAACATACCCAAATTTATGGGACACAATGAAAATGGTGCCAAGAGGAGGTTCATAACACTAACTGTCTTAATGAAGAATTTGGAGAGATTTCATACTATCAACTTAACAGGACACCTGAAAGCTCTAGAACAAAAAGAAACAAACACACCCAAGAGAAGACAAAGATAATTAAATTGAGAACTGAAAACAATAACATGGAAACAAAGCAAACAATACAATGAATCAATGAAATAAAGAGTTGATTCTTTGAGAAAATCAACAATACAGACAACTTACTTAACAATACACCAATAGCACAGGTACTAAGATTTATAATTAATAAATGGGACCTTATAAAGCTGAAAAGTTTCTGTAAGGCAAAGGATACTGTCAATGACAAAAATGGCAACCTACATAATGGGAAAAGATCTTTACCACCACCACATCTGACAGCAGAATAATTGCATAAAGAACTCAAGAAACTAGCCATCAACAAAACAAATAATCCAATTAAAAATGAGGTACAGACCTAACAGAATTATCAACAGAGGAATCTCAAATGACCAAGAAGCATTTAAAGACATGTTTAACATCCTTAGCCAATAGGAAAATGTCAATCTTAATGATTCCATTTTATACTTGTCAGAATCAAAAACACAAATGACAACTCATGTTGACAAGTACGCAGAGCAAGGAGAACACCCCTTCTTTGCTGGTGTGAGTGTAAACTTATACATTTACCTTAGATTTCTTAAAAAAAAAATTGGAAATCTATCTACCTCAAGACCCAGCTATACCTTAAATCCTGAGCAAAGGACATGTCATATAATGCCACAAGGACATTTGATCAACTATATTAATAGTAGCTTTATTCATAATAGCTACATACCTGAAACAACCCAAAAGTCCCTCAACCAAAGAATGAATAAAGAGTAGTGAGAGAGACAACTGGAATCAGGGGTCAGTTCAGGGATGAGATAGAAATTTCGTGTAGTGGAAACTCCCAGGAATCTGTGAGGGTGACTCTAGCTAAGACTCCTAGCAATGGGAAACACAGAGCCTGAACTGACCATGTTCTCCAACCAGGAAAGACTTTCAGTGGAGGAACTGTGACACCAACCTAGCCACAAATTCTTTGATCTACAATTTTCCCTGCCTACAAGATGTGCTGGAATAAAGATTGTACAGGAATTGTGGGAGTGGCCAACACAGGACTGGCCAAGCTTGAGACTCATATGAGTGGGAGCCCACTCCTGCCACTGCCTGGAGGGCCAAAACCCAGAAGCTGGATAACCCAGAGACCTAGAATAGAACCAAGCAAGACTTGCAAAAATGTAAGCCAAATGATCTTAATAATATTCTGCTCTACTCATAGATTAGCACCTAGCCCAATTTTCATCACTGAGACTTTATCCAGCAACTGAAGGAAACAGACGTATAGACCCACAGTCAAACATTAGGCAAACTCATGGAATCCTGTTGGAGAGTTGAAGGAAGAATTTTAGGAACCAAAGTGATCAAGGACACCACAAGAAAACCCACAGAATTAGTATAGGCTCATAGAGGCCCCACAGAGACTGAACCACCCACCAGAGAGCCTACATGGGACTGACCTAAGCCCTCTGCATATGTGTTAGAGTTGTGTAGCTTGGTTTTCTTGTTGGCCTCCTAACAGTAGGAGCAGGGACTATCTCTGACTATTTTGCTTATTCTTTAGACCCTTTCCCTCATAATGGTTAATATTCATGGGAGGTCTGGCCTTTTATATGAAGAGAAATGGAGGAGTACTGGGTAGGGTGGAAGAGAAGAGAGGTGGTGGGAGAGTCTGGGGAGGATAGGTAAAAGGGGAAACTTTGGTCAGGATGCGAATTTTAAAAAAGGTGAATTTTAAACCTGAAAATCTCTAAGCCTTTTGTATTTCAGATATAAGCTCAATTTCCTTTCCTTTTTACTTAACTAGCAAATTTTCCTGTGATTGCATACACACACAGTAGCACAGGAGCACACATACACGCAATGCAAAATTTGTGTGTGTATATATATATATACATACATGTACCCTACAGTAGTGGTTTATCTGTTCATTTTTGAACCTGCATGGTAGGTGACTTAAGAGTTGACCATATTTATCCCTTTCCGCTCTGCTATCACATCCAATTGACTAAAGCAGATGACTAGGAAACATATGTGGAATGAATTTACATATCTAATTAAAAAAAACTTTGTTTTAAAGCATGTGCTTTTCTCTGCCCAATTAGCTTGTGTTTTAGTTATCATTTGTTTGCCTCATTTATATCCTAATAACATTGTACAGAAAGCACATTTTCTAAGTAGATCATCATATGAGTGCATCATTTTTTATTAACCAATCCTTACTGTTGGAACATTTTAAGGCCTAAATTATTATGATTAATGTTGCACTAAATAGTTTTTTTTGCTATAAAATCTTTCCTTGAGTAAGAAATGAAAAGAATATCCATTTATTTTGTTACCTACAGGTGCAAAGAGAATCCCATACCTTGAGGAAAATCCATTTTATCATCAAATGAAATGAGTATGCTCCCAGTGAGGGGGAACACAGTTAAGGGATTTAGAATTCAACACTACTTTCCTAGAAACTATTTTTGGCTCATAGAACAGAGTATGATCCATACCATGGTGATGGGTCTTTATTAGGTCTTGGCCTCATATTTTCTTTAAGTTGCTAAACTGTAATTTACCTTCTTCAATGAGGGACTTTTCCCCTTAGAATAAAAAAAAAGAGCTTTGGATAGAGTCACTTTATATAGCTTGACTGATATGTCTTCTGTGTCACTACTTTTTAGGTGTTTTTCTTAGTTATTAAGTTTAGTATAATCTGTTGTCAGCTTGAATACTACTGTAAATAAAATAATTCTGAACAATAGAAACATGATACCTTTCATGATTAGCAAAAATATAGCTGAAGAGAAAAATCAGAGCTTTTCTTTCCTCCATGAAAATATTGACTCAGTGATACATAGATCAATTCTGTTTGAGAAAAAATCCAGGAAAAAGTTGTGTTAAATCTAGTAAAAAAATTTATAGCACCTCTGGGCATAGATCTACTTCTTTATACAAAATGCATAGGTTTGATTCTTTGTAATCAACACAAAGTTGTACATAATGCTCAGAAATAGAATATATTACACAAGCAAACAAGCAAGTAGAAGTCTCCAAAAAAGGATGGCAAAAAAGCTAATGTATATGAATTACTTGACAACTTTAAATTAAGTTCTCAACAGTTATGGTGGGGAAAGAAACTATTGGCCAATAATCCTGTTGAATGTTGATTCAAAAGTTCTCAACAAAACAATAGTAAACCATATCCAATGGTACACCATGCATTTCTCGAGAATTATCTCTTGGATACAAAGATTGTTCAGCATCTAAAAGTGATAAAGATTATATTCATAAAAGGAAATATAACAATTACAGGCTCATCTCAAGTTCTATAGAGACAGTACATAAGAAAATAAGCTAACCTTGTAATTTGAAAGCAATATGTCAAGAATAAGGGAAGTTTTTTTAAACATATAAAAGGCCATATGAAATCCTCAGTTAAAATTATAATTAGCAGTTGGCAGAGACTGCTTGTTTTTACCCGGCTACCCAGACATGAAATAATTACACAAAACTATATTATTTAAAACACTGCTTGGCCAATAGCTTAAGCTTATTGTTAGCTAGGTCTTATATCTTAAATTAACCCATTTCCATTATTTTATATTTTATCATAAGGTTTGTTGCGTACCAACAAGGTTCCAGCATGTCTGTCTCCAGCAGCAGCTACATGGCTTCTCACTGACTCTGCCTTTTCCCCCCAGCATTCAGTTTAATTTTCCAGCCTAGCTCTATTCTGCCTTATCACAGGCCAAGGCAGCTTCTTTATTAACCAATGGTATTCACACCATACAGAGGGGAATCCCACATCACCTCCCAATTTCTGTCTAAATAAAAAGGAATGTTTTAACTTTAACATAATAAAATTACACACAACAAAACAGGTATCAAGCAAGAATTACAGTTACAATATTTATAGCTACTTTATATTTTATCATAACTAAGAAAAACTATATCTATTCTTTAGTTCCATAAAAGACAGCAGAAGGATATAATATTACCTAAGTAAACAGGGACTGCATTGTTAGCAACTTCCAAAACTCTATAATTGACAAAGACAATTCCCTACTTGGACAGTCACGCAAAATTCTTCTATAACCTTGGAGCATTCAGTCTTCAGCATACAGGCCCATACTATCCAACAGTCTTTTCCATGAAGCACGAAATTTGAAGATCTGTTCTGCCTTGTAATGACAAAGTCCACCAGTTGTTTTCTTCTGTGTCCTGCAGAATGTCTGACAAATTCTTTTTATTCTTTTATGAAGCAGGAACCCCAAAGGCAAGCTCAGCCATCATTTTTCTGTGGGTCCTGCATGTCCAGTTCATACAACATAGCATCAAGCAGTCCAGGCAAGAACATTTTCTTTCCAAAATGCCTAGCAAATTTCATAAGGAGTGTCTTCGATGCTCATCATCCTCTGGAAGTAGTTTGGTGCTGCCAGGAGTAGATGTGTCTCATTGTTATAAAAAGTCTTAACTTCTTAAAACATTTTAAATGCGACATTTTGAAGGTCTCTGAAAAAATTGAAGAATACCTATCTAACTGAAATATATCTTCATATATCTAGAAAACCTAACTAACATGACTAGAAGCTTGACTATTATAGATGATTATTTATTAACCTATATTTCCTAATAATACATTACATTTTTTTGTTTTTTTCAAGACAGGGTTTCTCTGTGGCTTTGGAGCCTGTCCTGGAACTAGCTCTTGTAGACCAGGCTGGCCTCGAACTCACAGAGATTCGCCTGTCTCTGCCTCCCGAGTGCTGGGATTAAAGGCGTGCACCACCACCGCCCGGCAATACATTACATTTTTAAATGCACTTTACAAACACTATACCTTAATCAAGAGCAGAAATATATATAACAAAATTGATCTTAAATTTGTATCAATAAACCAAGATCCATACCAGTGCAAAATATTTATCTCCATAGCATATCCCCCTTTAAATATAAACAAACATTTATAAACAAAATTTGGGAATTTTCAGCATAGTTCTCTCCAAACTGCTTCCTGCTTTTTATTGGGTGAAGTATTTTTAGGAGTTCACAGAGACCTTTTAGGGGGTCTTGGTCTATCAAGCCACATTAGTCTGAAAGGTATCCACAGGTTCTCATCCTCTGTGGAAGCAAAAGTAAAACCTCTTTTCCGAAGCAACATATCCTTAGAACAAATTTTAAAGTCAAGATACCTTTAAAGTATATGTATTGGTTTATACTTTATATAAATTATACTTTATATAAATATATAATTGGTTTAGATTACAGCCAGTACAATGAAATGTCTCTCTGTTCTTAGCTCATTCATAGTCAAAAAATTCAAAGAAAACATAATAGTATGCATAATTCAGACTCTGTGTATTTTCCATCTTTACATGGCTTATTTTTTTACTCCTTTAATTTATGACTGTCTGTACACTGTCTCTTTAAAGACTTTGTTTTATTTTTTCTACATATTTTTCTTCTCTCTCAACTCTTTGTACATCTGTTAAATACACTGACCTGTCCAGAGTGTTATTTCTGTTTGAATCTGTCTTTATTATATATGTGTAATAATTTTCTTACCAGGAACATTTTTTAAAAAATGCTAAGCGAGCGTGGCTAGAACCATGTGGACAAATAAATGAAGCATTACCTTGTTGCAGAAATGAGTCAAACAAGCTCAAGACCCAACAGTTTTTAAGATGTGAATCTACAGATGATCAACTGTGTATAATAAAAGCAGGGGACTGCTGTACAGAGCCCTGAACTTTGGATATGTAGGTGGAGAGCATGCAGTATGTAGACAGTTAAGGGGCATGATGACATTCTTCCAAAGTCTCATGACGATCTTTATTTTAATCCTGGTTTTGACTTCATAATCATCTTATTACCATATGCATTTGAGTATGGTATATTTTACCATAACAGATTTAAATTAGTAGAAAAATGTTGGTATTTAAAAAATTTGAGTAAAGTTGTTTGAATCACTCAGATAGAAAGAATAACTCAAAGATTTTTTGAGACATCTCTAGAGATTCAAATGGCAGAAAACTTTTATTGGGAGGGTGGAATCAACAAAAAAGTGAAAATTTATGTGCGGTTTACAATGTCAAATGTATTCCTTTTGAATTTCAAAAAAAAGTCTGATGAGTCCACAAAATTTACTAACATTAATAAGTGAATTTAAAAACAATGTCCAATGCAAAACCAAATTACAAAAGGCAGATGTATTTATATAGGCTAACAAAAAAATCAACCAAAAGGTTATTGAAAGGATATCTTATTTTTAAAAACCTGAAAGGAGTAAAATATATATCAATAAATTAAGCTAAGGTTTGAAACTCTCGAACTTTGAAAATTGAACATGATTGCTGAAGGAAACTAAAGACAGCATAAGCATAAAGTGATCTCACAGTCACTATTGTGCATTCCTCTTCTCTTCCTTCGTGCAATGAAGCATTTACTTTTACTTATATTTTCTTTATGAATAAAAATTGTTTATTTAGCTCACAGTTCTACTGGTTCAAATACATGGTACTGGCAGAATTTTGGCAATTTTGAGGAGCTCATGATGTCTGGACTACAATAGCTTTATTAAAAACTCATGGAAAGACAAGAAACTAGAACACACACACATACACACCAGATTGGTGGTGAGGGTGGTGTGTATGTGTTTGTGTTGCCTTTCATAATAAGCATTTCAGAAGAATTCACGTGACCCAGGAGAATAATCTCACAGCTTCTTAGCTCAAGGCTTCAAAATTGCCTAACCATCATCTAGTCTAGAAAGTCCCTTCTCTTGAGGGTCACACTGCCTTCTAACACCATCACAACTGGGACCAAACTTCTAACAAGAAAACTTGTAGGTTACAAAATTAAAACCACTGATGATTGGAAAACTTCTCATGTTATAAAATGACAATTCCAGCCGGGCGGTGGTGGTGCACACCTTTAACCCCAGCACTCGGGAGGCAGAGGCAGGCGGATCTCTGTGAGTTTGAGGCCAGGCTGGTCTACAAGAGCTAGTTCCAGGAGAGGAACCAAAAGCTACAGAGAAACCCTGTCTCGAAAAAAAAAAAAAGAAAGAAAGATAATAACCATTCCACCCAAATCAGCCTATAAACTCATTATAATTCTGGTATAGTCCCAATGGTATTTTTATGGAAACAGAAACTCTGACATTGAAATCTACATGGAATGACAAAGAACAAAGCTAGAGGTCTTATGCTTCTTGAAGTGGAAATCTAATTTGCCCTATAGTAATAAAACAGTAGAATACTATCATGAAACAAAATGTATAGATTAATGCAAACAATAGAAAAACAAAACATAAGCCCATGCATATGTAGTCAGTTGAGTCTTGCTAATGGTGTCAAGCAAATACAATGGGGCAAGGACAGTTTCTTTTGAAAATGAACTTAGGAAAACACAATAACCATATGCCAAAGAAAGAACTTGAGCCTTTATCTTATGACATATGTAACTTAACATGCTTTAATCAACAAATGTGAAGCTATAGAACCACATGAAAGAAATACAGGCACATAATTCTGCTTTTACCTTTGACAGTGAATATTTAGATATGAGAGAAAAATGCAGGCAACAAAAAAGGCAAATGGATCTGTATTAAATAAAAAGGATAAATGAAAAGATATCAAATCGAAAAAATCAAATCACAATCTATGAATATGTTCATATCAAAATTTAAAAGAACTCCCTAATGCTCAACAGAGATATAATGAATAGCTTGGCTGAGGGAGCAAGTAAGGATTTGTCATATTTCTTTTCTGTTGTTGTGATCAAATTCCAAGAAAAAAGCAAGTTAAAGATGGAAGTTATTATTCTAACCCATGTTTAAGGTTGAGTCCATCATGGTAGTGAGTCCCAGGAGCAAGAGCTTGAAGCAGCTGTCACTTCGCATCTATGGTCAGAAGTGGAGGATGAATCTTGCATGCATGCATTTCCTCGGCTTGCCATTTCCATTTGACACAGTTCTTGGTTGGGAGGGGAGACAAGTAGGTCAGGACTGCAAGACAGCTTATGAATAAAAATGCATTTGTTTTTCTGAACTATCAACCAACACCTTTGTTATTTATTTATTTTATTATTTTATGTTTTGCGGTATTTTTGCCTGCATTATGGCTGTGCCCCATGTGCATGCAGTGGCCACAGACACCAGAAGAGGGCAATAATTTCTGGGAACCAGAATTGCAGATGGTTTTAAGCCACTTTGTGGGGGTTGGGAATCAAACTGGGGTTCTCTGGATGAGGAGTCAGCGAGTTTAACCACTGGCCCATCTTTTCAGTCTCTTAACCAACATCTTAAATAGTTTTGTACTTGAACACTTCAGGCTTATTGGCTTTGGGTTATCCTTCTGTTATTATTGGTATTGTAAAGTGGTTTAAATTTTTCCACGTGAGATACAGATAAGAATAATTTTCTGCTGAAGATCTATGCTGAATATTGTAACTGATGATTGTAAAAGGATGCATTTTATCATATGTAAGTGTCTTTAAAACTGGACATAATAATTCTTGCTCAAAGATAGTTGCTTCTAAAAATGTGAAGGAATATAAACAGTGAAAGTTTAGGTTTGTGTGGGAAATGTTTCTCATACTGAGCTGAAACAGCTTCATTATATAGCGTTCCTAGAAACCGAAAGCCAGGGAGTTGCTAAATAATCTAGAATCAGAAGCTGGAGACAGATTTTTGAATCTAAGCCTAAAATTACTGTCATATAAATGGGAAGTTGAACCCCTTTAAGGGATATACATTCTTTTTAGAGTGTGACAGATGCCTGATAATTTTAAGTGGATCTTATGCTAAAGCTGTGTTTCAAAGTTTATCTCTTCTCTCTTGCCTCGAAGCATTCCTAGAGCAAATTGCATGCCCCAGTACACAATTGACCCCTGTTTTAAATTGTGGAATCACATCCAGTATTGGTTATAAGGCTGTTGACACTATTCCTCTGCAGTTTAATTTGATAGGTATATATTTTTACATTCATTGATAATCAGAAATCACTAAAAATTATTTTTAAAATACCCTAACTGCGCGTATAGGATGTGTACTCTTTATTATTATAAATCGTGTTCTAAGATAATTTTCTACATGTGTGCAATGCGGCCGGCCACTCCCATCCCTTGCCTCTTTATCATTACTGTCAACACCTCTCCTCTCCACAGATCTTTCTCGTGTTCATGACTCTTCGTTTTGTTTGGTGACTCACATGATTAACTAGGGCTGTCTGTGTGACCATGGGTTGCCAGCTGCCTTTTGGAGCCTGGCAGGATCACCAGAGGGAGTAAAACTAAGGATGGTGAAGTTTCTCCCAAAGTCTTTCAGAGTCTAAACAGTACAGAGATAAAGGTTAGGGCCCATGAGCTCTTCCACCTTTCTTAACTTATTAATCATAGAGCCAGGGTTGTGTGGGCTCTGTGAAGATGGCTCAGTCCCGAAGGAGAGTAAGTGCAATAGTTGAATCAAGTCTAGAGAATGGGCCCATATATACCATAGCCTCACATGTTACCTTCTGACTCATAGTGTTCTGCCTCCCCTCTTCAAAATTTATAAGGGCAAATTTCTCTGGCCCTTATAAAGATTGTTACAAATGTCTTGTTTAGCTCTGCATACTTTCAATGAGCTAGTTTTCTTCATAGAGTGCTTTATTTAATTCAAATACTTGCTAAATTTACCTTTTGTTTAAATTAAATTTTAAAATTTTTATTTATTAACTTAGAATTCCTAACACGGAAGCTGTGGAAGTCTCTTTACTTGGCTCTTATTTGTGGATTTCTTATGCCTTGAGACATGACCTGCAGCATTTAAGAATAATTTCTTTTTTTACTTAGCTTTATTTTTAGTATGATTTTAATTTAAAATTAAATTAAATTTTGTTACTTCCCCTCTCCCTTTTCTTCCTCCAGTACCTCCCAGATACCTTCCCTTGACACTCTCCATGTCCACTTTCAAATTCCTTGATTGTTATTGTTACACACAAAGTATTCATGCATGTGTATGTACAGATATACATAAACACAACCTACTGAGTCTACTTTGTAGTTTGTGTATATATGGCTTCAGGGCAATGACTGAGGATGCCATCAAGAGAAGAGACATGCATAATAATAAAGGTGTAAAAACACATTTTCCATGTATTCTTCTAACGGTTGTACCATAACACTGTGTGTTTCTGAGTCAATGAAGACACCATGGGCAAGAATAGAAGCAAGCATTCAGGTGTAGATGGTTGATTTCTGCTATCACCTGCTGTTGCTTCGTGAAGAAGCATGGTCACTAAACTCCAACCCAGGCCTTTTGCCTCTCATGTCTGCTTCTCTCCCACATTGTTTTCTCCAAGTGGGCTATCACCCCCAGACACAGGAGCAATGTCGTATTCTGTGCTTGTAAAAATAAATTGGTTCTGAATGAAATATTTTTTTCTGATAATGTGATCGGTATCCGGCTTTAAAATGGGGTTGTTTATGGAATTATGATTTGATCTTACTTTATCCTCAGGTTAGGAGGAGATAGTCAAATTTGTGGAAGCATTTGAAATAAACTTCTTGGTTATTATATCTATTGCCTGAGAAAATGATTATACACAATAATATTAATGACAGCTTTCCATGTGTTTAGCCTATGTTCCAGTTACATTATCACATTTTAAGACATTCTATCAATTATTTTATTGCTAGCACAAAAATCACTGGCTCGTAGAACTAAAACTGAGTTTCAAATATTTCTAAGGGCCTTAAAGTCCCAATTTAAATTCTAGTATTGGCATGATAAACAAATACATTAAAATTTCTTAGATTTTTGTCAATATATGATCCATATGGTCATAGACTATTTTAAAACATTGAAGTGAAAGTGCTGAGAACTCATTATATAATATACTCAGATTAAAAATAATTTATGCTCACCAGAATTTGTTTATAAGGTTCAAAGGAAATGTTTATTACTTATCTTTAGAAAGCAAGAACAGTCATGTGTATTATTTGAGCTTTGTTTTATAGCCATAGAATGTCAGAATTTTAACCAACCCCCATGTTTTAGAAGAATGAAGTGATATAATTTACAGAAAAGAAGCTGCAAAGGACTATATGTCTGTGATCTGTACAGATTGGCTTATTCTTTCATAGTCATTCACTTACTAGAGAGGGTTGAAAGTAAAAAAAAAAGATTATAAAAGATACTGAAAGAAATATACTGAGAACAGCTATCACTATATCTTGAAAAAGACCTATGTCTGTACCGTATTCTCTTTCTAAGTTTCAATTTTCTTTCCTTTTTTCTGGGAGTTTGTGGCAATACTTTAGGGTGAAGATGCTGAGAATGACCCTGTCCAGGTCTATTGGCCTCTTCTTGAATGCTCCACTGGAAGCTGTGATCCACACTGATGTAATAGCCCGCTAGTATCCAGTGTCCTTACAACTACTTTTAGATTCATGGGCTCTCTTGATGCATTTGCTCAAAGATTGCCTGAAATATTAAACCTTTATTACTAACATTTTATTCATATTTAAAGTGCTCTTGAGAGCTCTGGATGCCAAATTGTGGATGCTATCATGGGAATGGCTATGTTCCAAGGTCTCCGCCTCTGTGATATGTATTCTCAGCTCACCCTGGACTGTCTGCTTTCCTAAAAGTAAGGAAGAAGATTATATTCTGCATTTTCTCATGGGAAGTGTTCTTTTCCTGACTCAAAGTACAAGATGCATTGAATAAATCCAACCGTATTAAGATGTCTTTTCTCCCATATGTTTTACTGTCTCTCTTGGTGGCGATGGTTTAAAGGAATCCTCTTGTACATTTACCTCCCTTCCTGAATTTTTGGCACTCTTTGGTGAAGGTTATCATAATCACTTAAGTAATCACTTGATACAAGTTAAATTACAAAAATACTATTGAATAGGGAATCACATTAATTTAGCACACTTTGTCTGTGCTTCCAAGCTTTAAATGAATAATTTCTTTGCTTTTTTATTTTTTTACATACACAATTTATAACAACACAATATGTGATTAGACATATACTGGAGGACATATCCAACAAACATTATTATCTGATTCTTATCTACATTTCATTGTATAGCTAGTTTACAATCCTCAGAGGTATAGGATATAATTCAACATAGTAACATATATTAATTATCAAAATTCTGTCAGGAACTTTCAGAACCTGCAATACATTAGCAGTGCATAATCAAGACAATAGTAAAGCTTCTTTCTTAAAATTGTTAGATCTCTCAAGAGACATTAGACCAAAATATGCCATCAAAAGTCTGTCAATGTCTTCTCACAATCCATATGGAACCAGACATCATGGACTTCAAAAGTCTTTGTAGATTCTTGAGTCTTTGAATATCTATTACCAACACCGTTAAAAGTTTACTAGCTATATTATTTGGCTGCAGAGTTTTGATTGAATAATATATAATCAAACCCTCCTTATGTAGGTTCCCTTTTATTTGGCAAGAACAAGTATCAGTTAATATTTTGTGATAAGACAAGACAACCTAAGTGTCACTAAAACCAATACTGCCAAATGCTTCCTGACCAGGGGAGACACTTCCAGGATTGTCAGTTGGTTGTTCTGAAGCCTTAATGTGCAACAAAATGTGGAAATAATCAAAAGCAGAAGATGGTGAAGAAACAATCTTAAGTCTCTTTATAATACAGCATGAGTAATATGGAATATGAATGGATGAGCAGCCTGTCAAAACAAATCTGGAATAAAAGAATCAGGGTAGGGGAAATGGCTCCCTGTGAGCATATGAGTAGAAGAGACAGATATTCAAACCATATTGCTTATTATAATTTTTCAAAGAGTAGTTTATAACCCAGGAATATACATGATTGAAATAGCATTTTCTTTTTTAATGGAACTATACACAGATATAGTGGCATGCTGAGAACTATTGTTATTATATTAATTATCTTAAAATTGCATTTATTAAGTTAAAAATAGAAAATTTTATGAAATTTTATCAAATTTATGAAATTAATTCCACTTGGACCTTTAGCTTTTATCCTGAAATGGGGGTTATATTGCTATTTATTTGTTTTATTTTCTTTGGTTTTAAATGCATTTCTTTCCCATTTTATGAAGACATGGGACTGTAATCTTTTTTTCTGTTTCTCCAGTAAGACAGTTTTAATACCAGCCTTCTTTTGTAATTTATTTTTGAGAATGTCATTCATGAAAACTGTATTCACATCATTTATACCTCTCCATTTCTCCTCCAACCCTCCTGGTGTTTTCTCTACTTACCTCTCAATGACCCTTTTCAAATTATTATTGTATATGCATATATGCACACATGTACAAAACATGTTGAGTTTATCACAGAGTGTTGCTCATATATGCTTTTACAATTGATCACTTGGATTTGATAACTTTTTCACTGAGTCTGTCTCTATAGAAGACTGAATCTCCTTCCCTCAGAAGCCAGTAATTACTTGTATATCTTCATCTAAAGGTCCAGCCTCATAGAATTCCCCTATCCTCATTGGCACATTAGCTGGTGTCCATATACTGGGTTTGTTTAGGTAACCATGTGCAGTTCCTACCAATCATCAAGGAAGCTTCTTTTTGCATATGATGGAGACCATTACAGAAATCTCCAACTAGTCAAAATACAGTTGATGGTGGCATGCCCAAGACCATTTCATATATCTGCAACACAATTCCATACCTACAACTTGGGGAACATCATGGACGAGTAGGATGGAAAGAATGTAAGAGCTGGAGGACAGGGTATCTATTACATGATTGTGTCTCCTATATAAGACAGAGAAATGGAATCTGTGAAATATACTCCTTCTTATTTATACCTAGCTGATATAGTATGCAAATAAATCATAATGAAAAGAGAAGTCTAACAACAGAACAAAATTTGAAGTAATTTATTGTATCATAAATTTTTTGTTTCTGGGAACTTACCATGACAGAATAATGGAAATACCACATTTATTTTTCATAATGACATTTTGGTATTCTAACAGCCAGGCTGGCCAGATCAGCTATCACCCAGACCCCACATCCTGGGCCTTGGGTTGACCCACTCTAACAGCTGCCTCATTTTTGACCTTCTAGCATGTGTGATGGCACTGGTCCTGCAGAACAATAAATACATAATCCCATGACTCGGGGCAACAACAGGGTATTCGAGAAGTTTTGATGTGGGTCCAGGGCAGTGATGATGGTGTACCAGAAACCAGAGGCCTTGAGCCAGACCAATGACTCACTGCAATAAACATTTTGCGGGTGGGGCTGGATGGACAAAAGGGGAATAGTGCATGACACACCGCACTTCACGATGCCACCAAGATGAATAAAGGAGTGTTGGGGAAATGGAGGAGCAAGGTGGGGTTTTTTGGCTGCTTTGCTTTTAATTAATTTGGGGGTATACTGCAGGAGTGAGGGCAGATATGGAGGGACTGGGAGGTAAGTGGGACTGGGGTTCATGATGTGAAATTCCCAAAGAATCAACAAAAAATTATGTTCAAAAATAACATTTTCAAATCTAGAAGTTCTTATAACTAACATGCTGAAGAGATAATTTTGTAGATTAGCTCCTGGGGCTTTCATATTAACCTTCTGAGACCTCAGTGCTGTCTTCATATATCACAGAGTAAGTCAATAAGTAAGTTAAAGATGTAGATTCAAAACATTATCTGTATTATTCTTATGTTTAGAGTCTGTCTTGTTTTTCCCACCATTCTCCCCTCTACTCTCTTAGAATCTTTTGCTTAAGCCTGAACCTTAGCATTATTACAATAATATAGTTTGCTTGTACCAATAACTTTCTTGTCAGTAGACATCTGTTCTGTTATGAAAAGACTCTCTTAGTAAAGCATCAATCATGTCACACTTGTGAAGCAAAATGCATATTTTGGTCCCTAGAAAGCAAAATACTGCTGAGAAAATAGACTGTGCAGAAATATTAACTGTGGCATATTAATGCATGTGTCCAGATCATCCTTTATTTGTCTACCCTGGGTACCATGTGATTCTGACAGCACTCACCGCTGACCTCTTGTCTCTGAAGCCACAGAGGACTCATCAATGTCCTCCTTAAAAGCTTGAGAGTGGGATGAGTGCCATGGAGATCCATATGATAAGAATATGATGCTGCATTTCAGGCACTTTGCTTTCATGTGCTAAAAGCATGGGTGTTAAAAATGATTGCCATCATCTGAATGGCTTCCACAGCTGTGACTACAAAATGTCAAGCTACCTGAAAGCTTGCAGTCAGTCATCTATATGCTTTCAAATGCTTAGATGCTTTGAATTCTGGATGTAAAATATCACGATTATGAACTTAACCATCTACCAGATATCTTGATGTTTTTCTTTAATATTGACATGCTGACCATGTCAGTTGTGAGTTTTCAACTGTAAGTCCCAGATAAAAGTCTTCTATGTTCAAATAAACTTCATGAATTATGAATACAACATACTGAATTGAGAGTGCCTAGCTCCTTAACTAAGGGAAGGCTTTATAATGGATAAACATAAATATTTTGAGTGACTACCTCGGTACCAAGAGTGACCTTGGACATTGTTATAGTGAAAACTAATGTTTCAGTCAGTGTGCACTTAGGAAAATAAAACCATGCTAAATAATTCAATGAGAAAGGAATTCAAAACAGAAGATTTACGAAGACTAGAAGAGAATATGAGGGAAAAGATGCCAAGAGATAAAAGGAAAAGAGTGACCTAAAAAGACAAGGAATTTGCTCGTGTCTGTAAGCCAGTCCCTCCAGCAATTGCAAATGCTAGCAATGAACGCTCTGGTAGGAACTAGTGATTGGAAACTCCTCAGTTTCCCCTGCTTTATTACCTGTGACCATTTCAAACAAGATAAGTGAACAGGAAACAAAGGGAAAGGGAGGGTGAGAAATGGTGTCTACAGATGAGCAATCCGGAAGTTGGAATGTGGGTGCAGATATTGAAGCCGCAGACAAGTAGTACATACGGAGGAACAGAGGCGATGGTGATTGGGTGGTTAATGCCTGACATTAAAAATCAGAGTCTAGTTAATATCAAGAACATAATATAAATGTTGGGCACAAAGGAAGTGTACAAAACTGGGACAGTTGAGGTCAAAGCACAGCAACTGAACTATGGTGTGCATAAGCAGAGAAATGACATGCTCTTATGTAGTTCTTTGGCCTTTTAATATAAACAAAGACATTAGAACTTTTCTAAACTTCCTTTTAAGGTTTTTGAGTAATACATGAATATATTATCCCTATAAATCACTGAAATTTATGGATATTGGCTAATCTCCTCATGGGTGCCAAGCCAATCATTGTGTCTTTCACAGAAACGAGTATCATCAGTTTTATCTGCACTTCAAGAAATTAAAATATATTTCACCAGGAAAAAATGAGCAAGGAAAATCTTAGTAGCATTTTAAATTTAAACGCTATCTGTGTGAATGTATGTGTGTGTCTGTGTGTTCTTTCTTATGTATATGCCATGTTCCTAGAAAGCAGAAGGGACAGATATCTAGAATGACATTTGGAAGACAATAATGTCAATGCAAGCAATGTCTTCTAAGACAGTGAAGGAGATATTCAATGATTTCATTAGAAGTATTGGATTTTAATGATGTGTACTGTGTTTTGCCCTTATGCATTCAAAAACACAGAGTAAAGTCATGATTTTTCATTAGTGCTTGCCTTATGCATCATCTCCTTCCTGCCATTTGCCTCAATATGTATCTAATCACAGATTAATTAAATCTCATCCCTTTCGTTTGCTATGTACTGTTCTATTTACCGCCATTGGCTAGGAATGACAGGAACTGGAAAAAAATGAATAGCTAAATGAAATGAATTGATTACAATTATAGTTAAATTATAAGTCATAAAACATTTATTGTTACATAAAACAATTTTTATAAAATTGTTTCTGGATTCTCATACTCTTTGATTTGTTTCTTGTTATCTTTCTCTTAAATCCTTTTAATATTTAAATAAATCTTCATCTAAATAAAAAATGCCAGTTACATGTGAGCATGTGAAAAAGATAGTGATTATCTTTATCTGATATCTTCACTAACTCCTAAAACTATATCCAAGGGAGCAATCACTAAAGGAAATATTTTTTAAAAACTGATAAAACATAAATACCTCAAGCATTGAAACCCATTTCAAGTTGTTTTATAGTCTTCCAAAGAAGAACACACTGTCCATGCATGCATGCATATGTGTGTGTATGTGTGGGTGTGCATGCGTGTGCGTGATATGTTCTTACAAAGCAGAAGTGAGGGTTGGTTGAAATGAAACCAAGAAGAAGATAATGTTAATATAAGAGTTGTTATCAAACTGACCATCTGCATGAACACATGACAAATTTTTGATTTGGCCATGACTATTGAGGATTTTTATAAGGCATGTCAGAGCAACTAGTTTATAGGATGAAAGAAAACATCACTTTCTATCAGTTTTCAAAAACTTGAGATCATCTGCATTGGCAAGTAGTGGCTCGTACGGATTAGGATTTAGCTACTTTTTGAGTTAAGTTTTTAGGAATGCAAACTGTCCTGTACATTTGCTATGTCACCTGGGTAGAAAAGATGCTATAAATAAGATGGGGGAGAAGCATCAAGTGCTATGTTTAAGAATTGCTGAGTCTTCTACATGTTGATATCCAGTTGTGCCATCACCAATTTTTTGAAGATGCTTTTTTTTCCATTATATAATTTTAGCTTTAGGAACCAGCATAGGACCAAACTAGATCCTCTGAATGTGAGTGACAGTTGTGTGACTGGGGAAGACTGTGATGCCACTGGCAGTAGTACCAGGATTTATTTCTCCTGCTTATACTGGCTTTTTGGGAACCCATTTTCTTTAGATGGATACCTTGCTCAGCCTAGATATAGTAGGGAGGGCCTTGAACCTTCCCCAAAGCAATGTGCCTTAACCTCTCTGAGGAGTGAATGGCAGGCAGTGGGGGAGAACGGGAGGAGGAAAAAGAGTGGGAACTGGGACTGGTATGTAAAATGAAAAAAAAAAAGCGAGTACGTTTTCTTTTTTAAAAAAAATAAATTATAAAACAAAACAAAAGAACAATAACAAAAAAGGAATTGTTGAGACATGTCTGTTAAAAAATGAAAACAGCTCTCTGTCACCAGTGATGTAGCTGAGCATGGAGCCAGGAAACCTTGAGACAGGACACAAATCCCTGGATCTACAATCATGTAAGACTTCCTTCACTTTGATTATATTTGGTATGTGCATGTGTATGTTATAAAATATATTGCCTTAGCCTTCCTCTTTCTACTATTTTCCATTAAATAAGGGAGTCTAAATAAAATAGCTACACATACCTTGAATTATAATCTATTTGGAGAATATAAAATGCACTGTGTGAGAGCTGGGGCAATCTCACGGTTATGGGCACAGTAGAGGAACAAGCTGTAAGAGGAAATAGTAAATATCCACTAATAGTTGCATACGTAAGCAAGCCTCTCAAGGACAACCAAAACAAAAGAAAGTCTAGCTCACCTGTTTCCATGAATATTATAGAGATTTGAAGGAGTGAACCTTCTCTACTCAATGTCTCTTTTCTTTTCCTTCTAGTATGAAGGCCAAAAGGAGGACCGATTCTGGAAAGAATGTAGGGAGAATGGGACAGAGTGGGGGAGAACTGTATACTTAGACAAACATACCAGATACATTGTAAATCATGTTGCTTGATCTCAATATAAGGTGTTAACTCATGCTCAGACTTTGATATCCGTCACAATGCCCATTATTCCAAATGTCTCTTGAACTCTTCGACATTTGTTATCTTCATGTCTATTATGTTCAGCTCCTCTTTTAAATTATGGCATTCATATTTCTGAAATAATGCGAGCAGAGGTAGAAACAACAGATTAGCTCCTAGAGCCTGTGAAAGGCCATCTAGAGTTCCTTGTTACAGCATCATTAGCTTCTCAGCAAGCGAGCCAATCTTTGGACAAGAGTAGCAGCTTAAGTGAGCACAGTCTGATGCGAGACTAACCCTGTTAATGATGTATCTCCGCTTATCCCCAGAGTCCCTTCTGAGAGTGATGCTGCTGGTTTCTTTTTGCCTTCGGTCTGTTTACACGGAACTCACTTGATATTTTCGTGTGTTTACAAAGCAGCGCAAAGTGTTTACACAGCAGTGACCCGGTTTTCCCTGATCTGGGAGTGATGTTCGCAGGAGAACGCTTTCTAATCTGCCATGAAGCCCTGGTCACTTGGAGGCCTCAGTTCCAGCTGAAAGGAGTTGTTTGGAGAACGGGTCCACTTTACATTCAACCTTGTTTTCTTTTGTCTCTGGAAGAGTGCTTTCAGGAACATTCCTCACACACCAGACTGTTTGCCAGAACTAATTCAAACTGAACACTTAGCATTCCTGAAAATGAGCACTTTTTAATGACAGTTTTAATTCTTTGATATCATATTATAATTACATCATCCACCCTTCTGTTTCCTCCCGGAAAACTCTCCCATCTACACCTCCATTCTCTTTTAAGTTCATGGCCCCCATTTCTTTAATTGTTGCTCCACAAATAAATGAATGTATAAAACCTGCTCGCTCTGTAAAATGTTATTGGTATGTACATGTCTTCAGGGCTGATTATTTGGTACTTAATAATCAATTGTTATGCTCTTCCTTGGTGAAGACTATTTCTTCTGGCCTTAGCATTCCTTAGTTGTCTGTAGTTCTTTGTCTAGGATTGCGGCTACTTGAGGTTTTCACCATACAGGTTAGCATGTCCTTTGACACCATCCTTGTTTCAATATTGATTAATAAGTTAGAATTACATCTACTTTATGCAGCAATAAACTCACTATCATTAGCAACAGCAGAGAACTGAGCATAGACTCTGGTCAGTGACAATTTTCTCAGCACGTATTTCTCACTAAGTGTATTTACCTTAGTTTTGATGTACATAAACAATTCCTGGATTTATATCCAGAAAACACAACTAAGTTGTCCTACAAGTTAATGCAGCGTCTCCTTGTAGGGACAGGGAACGTTTTACTTAGGTCTTGCCTGTAAATCTTAGTGTGAAGGAAGCAAGTGTAGCACAGTTCATCTTAGAAAGCTGATGTGACTGTCAGCTGTGAAGAATACAGCAGCATCTTGTAAGAAACATGGGACTGAATGTGTATCAGCTGATAACCATACGCACTCCATTTGATTCCAGTCCTGGACTCAACTTCATTATCCAGAAATTAAGTGTGGGGGCAGCAGAAAACTAGAAGTCACAAGCCTTAAGTTTCCAGCCTCGTTGTTTGGTAATATCTGATTTCTCACCTGTCTTCTTTGGTCTTTAGCTCTTCTTAGGCAAAATTAGGCAACCAAGTTAAGTGCTCAGTAAATCCATCTCTGTGTTCTGGTTCTTTGGAGTCGTAGCGTATGTTTTTAATGGGATAGAAAAGCCTTTTGTTTTGCTGAGTAATTCTTCAGAAACAAATTTTGTTTTTAGCTTTTAAACTCTTTTATTCTTTGGAAAAATCCTTTATAATCATATCTCTTTGCAACCAGATACATAGAATAATAAAAATACTATATACTGTATATAATATACTCTTGGGTCTATAATATACTATCGGAAAGTAGTTACCACTGTTTTCAAAATAGTAGTCAATTTGAAACAAACTAAGGCGACGCTGTCTTGAAGCAGGATTTACTTGGGTTCTCTAAATGAATGCACAAATTCTTGGCTGTTATTTCCAGCCTCCTTTCATACCTGAGCCAATAGAGCAAGGTGATGAACTTGGCAATGGAGTGAAAGTTAGTTGTTCTTCTCTCTGAGTAATGTTTCTCAAAGCTTGGTTCTCAAATTGCTGGTTATATATGTTTCTATAGAAAAAACATGAATGAAGGTTCCATGTTTAAATGGATGTTTGGAACAGTAGATTTAGAAAACGTAGACAGATGTCCTTGCCATAACACATCCTTAGAGATTTTATATGGGGTATTCTACATCTCCAGTGTATAGGAAGCATGCACACACACACACACACACACACACACACACACACATTCTGTACAATGGTCATTTGCCATAGGAACCTGTTATTTGAACAATTATAACACATTACTGGGAGAATGAAAATAATGGTTTTTGAGTGTTTTATTTTTAATTTTTAGAAATTATTTACATGTGTGTCTGTCTATAATCAACACATATGTCTGTGTGTGGGCAGGTGCATGGCATGGGCATATGTGGTCATTAGAAGACAACTTCCAGGAGTCTTCTCTACTTGTTTCTGGAAATCAATCTTAAGTTGTCAGACTTCGTAGCAAGCAACTTTACCTATTGAGACATCTCACTTCTAAAAATAACTGAGGAAAATAACTGTTTAATGAAACACTTCCATTGGAAACTTAATGGTTGAGATTGATGAAAAATTTTTACTACTCTTATGATATAATTATATGACATCAAATGATACAGATTTATTGTTAGCTTCATATTCACCTGAAACCATATTTGCCACAGTTAATATAGGATGTGAATGTGTCTTCTTTGTGCTCTACTAAGTGAATTCTTATTGTAAGTAGTGACAGAGGAAACAGATTTCTAGCTTAAAAATGGGCCTTTTGGAGGCAATTAGGATTAGATAAATGTATTAGAGTTGAGCTCCCTTGATTGAATCTTGGTGGCTTTATACAAAGAGGAAGAATTATTAGAAAAGAAACACATGTAAGTTCTTTATCTCTTGCTAAGTAATATCCTGTACCTCCCAAGGACTCTGCCAGAAGAAAGCAATCACCAGATGTGGGCCTTGGAACTTAGACCTCTAAAGAATGAGCCAAAATAAACTTCTTTTCATAAAAACTTACCAAGTCAATAGTGTCATGTTATTAGCAACAGAAAATGACTAATATGATGTTCCACCAGCTAAATTAGTTTTGTATGTTACTCACTCCACACAGATATTTCATAAATGTTTTGCATGCTAAGTTAAAAGGTTCACACAGTGTTATGTAGCTGGTTAGTAAAGGCATCGTGGATGCGTTATTTAGCTCTTCTTCCTTTTTCTTGCAAACATTCACTGAGTAGCAATTCCCAAGTCTTTTTCCAAATTCTGGGGCTGCATCATTGATCACTTAGAGCAGAGCCTTACTAAATAAGTCATGATGAAGTAGAAGCATCCATTCATTTTAAAATTGTACCATGTGACGACTGCAACATTTAAAGAAAATATAAAGCCAAAAAGAAATGAGAAAGAGAACAGCAATTCTTTAAAAAAAATGCCAATAAATGTTTTCCAGAGAGACATCTCTCTGAACCTTGAAAAGAAATTATAAGTTTCATAGACAGAATATACCAGCTGATTTGTGCATCGGTGTTAAGTATATCAAAGCCAAGGACATATGCAACAACTTGCTGGGGAAGATAGTCTAAGCAATTCTACATTAATGAAATATGAGGTAGAGGAAGCAAAGAAGAAATCTAAAAGGCTTAAAGTTTGCAAACTGTCACATGATTTAAACTTTCTGTACTTTGTAAAACAACTTTAAGTCTAACCTAGACAATGAAGAAATGTGACGTGTTTATAGAAAGAGGAAAACTATAATAAATCAGTCTCTTCTGATGCGACTTTTGGAGCCATAGAGAGAGGCTAGTGGTAGGGTAGAGACGCAGTTACTACAGTTTTCCAAGTGTGAGCTAATGGATAAGAGCTTAGGCTATGGCATTAACACTGACATATTTGGATGGAGTTTCCTATTTTGTTAATGACGTAGATTTAATATTTGAAAGAACCATGGGGAGTCCCCATTGATGTGGCTTCTGGCTTGAGAAAATGGATGAGTAATGATGTTTAACATATATAAGGGTGCCATTGGTGCCTTTATTATGATATTGCTTCCAAGTATACAATGCAAATTTCTTTGCCTTTCTTCTTCTTCTTCTTCTTCTTCTTCTTCTTCTTCTTCTTCTTCTTCTTCTTCTTCTTTCTTCTTTCTTCTTTCTCTTCTTCATTTGTTTTTTGATTCAGTCTCATCATGTAGTTCTAACTGGTCTTGAACTTACTATGTAGACCAGCTTGGCCTAGAACTCACAAACATCTGCTTGCCTCTGTCTCTAGAGTGTGTGCCACTCCATCCAGGTAACTCCAAGTTTATTTTCCATACATAAAATCTGAAGTGCTTTCAGGGTATACACCAATAGTTCTGACAGTTTAGTGACTGTATTTCTCTTGAGACTTACAAATCTATTTTGATTAAAGTAATATTCATATATCAACAGTGTCTAGGTGGTACACACAATAGTCCTAAAAGAGAATGTACTCTTAGAAGAGAAAGTTATGCTATAAGAGACAGATTACAAAGTTCATCATTACCTCTAAAGCCAACATCTAAGTAAGCCCTTTAAACACTGAGGCAGGAACGTCATGAGTTTGAACTGCTCTTATCCAGATAATGACACCTGCGCTGCACAGCTACAAACAAATAAAAAAAATGAAAAGCTCTAAATAAGGAGAATGAATAGTTCTTACTCTGAAGGCTAGGAAAGTCTAATGTGAAATACATAGAAAGAGAGATGTTGTACAGAATAAATAGTTAATGCCAAGGAGAGGGAATTTAAATATGGCTGAGATTTCTCTCAGTATTTGCCAGCATTGATTCATCTGTGACTTTTATTTCAGTGCCATAATGTGAACTTGGAAGTTAGATTTCCTTAAGTGTTTGAGATATAAGAGCAGAAGAGAACAACAGATTTTGGCTTTTTATTTCTCCAAAAACATTTGTTTGACTGAAGAAAGGAAGATGATGAGAGTAGCTGGAAAGGGGAGAGGCATAAAATACAGTAATGTTTAAATGCAGCTATTGTAAGTGTAGTGGTACACTCCAGTGATCAGCAGGTAGACGATAGCCACACATTTGAGGTTAGGCTGGGATATATAGTGAGACTGAATCAAAAAGGGGACAAAGTATTTTAGCTCTCTCTATCTCTGTCTGTGTGTCTGTGAGTCTGTCTCTGTTTCTCTCTCCGTGTGTGTGTGTGAGAGAGAGAGAGAGAGAAACAAAAAAGAAGAGACAAAGAAATGGAGGAAGAGAGGGAAGAAATAGGAAGAAGGGAACATTTTCCTTACACAGGCTACAGTATTTCTCTCTTTAACATTCTAAGCCAGGTACTACTTAGCTCTGTGTACATGTGGGTTGAAATCTTATATAACTTAGCTGTATGTCAGGATCTATGACTTTTGCTTAAAAGATCAGCTCCCAGGGTCAAGTAGTTCTGCAATTGCCATGATCAAAATTATTGCCAAATGGCTCCTGAGGAGAGGTTGGCAAAGGTTTTCTTAGTGAAACCATCAGGATTTGGAGAGACAGCGGGAAATAAGGAATGTGTAAGTGGCAGAAGGGGAAACACACTGCAAGTCAACTGGGGAAAATGGAAGGCGCTTAGGTTTAGTGTAGAAATAATTTCTTTTTTCTTTCTGCATAACAGACTTACCTTCTCTGACAGCAAAAGAGGGCATAAATGAGCATGGAAACATTAGGAAGTTTGCATGTGAGTCTTGAAGGTTAGGCAGAAAAAGAAAGGAAGATTTGCATCTTCTGTGGGTTACAGAGTTGAGCCACTTGGTAAAATTGGGCAAGGAACAGGACAATTATGAGAAAAAGTAAGTAGAAATTATATAAGACAGTAAAGCCGAAAGGAAAGATTGAGAGGGCAAGGTCGATGATGAGAGAACTCCTTAAATATCTAACTGAAATCCAACTCAGAATGTATGGACTTGATTTCGTACAATTTGAATATAAATATATTCTCCGACATCTCAGTTTCCAAGGAGTATGGCATAGTAGGTGCCAGGATAAAGTAGTTTGCACTTTGGAGAAAAACTAGGTGATCATTGATAACTTCAGAGATTATTGCATTTCAAGCAGCTACTAGTTCCGAGGTTTTCAACCAAGAACAAATCAGTAAAATATTTTATACGATATTTTAAATTTATTCTTTGAATGTCTCATATATGTATAAAATATATTTTGATTACATCTATTCCTCTTCAACTCTTTTTGGGTTCCTTACAACATTCTCCCTCATAACTTTAATTCCCCCTTTATGTTTTTTGTAACCCACAAAGCCCAATTAATGCTGCCCATAATTAAATAGATATGAGTTCAACTACTGTTGTTTGGGCATTATGGAAAGTGACTTTCCATCATTTCAGTCAAACTTCCTTTTCAAGTAGAGCTGTGGGAGCCTTTCTCCGTTTATGATGGAAATTTTCAATATTACTTTCTGAAATTATAATGTAATTATATAATTTCCTTCTAAAATTATAATGTAATTACATAATTTCCTTCCTCCAAACCATCCCATGAATCCTCTTTTTGCTCTCTTTCATATTCATGGCCTCTGTCATTATCTCTAATTATATATAGAATATATATTCTATACTATTCTATTATATATATACATACATACAAAACATAAAAAGTCCATATGATGTTACTTATGTGTAAATGATTTCAGGAATGACCTTTTGATATTGGATAGCCAATAAGTGTGCTCTTACTTGGAGAAGACTATTTCTTCTACTTGCAAAATTCTTTACTTTCCTTTAGTTCTTTGTCTAGAGTTGAAACACTGTGAACTCTCAACTTGCCTTGTTAGCATGTCTATTGATGTTATTCTTGCTCAGGTCATGTTTAGGAAGCTGTTTCAGTGGAAATTTGTGGCTGGATTTTCTAATATTTCTAGGAGACACACTCTTTCAGCTAATTTCCTGGTTCTCTGGAGCTTACATTCTTTCCACCCCTCTTCTGGAATGATTGCTTAGTCATGGGTGCAGAATGGTGTTGTAGATGTTTCCTTTGGGACTGGGTTCCAGAACTTTGCATTTTGATGATTGTGGTTTTCTGTAATGGTCCCCATCTCTTTAAAAGAGAAGTTTTCTTGCTGGAGTGGATGGAGACTACACTTGCCTGTGGGTATAAGGACAAATTTTTAGAATGCCCTTATGGCTTATGCTGGGTAAGTAAAGTAGTGGTGTAAGTTCTCCTCCAAGATCCATGATGTCACTAATCCTAAGTAGTTGGCTATGATTCTGCCACCACTTTATTTTCCGTATTTACATAAATTTAGAAAGCTGTAGGTTGCTGCCAAGGTATGGAAGACACGACTGCAACATTATGACTTTCATGTCATGCTGATTGTCATTAATCATTGTCTTTATAGGTGGCTTGGAGTTTGTTTGCTTCTCTCCCTTGGAAGCTTGCATTACTCTTTCTGGTACAATGAAAGTTAGTAATCAAGTTTCAGGTCAGGTTTCTTGTCCCTATACCCAAAGTGAACTATGTCATCAGTGATAGGGACTTACTTTCTACCTCTGGGAAGCAACTAGAAGCAATAACAATAGATAATAAAGTTTTTGGAGTGTCTTGGACAACCTTGACCAATAATTCAAAAGAGGATTTCTCCTATTTGGTGTATAGGTCTGTAAGATTGTCCAAAGCTCAAGGATCAAGCATTGTCAGTTCAGCTGAAAAAAAAATTATTTAAGTTATATATGTATATTTATATATCAACTTATATGTATTGTTGTATGTATTTGTAGGTAGGTACTAGTATTATTTCTTATTATGGTCTTACCCAAGTAACCATAGATTCTCTGAGTTTGTGCCCGATAGCCATGTACCCCTGGAGGACAGCATTTCATCACCCTCTTCCTCATCTTCTGGCTCTTACAATCTTTCTAAAATCATCCTCTATGATGTTCCTTTAGCCTTACTTAGGGGCAATGTTAAAACAAATGTCCCATTTAATAAAAACTTACAAAAGTTTAAGTCCAAATGCAAGTTTTAAACATTGAAATTGAAAATATTCCAGATTTTAAAAATCATTTTTATATCCTTATATTTGACCACTTAAAAATAAGATATTTTTACATATAGGCCTGTCCGATTTTTACAGATTGGATAAATAAACCTGATGTTCTGAAAAGATTTATTACTCTTTAATCTGCTTTTATCTTTCCTTATTATCTGTGATTTTATTCAGGTCAGGAATAGCCTCATAGTTAAGTATTACATATATCAATATGTCCTCTTAAATCATAGAAGCTTTAGATTACTTGCAAAATGATTTTTTTCATGCAAAATTCTCCTCTTATATTTTGTCTTGTAGTTTTATAGCTTTCATTTTTTTACATATTTACATTTGTGGCTTGTGTGGAAATTTGTTTTGGCATAGGAAACAACCTAGGAGTATAATTTAATTTTTTCCCAGAAAATACAAATTCCTGCAATACAACTTTTCAAATACCATCTTTCCCCCACTGTTAAGCAATACTAATTCCATCTAAAAAATAAATTCATGCAAACATTTGGGTCTGCTCACATATCCCACTGATCTAACTGTTTATGCGTAGGTCACTGCTTAGGTGACACTTCTCAGTTTATGATGCTGCCTAAAGGATTTCAGAAATAATTCAGGTAATGGCAAAAGTCACAAGAACCTAAAACTCACGCATTTCTCTTTCATAAGGGCTAAATTCATATCCCATTAGGTTACTATGGACCAGTGAATTCTTTATGTTAACAATCATTGGCAATTCTCAGAGTCAATCATGCTGTTTTGGTCATTTTGGTGACAGACTGAGGGAGCAGCATGAACACTTGTGGGGAAGGGAGGAAGTTTGGTGACAGTAACTGCCCTGTGATCCGAAAGCTTCCATTCGTCATCGTATACTGCAGTTGCAGGTAGAAGATTGTGGACACTGTGGGTACAGAGGAGATTGTGCCAAGATCCTGTGTCCCTGGGACGACAGTTGGAAGATAAAGTTCCAAGACACCAGAAACAAGTACAGATAATCTCTCCAGAAAAGGATGGGCATATATTTAATTTGGTCCATGAACTATTTTTCAGTGGCTTGTCTAACAAAATGTTTCCTTAAAAATAAAAAAAAACTATGGGTATGTTTAAGATTTGTACCTTTCTTTTCTTATAAAGACTATGACAGAAAGAGGAGTCTATGAATTAGCTCCCCGTGTGGCTTTTCTGTCCGCGATGTTAGGTTCAACTTTGTACTTTACAATCACAGGATACATTGACAATACTCAACAATAATATTGAACTGTGGTGCTTTGGAATTACTTTAGGTTTCTGAAACAAATGGACCGTAAATCTTTTATAATCGTGTTCAAAGGATAGAGCAATCGGTTACTTCACCATTTAGAAACTTGCATCTGATTTACAAAGTGCCTTTATGGTCCTTGAATGTATACAGCAAAAATTCTAGCAAAAATGAGATAAATAATAACTGACTGAAATCCCACAAAGCTATAGAAAAAGATATTGACTGATTCTACCTCAAAGATAGAAATACATGAGTAGGAGGAATAGTTCCCTTACCAGGAGGAACACTACCATCATTGATAAAATTGACTATAGATTTAATGAGAATGGCATATTCAGGAAAGTTTTATTAAATTCATATTTCTTTGCTCTTTTTAATAAAGGAAGGCAATGGAGGAACATTTTTTTAAACTCTGAATATAGACACCATTAACAATGTCTAGCACACATTGACCAGGTTGAGATGTAGTTAACTTTATAATTTGAACCTGTCTTACTTGCAAATTGCTTTGTGCTTCCATATTAAGTGTCAGGAAAATGACTGTAGGCATGGAGAATACCCCACCCAGCTTTGAATCTTTTATTTTAGTTCTCTGTACTTTTGTTATGCCTTGCTTGACTCTGAAGGTAAAAGAGTAGTCTCTGCTTGGCTACAAACACTCATAACAGCACTGCTTTAATTTTAGATGGAAGCATTTGGGGGAAATGTTAAAACTTAGTGATTGCAAATTCTCAATTATAGAACTGACTTTTGAGAAAATTTGTTTATTCTCTTTTCTCAGGAATTAACCTGTGCTGTGGGCGTGGTCTCTTAAAGGCTATTGTCTGAAGAAGCTCCCACAGCAAACTTTTAATTTTTCCTTTTATTTGAAATGGGTTATTTTCTTATATAATACATCCTGATTATAGTTTCACCTCTCAACATGCCTCTCAGTTCCTCCCCACCTCCCTTCCCTTCTGAAACCATTCACTTTCTGTCTCTCCTTAGAAAAGGATTTTAAGCGATAACAGCCAAATACAACAAAATAAAGCATAATAAGATGAAGCAAAAGCCATCATATTGAAGTTGGGCGTGGCAACTCAATAGGAGGAAAAGAGTCACAAGAGCAGGTACAAAAGTCTGAGGCCCACTTGTTCTCATAGTCAGGAGTCATATAAAAATTATTAGCTAAAAGCTATATACATAACACAGAGGTGCAGTCCCATAAAGGCCCTGTGCTCTGCTGGCTGCTTTAGTGTCTGTGAGCTTATATATGCTTGGTGTATGAGATGCCTCAGAGAGCCTTGGCATCCCCTCTCTGCATCCCCTCTGACTCTTATTTAGAACTTGTTCTCTTAATAAATCTAAGACCAGTTATTTATATTAGCATAAAATTAATAAACTATTTTTCCAAGTTGGCTTTATTTAGTCTTCATGAAACATACAGATTGATTATATATACTATCTCTTTATAATCTGATCATCTAAGATGTAGTTTTCTTTTTTATATATTTAGAATGATTTTATTGTTTATTTTGTATTTATTTTTTAAACAATCTTTTTTGTTTTACATAGCAATCCCAGTTTCATCCCCCTCCCCTACTCCTGTTCCCCCACACCTTCCCTCCTCCCCCAATCCCCTTCTCAGAAAGGGTGAGGTCTCCCATGGATATCAACAAAGTTTGTTACATCACTTGAGGCAGGATCACTACCCTCCCCCCCTCTATCTAGGGAATGAACACCAAAAACCCAGTTCATCCTCTAAGGATAAATACTGGTTCCACTGCTAGTGGCCCCACAAATTGCCCAAGTCACATAACTGTCAAGCCTACTTTGTTTCTGTGCACGTTCCCCAGTTCGGAGGAGGCCCGCTTCTTTGTCAGTTTGTTGGGGGAAGGGTCACTTGTTTGTTCAGGTAGTCTGGTTAGCTTAGCCTCTAAATAATAACACAGAAACTGTATTAATTAAATCACTGCTTGGTCCATTAGCTCTAGCTTCTTATTGGCTAACTCATATTAATTTAACCCATTTCTATTAATCTGCATATCATCACAGCAAAGATTCGGTTCATGTTTGACTCTGGCAGCTCCATGGTGTCTCCCTCACTCTGCCTTCTTCCTCCCAGCATTCCATTTAGTTTTCCCCACCTACCTAAGTTCTGCCACAGCAGCTTTTTATGCATTAATCGTCATCACAGCACACAGAGGGGACTCCCACATCACACAGTTGTCAGGTCCAGAGTCAGTGAGCTCCCACCAGCTCAGGTTAACTGTTTCAGTGGTCCAGTGGTAGAGAGGGAATAGTGATAATATGAGCAAAAGAGTCAAGACAATGATGACAAAACCCACAGAAAGATGTAGTTTTCTTTATAATAAATTTTACATCAAGTTTCAAAACCTTTTCTGACAACTTGTAAACATATGTCCATGAATTTGATTTTTTTCAGACATAAATATTATATATGCTTTTCCCTTATATTTCTTTTAATACAGTCAGTACCAATATACACATCAAAATTTTATATGTAAGATATATATTTTCTCAAATAGTATCCCTGATGGAGGCAAATAAGACATAGTAGCAATCGTTACGTGCTCTTAAGCCCACATTGGTATTTCTGGGCCTTGAATTCAGTACTACTGTAGAAACTATCTGTTCACCTCCCCTAAGAGTTATGTACTAAAATTTCTGAAAAAACTGTTATTTGTGACTTCTATACAAACAGAGCTATGAAAATTTGACTGTACTGAAACCTTGAGAATATTTCCTTTACTTTTTCATGCCTCCACAAGATTTCAAGGATAACCACACAATTATGAATGTAATACTATTTTGAGATTCAGATACAAGTTAGCTACTTGGTGAAATGCAGTAAATAACAAATTTTGAGGGCACAGTTATAGGATAATTTCAGATTGTGTACACTGGTTAGGAGAGGGAAAGAAAAAACAAACTGATCAGATGGGGGACATCTTTTAACCAAGTTATAAAGATGGGTGATACGGGCCAGAAAGGATAGAGGAGGTTGAAGTTTAAGAAGGGAAGGTTGAGAAGTAATACCAGAAAGTTGATATATGCAGTAGTCAGTCTTTTACACAGTTGATAAACACACAAAGAAAATGATTTCTAAGGAGAAAATATTTATTTTGGCTCAGTCTTTTGGAGGTCCCAGTCAGTCTTCATTGACATGCTTTCTTGCCATTGCTTGTGATAAGACAGAATGCCGTCATGAAGGAGGGCAAGACAGAGTAACAGTTTTACCTTTATGATAGCAGGAAGCAGGGATGGCTTGGGAGAGGCTGGGAAGCATGTATACACCCAACAAATTTTCACTTGTTTGTTTTCAATGCCTTCTGACAATGCCATCATGTTATGAACCTATCATGGCATTAATCTATTCATTATTGTAAAGCCCTCAAAATCCAAACAGTTTCTTAAAGTCCAACAAGTAGGAACCACTTGTTTAATAAAAACATGTCTCAGGCACATCTCATATCCAAACTGTAGAATAAGCTATAAAATAAAAACTGCATGCTTGTAATCTCAGAACCTGAAAGGATAAGACAGGAAGATCTTGAGTTCAAGGCTATTCTGAGACAGTTGGTAAGATGAAGTTCATTCTGGCCTACAGAAGAAATGAGAAGATGAAGAAAAGTAGGAAAAAGAAGAGGAGAGAGAAGGAAGAAGAGGAATAAAAACAAAAGCCAAGAAAGAGGAGTAATAAAATTTACATTGTAAAATATAGTGGAGCTATTTCCATTTAATTTCAGAAGTCTTGGACCATATATTCTAGGGGGGCAAAGACCCTGTTCCCAGAATTGTGATTCTGATAATGTATAATGCAAACATAACCAAGAAAAATAGAGTATTCAGCAGGAGAGAAGATCTGGGTTTGAATAAAAGTTCAGTTATCAAGATATAACCGAGGGAGCTCATTTAGTGGTATTTACTATATTCTGCAAGAAATTAAGTAAGAATAGAAATAGTAGTTGTAGAAAGGAGAAGAAAATAAGAATGATCCCAATCTGTAGGTTAGATATCTTCGGAGGTAGAGAAATACTATTAATTAGTGTGGAACATCTGAGAAAAGAGGGCAATAAAAAGCAGCATAAAGGAAAGAATAAGGCATTGAGTTTGGGATATATTAAGCATTAAGATTCAATGAAGCATAAAAATGTAAGATAAAGTTATTTATGTCTAAGATGAGATGCTGAGCCAGAGGTAAGTTGAAGATGTTGGATATCTTTAAGAGTTACTGGAATCTCTCAGAATCGAACACTTGAGCAGAAGGAAGGAAGGGGTTAGCTAAGCCTAGAATCTAAAGAAAGTCTAAAATCAGGCAGATGAGAAGATGAGATGCTGTTGTGGGGAAGGGTAAAAGGAGCATCAAAAGCAGCTAGTCCAGAAAGCAGAGAAGCATCATATGAAAGGACAGAAGGAGGTCACTGGTTAGTCCTCAGAGGAACTGTAGATCAGTTGACTTTGCAACAGAAGAGGGCATTTGGTGCTGTGTGAGGGATGCTCATTAAGATTTAGGGACAGAGTCAAGTGGGAGCAGTAGGACCTTCTGGACGATGTGGGAACAGAAAATGAAAAGCCATATTACCAAATTTTCAAGTGAACACTCCTGGTATACATGAAGATATTTTTTGATCATGTTCTATATGCTATATATTAATATTGATGTTATACCCACAACTAAATAAAAGATAGTACTGATATTTCAAGAATTCATCTTCTATTGAGAATGAGAAAGGTATATAAAGAAATCATTATTAAAGTCATTTTAAGTGATATCTAGCAAAGAGGCCCAATGCTTTTGACTAACATATCATATCATAAGATAACATAACATAACAATTATGATAAGCTAGTGCAAGAAAGTTTTTAAGTTTTTAAATTTTTCTGTTAACTGTGAATTTATGAAGTTTGAATGATGGGTGTGTTTAGAGGTCGACAGTACTGTCTTACTCAAAGCACAGAGAAATTTCTGGCTTCAAAAGGATCCATGAAAACAGTTTTTATTGGTTTCTTATAGCTGGTAAACTGAAAACTTATGATGATTGGAAGTTTTCAAACTCTTTTCCCATTTCAAAAAATGTATCCTTCCACATCCTTGTGAATCTTTTAAAAATAAAACAATATGAAGAAAAGATGAAATTTGCATGAAAGTATATGAATACAGAAAGTATTGTATTGAAGTTGGTCCTTACTCAGAAAGATAAAAATTCCATGTTCTTCCTAATAAACAGATTCTAAACTTAAATGTTTGTATATATATATAATAAGGAATGTGAAAGAAGGCATAGGCTATGAAACTATAGATAGGAGGCCACTAATGTTTGGAATAAGGGGTGTTGAAGTGTGTATGGGGAGTGGCAAAAAGATACATACAACATCAAATATGGAAGATATAAAGGAGGACAGGGACAAGAATAAGAAAAGAAAGGAAAACATGGAGGGGGGAGGAGAACCCGAAAGACCACGTGTTCACTCTCTTGGGGGCAGTTTAAATAGCCTATGGGAGTGGTCTTGACTCTCTATGGGGGAGGGATCACAGTTTGGCGGTCTTTCATGGAGGTGGAGTCTGGACTGTGGAAACTTCTAGGGGAGGAAGCATGAAACGGAACTTTCCATTCAAGCATTCCAAAATTGATGCCAAGGGCTGGAGTGAAGCCCCACCCAAACACATGGTACTCCTACTTAAGATGTCATAAAGGCCAGGAAAGTGTCAAAATCACCAGAGTAAAATGGTATTGAAAATATTGTGTATAAGGAGAGGTGAGACTCAAGAGTAATATTCTACTGCAGACACACACTAGACTGAATATTCAGAGTGCTTATTGGTGACAAGATAACTATTTTAATAAAGCTTTCACCTGTTTCTATCATTGGAGAAATTAAAAAACGATTTAGTGGCAGAAATACAGTGATATCTGGGATATTCCATAGTAATCTCATTCTTTGGGGATAGCATATCAACTAGGAGATTGAGTGGGGCTGTCTGTGAGAAGACATGGTTTCTGTTGAAAGAATAAAGTTTCAAATGGAGAAATTAACACCAGAGTAAATAGCTGTGCTAATTAAATGAAGAGAATTATTTAGATTGAATATAACTTTTGGTGTGGGAGGTCCTTCTGCCTATGTGTTGCTTTTTTGGTTAATAAATAAACTTCTTTGGACCTATAGCAGGCCAGAATTTAGATAGGTGGAGAAAACAGAACTGAATGCGGGGTAGAAGAAGGCGCCATGATGCTGCCGAAGTCAGACATGTTGAATTCTTGCTTGTAGGCCACAACCTCGTGGTGATACACAGATTAATAGCGACAGGTTAAATTAAGATGTAAGAGGTATCCAATAAGAAGCTAGAGCTAATGGGGCAAGCATTGTTTTAATTAACATAGTTTTGTGTGGTTATTTTGGGGCTGGACAGCTGGGAATGAACAAGCAGCCTCCTCACTACAAGTTATTGTTAGGGTTCAGGTACTATGCTAGCCCCTGTCACCTGACAGAATGCAACCATGCAATACCCTGGACAGTCAGCCCAGGGTCCTATGGCTAATACATATGCATAATACATATGTGAAAATTCCCTTTAGGATACAAGCTCTGTTCACTCCTGTTATCTCTCTTTCTCATTGTTCTTCTGAAGAGGCAGGCTGGTCCTTGCCTCTTCTTCCTCTTCCTCTTTCTCTTTGCATTTCTCTTTCTCTCTTGCCACCTTTATCTCAGTAAACCTCCCACATGAGCTCTGCTTGAATGGTGTGTCTGTCCTTCACCCACCATGGGCTCTCACCCACTGCATGGCCCCTTGACACACCAAGGTCCACCTCCTGTCATTTTTACAACAGCTATACCTATCAGAATCTTATAAAAATGTAGCTAAACAGAAAGAATGATTTAAATGTGATATATTACCTTTCTAGAAGAAGGGAAGTTATATCATAAAGGCTTTTTTAAAAAATCACAGTGCATACCTTCTTAGTATTTCTCTGTTCAAATAGTTTGTCTCCTATAGACTCTCTTATACCCCTCTTACTTCTTTCTAACCATCTCCAATAAAAACATGATACCTATTGTTTCCTTTCTACTTTTGCTTTCTATTAGCCCTTTACTTTTTTCTTTAGTAAATTAACTTTCTTACCTTCATTTAGTTTACTGTTTCAGATTTAGCTATCAAAATGAATCTCAAGGAAATTAGATGATATAAACAAATGTCCTAGAAGGAAAGGAAGAAGTGAAGGAATGGGTGAAAATGCACTTGAAAATAAATTTTATTTTAGAGATACTTTTATATTATAAAATACTAGATGTAGATATAATGCTGTAGTGATTGTCATTCAGTTCACAGTTTTGCATTTAAAGGTTTATGTGACTTTAACTGGGAAACAAGCTTCTTCAATATTTTATAGAATAAGAAAACTAGGAAGAAGGAGAAAAAGAGGAAGTAGAAGAAGGGGAAGAAGAAGAAATAATATAAATGTTTTGTTTTCTCTTGGTGACTAAAGCAAAATGATTGAGTTATCTGGTAGACCACAACAAAATGAGATTTATGCCATCTGATGTACAGTCTAGCCAAACCCTTCATGTGGTTCAATATTGGCTCTATTTTCTCTGTATCCTCTCAATCTATGTTACATTCTAAGGTTGAGTTTTTCTATTTTTTTCATACGTACGTAATATCTGGTCAGTAATAAACATTTTGTTTAAAATGGCAAGGATTGCTTTATTTTTTGTAACAAGAACTCTGTAAAATTAAAAACATATTTCCAAAAATAAGGATTATAGAAAACACACGTTAGAATGACAGGAAGAGGTGGTTGGGAGGTGGGAAGTTAGGGATATAGAGAGCTCAGTTGAACTCAAAGCACAATAAAAATATTGTTAGTTATGGAAGACAATGTTGCATACAGCACATCAAGCTCAAATTGCCAAACTATATTGTCACTCAGAATGAGGTACTTAGTTCAAGAGTTTTCTGGGGAAACTATTGGGACTATTTTGGAAGTATATGGGAAGCATAATGAATATTAACAGTTGGGTTAAAGAGATGTCTTTCATTGTTAGAGGGTAACATAACAAAAGTAATAGTTCAAACGATCTCTAAATTCTCCTCTATAAAGAGATTAGCCTGTAAAGGAAGCATAAAGAGAAAATAGTGAACCTTAGAAATGCTAAAGATATGTTGATAAAGCCAACAACAAAATGTATTTTGATTATGTTGACTACCAAAGTTATACTATAAGTTGCACACACGCATAGTTATTCCATATTGATTAGAAGAGATGCCAGAACATTTGGTGCAGGGTGAGGGATGGAACTGCAAGAACTAAAGGTCAGCCTTGGGAATTAGGATAAGATTTCGAGTAATCTGAATATCTCTATCCATTAATTTTACCTCTATTGCCATTACCATTTGGAATACTTCTCATTCCTCTTCTTTTGAAAATTTTACTTATCCTTTGAGAATTTTATATATGTATATAGTGTAATATGTTATGTCTACCCTGGATCTCCACTCTATCTTCTTGATGTTATTCCTCTTTCAATGTACTACCCGTCAAGAGCCAGTGTCCTATCATGATTATTACAAAAGCCAGATCCAAAGATGAAATAGAAAGTAAAGTTTTGTGGCTGTAGCAATTGCAAGAATTTATTCATTCACATAAACAAAAACCTAGAACATTTGTGTTGACTTGGATTCCTAAATATTTAGCCAGGAAAGGGGAGTCAGGGCCAATTTATCAGTAAATGTGATTGTGTCTGAGATTCTGGATTCTGTTTGGGTTGAGTGTCAGAAACTTGCGTCTGTTGTTTACTCAAGTGGCTGACCGAAGCCTATGTTGAATGTTGATCCACTGTAAACAAAGCTGAGATATGAGAATTACCTAATTAATGTAAAGAAATAATCCAAATTCTTTCAGAGATATGGGTGTTAAAGTAAATTTATAATATGGAAATCTTTAAATATGCTTCCACAGGAGTGCATAAAACATATATAGGTCTTGAAGAATGTTCTGGAAAGGAGAAAGCCAGAAGATTTTTAGAATATATTTTCATGTTAACTGTTCTTTTTTTGCTGTGCTGGGAGTTAAACAAAGAGCCTCGTGCATGCTACACAAGCACCTCGGCATCAACTCTTTTCTCTATGGTAACTGAATTTTTAACCACTGACATGAATTCAATACAAGAAAAAGGTCAAATAACTTCTTAAAACTGAGAAATTAAATGACTTAAATTTGAAAGCAAAGTGACAGCTCAGAACATCTGTAGGCAGACTTTTCCTTCTCACGGACCAGTTCCCAGATAACCAACCTGGATACTTAATTATAAATTATTGGCCAATAATTCAGGCTTATGGATAACTAGCTCTTACAACTTAAATTAACCTATTTCTATTAATCTATGTGCTGCCACTTGGCTCATGGCTTTACCTGTCTTCCAGCATGCCTTGCTCCATATTTGTCTCCTGGAAACCATTCTGACTCCACCTTTCTTCTTTCCAGAATTCTAGTCTGGCTCTTCCACCCAGTCTTCCTTGCCCAGCTTTAAGCCAGTGAGCTCTTTATTAGCAAATGAGAGTAATACGTATTTATAGTGTACAGCACACATCCAAAACAGTGAAAATATAAATTATTTTTGCTCCCCCTCAAAAAAAACTGATAAAATTTCTTTTATTGTACCAAGTCAAAAACAGCAGAGAACAGTTTATTCTCCCCATAGTAATGTCTGCAATAGAATTTCACCCTATTACTCAGGGCTGTCTCTGCTTTTTAGCTCTGAACTTTGTTTAGGTTTAAACCGTTAGAGGCTATAAGAGTCAAGAAATACTAGAATCTCTGGCCACGTTGGTAAGAAATACGTGTCTCACAAAATGGCAGGAAAACCCCATGCTCTGCTAATCAAGCCTAATAGAAGAGGGTATCTCCTACAATCTTCAAGAAATTGTCAATTCTGTCCGTGTCCGGAAGTCAGGACTGCGAGGGGTGCGTCCACCCACTGAGATGGTGGGATTGATCTAATGGGAGATCAACAAGGCCAGTTGGACTGGAACTGATGGAGCATATGATCAATCCGGACTTTCTGAATGTGGCTGACGGTGGAGGCTGACAGAGAAGCCAAGGACAATGGCGCTGGGTTTTGATTCTACTGCATGGACAGGCGTTGTGGGAGCCTAGTCTGTTTGGATGCTCACCTTCCTGGACCTGGGGGGAGCAGGAAGGACCTTGGACTTCCCATAGGATAGGGAACCCTGACTGCTCCTTGGACTGTAGAAGGGGGGAAAGGGGGTAGTGGGGGGAGGGGAGGGAAGTGGGAAGAGGGGAGGAGGTGGAAATTTTAAATAATAAATAAATTAAAAAAAGGAAAAGAAAAAAAAACAAACGTTTCTTCAAACGTTTGGTCATTCCATGAGGATTTTGCATTCTGGGCGGACTATAGGCTTGAGTGAGGTATTCTGGGTGGAAAAAAGACTAGCAGGCTTAGTAGAAATCCAGAGAAACAGGCCGGGCGGTGGTGGCGCACGGCTTTAATCCCAGCACTCGGGAGGCAGAGGCAGGCGGATCTCTGTGAGTTCGAGACCAGCCTGGTCTACAAGAGCTAGTTCCAGGACAGGCATGTCCATGCAGTTGTGCAAGCTGCTCTGAAACTCAGTTCTTATTACCCAGTAATTCAATTGTAAGATTAGTAGATGATTAATCCCTGCAACCAAGGACAGTAAGAATGCTGCAATATATTTTGGAAAAGAACCTAGGTCATCTTCAAACATTTGTCATCATGTTACCAAATTTTATAAGAAAAACGAATAGAAGCCATAGGCAACTGAGTAGAAAGAGCCCTAAAAGAACTTCGATCTATTAGCAGAATCTTTTTAGGTAGCTTAGTAGTCTAAGAAGCCCTGATGTGAAACTTTGATATGGGCAAAGGAACTTGAAACTGAAAGCAGGGATGAACTATTACAAAGTGGGTTCGTGATCACTGTTCAAATGAAAGTTCTGGTCCTACTTCCCCTGCTTGTAACACACACACACACACACACACACACACACACACAATATTGATGATATATTTCACGTTTTCACTGTTGTATTCACTCATTGCTGCATACGGGGTTTAACTTATTCTATAGCTGGGATATTATTAAAACAGAAATTCAATAAAATCTGAGCATTAATTGAGTTGCGCAGATCTTAGTCAGGTGTAGTAGCTTATTTCTCTGGAAGTTGATGTGTATGTGATTTAGATCCTTGTCCAAGTCATAGTGTTATCACAGACAGCAAAGAATATTGTGAAATATGAATGTATTATAAATTATCTGTGCAAATAAAGTGCAGTCAAAACAAAGGGGTAGTTGGACATGCTTCATTTTCTGTCTGTCATACATCTCATCTGTACTTTCTTGATTCAAAGAAACTCCTCTTCTAATCCAGCTTGTGAGAGCGAGTGAAAAGTACTTTTTATCTTCCATGTTTCTGGTAGTATAGTAGAAGCCCTTTTTTCATGATAGTACGAAGACTCAACCTTTTGATTTTCCACAGCCTCAGATTTGCTGTGGAGTTGAGGATGACCTTGAACTACTGA
>JABTXL010006712.1:28218382-28320970 GCA_025134845.1 Neodon shergylaensis | reverse complement strand
AAGAAAAGAAAAGAAAAGAAAAGAAAAGAAAAGAAAAGAAAAGAATGATAGACAATGGGAATAGATTGTCAAGAGACATAGGCTATCCCGGAATCTACTTCTACATCTAATTCTGAGATCAGTGAAAAATAAGTCTTTATAAGATGACAAATAAATGGTCAGACTCATAGAAAAGAAAACATTGCACTTCATGTGACTCAATTTAGGGCACAATCTTAAAAATAGTGAAACACTATACATTTAAATGCATTTTTAAAAATTGTTTTTCTTTAAACACTTATTCATGAATGGAATCATTTTGTCTTTCTAACATTGCATGAAATATGTTTGTGAATAAGATCTGGTCTATGGAATCACTGACATAAAAAGCCGAATAATCAGTGCTGGATACGATTCAGCAGAGAAAGCTCTAGCTGCTGTTGTAGAGAGCCTGGGTTTGACTCTTGTGACCCACCTATCTGCTCTCTACTGCTTATAACTCCAAACCCAGAGGAACTGCCATGCTCCGGCCTATTAGGGCACCAGTCATGCATGTGGTACAGAGACAAACATGCACGCAAAACACCCACACACATAAAAAAACTAGCCATTAAACAGATTATTATTATTATTACCAAGCCATTTCTCAGTGGAAGAATCACTGTACGGTGGCCATCAGTCAACTACAGACTCATAAATAGTTACAGAGTATAGGAGAAGTGACAGTAAAGAGCCTGGCCATAAACAAGATATCTATACTGACTCTTCTAAGGCTCAGGGGAGTCACCAAAGTGACAAAGGAGAACATAAGAGGCAGAGGTTGGGGAGGTATGTTTCTAACACTGTGTGTCTGACATGGTATGGTAATTATAAGCATAAACTCATCACATCTCTAGTTCCCTATACAAGATCAGTCACCACTCCATCTTTCATGACAGAGGGGCTCAGCAGATTCCATTGCCCCCCTCAAAGACTGTGGGAAGTTAATGGCCACCGTGGGAAGCTGTGTCACTTTTTTTCAATGGTGTACTCGCTGGTTACTTGCCTGTGTTCCAGTAAATAACATTTTAATGCTCATGAAAGAAATTGTATTTAAACTCACTGAGCTAAAAAAAAGAGAGAGAGAGAAAAAGCATCAAGAATTATTGAGAAGAATTAGAATTATATACAATGAGGGTGTGCAATAAGGGGAGAAATTTCCAAAATTATGTATGTACATGTATGAAATTGTCAAAAGTGAAAACACAAGTCAAGTAAACATAAAGAAATCATAACCAGAACTTATTCTCAGGATTTGATCTCTGGATTCAGGTCAGAATTTCGTGGTTTTCTCTGTTCCTGATTTATGAACTTTTGCTATCATTTGACTTCATAAAAAGTAAATATATCCAAATCTTTGAACATTGCTTTCATGATGATTCTATTAAGTATGAGCAATAATCCAAAACATGGAATTCGAGCTGGAAATGAAATTTATTTTAAAAAGACTCCCTATTTCTTGGTGGAGGGAAAGATATAGGTGAAGAAATATGCGGAACATTGGGAATATCAGGTCCACATCTAATTCCTCTGGGACATTTGTTGGGAACATTTTATCCTTTAAGAATGTTACATTTGAAATAGGGCTAAGGTCAGTGACAGCTTGGATAATCCTCTAGGTATGAACTGCCATTAAATCTGGCCTGGCAAGTAACTCATTCTCTACTCCTTAACTTAAAAGTACGTGTAACATTTCTCATGAATGATAAACTAAAGCACATTGAGGACATCTGTCTATTTTTTTTCTCAGTTGTTCTCTTCTATGGAGAAAAAAGTCATAGATCTCCTCTTTGAACTTGAATAGCAAAATCACACAATATACACCACGCTGAGGTAGACATGTAGAGGGTTTTAGAGGAGTCAGGATAATTCCCCAGGCAAGAAAAGCCAGGAGAATTCTTGTTCAAACGTGGTATGTAAATGTGTTAGGAATAAAACAATGATCTGGAAAAAATCCTAAAGTGGTGTTATTGGTAAAAACATGAAAAGAAATTACATGTTGTGTAGACCGCTGGCTTTTTTTCCTATTGGTTTTGGAAAAATCTTCAAAAACTACTTTTCTGTGCCTCTTCAGTGTACATGTTTATTGAATGAATCACCCCTTCGATACCACACCCCTCACGCTACTACAAGAATGGTCATAAATAGCAGGGTAATAATAATTAATTCCTGATAGTGCCTGAAAGATGCAGAGCAGCCGGCCATCCCACGGTTCAAACAGCATAAGCCTAAGGCAAACTTCCTTACTAGGAGGGTTAAATAATGTTTCACAATGAATGACATTTTCTTTCTGATTTCTGCATTATTTACCTGTCTGTTCATGGGGCAGAACATCTATCATCAGCTTCATTGTCACTCTCCCCTCTTTGGATCGTTATTCTGCTATTACTGCCAGGCAATGGGATTACTATTGAACTTTTAAGGACAGAGGAAAAGCGAGACTCTGGTACAGAACTTAAGGACAGAAAAGAGGGAAGCTCTGCAAATGTGTGTTTTCACTTGAGAGTAAAGAGGATGGAGATGGGGACAGCATTTGCTTGCATGTTAGGCGTCAGTGTTTGAGGCCAGCTGTTTCTGTTCTGTCAAGATTACAACCACTCTTACTTCTGAGGTTTATTTATCCAGAGTTTCTTTGAGGTAACTCTAAAGAAACTTTTTCCACCGCAGCTGAAAATGGGCTTAAGTGTTTTCCTGTTTGCATCAATGTCTTGTGAGATGGGAACTCCCCCTCAACTTGAAGCCAGCTATGAGCTAGTTCTATAAAGAAAGGAAAAGAGTGATTTAAAAAAAAACTATGAAAATATTAAAAGAACAAAGGTAAGTCAACTTTCTTCTGCCTTGTTACTAAAGGGAATTCCAGTAGTTTGAGACATATCCTCCCAAAATATAGGCTAAATTCGTAGTCCACAGCATCCTGATTATGACCTTCTGTAGAATGGGCTGTCTTCATATTGATTAGATGAGGTCATAGCAGCATAAGGTCAGACCTTATTTGTATGGCTGGCATCTTAAAATAAGAGAAAATAAGGATAGAGACATACGGGTAATACTGCATGAGAAGACAAATGTGTGGGTGAAGTCTTGTTCCCACAGACCAAAGGACACTTGGAGGTGCTGGATGCTGGAAGAGGCCATTCAATAACTTGATTTCAGACTTCTGTGCTCCATGACTGTGGGACAGTAAGTTTCTAACTACTTTAAGCCATTCATCCTCTAATCTCTTTATACAGCATCCATGGGAATCAAATTCAGCAGTGTTTTACGTAAAGTCAAGTGAACATCAAAAATAACCTTTTCCAGGCTTCTGTTGTATACTATCTAAACAAGGATTTATACATATATAAATATATAAATATATGTATATATACATTGTTTCAGTTATTTATCCTGGGATAGAGGACACTAGAGAAGAGGTAAGTTGGCCATTTACTTCCTGACAGCTAGCTTTGAAACAGGAAACTTCTTTTAGACTGTTTGGAGTTGGAGCAAGAAACACTTCTACCCTAGAGCAAAATATGTGTCAGTACCTGCTTGTAGCTCATATCTCGAGCAACAAGCTCTTGTTTCCAAATAATGAGAAGTTTCATAGCTCACATGTTTAACAATATCTGTCTTCCTAGACAGTAACTACATGCTATAAGAGGCGACATATATGCTTAATGTTTTTTTGTGAGTTGGGATGGTTATAACAGCTATATCACTTCAATTTTTTGAGGGTTTTTGTTGTTTCTGTTTTTGTTTTTGTTTTTCAAGACAGGGTTTCTCTGTAGCTTTGGAGCCTGTCCTGGAACTAGCTCTTGTAGACCAGGCTGGCCTCGAATTCACAGAGATCCGCCTGCTCTGCCTCCTGAGTGCTGGGATTAAAGGCATGTGCCACCACCGCCAGGCTCATCACTTCAAATTGTATAAGTCAAAATTAAATAGGAGAAAGTTTATCAGATCAGAAACATAAATCTCCTATGAGCTAATTTGTATTTAAGAAAAGGAAAGATTTGTCAATAAGTGAACATTCTAGGTGGAAACTCCTGCTAACACATTCTGGACATTTGTTTTCTTGAACAAAGCGCTAATTGACTCCTTCCACACTACACAAAGCAACTATATGTCCCTAGACAAATCTTGTCATACAAATCAGAAACCATTTTTAGTTCTGTTAATAGAATATACTTTTCCAAAATCTTAGCCAGGTCTGGTTAATATTTATTTTTAGGGAACAGTGTGATCTAAATAGTGTTCTCGGATAATGTCCACCAAATAACAAAGGTCCAAAATTGTCTGTAGAGGAGTAAGATGTCTCCTTTGCTTAATCCTAGCAGATACAAATAGATGAGATCTTAGAATTGTGCTTTTGAATTTAATCGCAAGGCAACAACCAACAAATACATACCTGATAGATTGGATTATTACTATTGAGCACATTATATCTGTGATTTATATACTTGTCTTAATTTGCTTTCTGTTGCTGTTGCAAACACCATGATCAAAAGCAATTTGGGAGAGAGAGAATTTCACAGTGTTACATTTTCATTTTATAATCCATCATGGAAAGAAGCCAAGAGAGAACTCAAACTATGGACGAATGCGCTTGCAGGCTTATTCTTTCTGGCTTCCTCATTTGAGTTTCTTATACAATGTAGGTCCATCTTCCTAGGAATGGTTCTACCCATGGTGGTCTGGACTCTACCATCTTAATCAATAATCAAGACTATTCTCCATAGATAGGGCCACAAGCCAATCTGATGCTGGCAATTTCTCAATTGGAGTTTTCTCTTCCCAGGAGTGTCAAATTGACATTGAAATCAAACTAGCATGAACTACTCTTTGTCAACTTGACATGCAAACATATCGGTGTTAGACCATACCTGTTCATTGTTTTCCCAAGATTCCCAACTTTCCCAAGATGTTAATATAACAATATAAGAATTTTAGAAGTCTCCGAGTCTTTAAAATTTTTATTACTTAAACCTCCAAGATCTCTTTTAATGTACAAAGTATAACAACTGTGGGATCATAGTTACAGTCATATCAAACTAAGACCAAAATTTAACAGTGTAAATAGCTCAATATCCAACATCTGAGACTTATTCATAATCTTCTGGCCTGAAAAGGATATGGGTAGCCCCACTTCACCAGCTCTGATGTCTACACAACACACACAGCTTCTCTGGCAGGTTCAGGTCAGCTCCATGCCACACCTGCCATTATCCTTGCTAGACATCCCATGGTACTGGCATCTCCAATATCTTGGAATCTCTACTCCAGCTGAGACTTTGCCAACCACCAATGGCCTCTTCTATACTCATGTTAATGATGCTAACCTGCCCTGCAGTGTCAAACTCAGTTTTGCTTCATGCTTTTATACCAATACCATGCGAGGAACTCTTAAAGTATTATTCATCATTTCTCACAATTTCTGCAGCCAGCATGATGTGGATCATTGTTCTCAGTGGACCACAGCTTCTATGACCTGTTCCTAAGAAAATACTTCCCAGAAGATTTATCTCAAGTATATGCTGATCTCTAATTAAACGCACCTGATCCTTTAGCCTCCATATTTCATTGCCCTAGTAAAGGCAAGCTTTCACTTTAGGGATGTTGATCAGTCATAGCTGATTCGTCAGTCCCTGTTAGCCAGAAAATGGATTCTTAAGCCAAAATATAACATGATTTGCATGGATAAAGTCTTTGTTTCCTTGTGAATATCCCAATACCAGGTCTCCATCAGTATTTTTCTTAGTGTTCTTATCTTCTGAGTTCCCACAAAACAGCCCATTAGGTTTCAATCACTCAACACATTTTCCAGCTCTAAATTCCAGATGCTACTACAATCCTCTCGAAACCCAATGTGGTCAAGCAGTTAGAGCAACAGCCCGCTTCTCTGATACTCCTTTCTTTCCTCATTTGCGTTCTGTTGCTATGATAAGCCCTTTGCCCAAAGACTCTTGAGAGGAAAGCATTTATTTCATCATATGCCTTCAGGTCATAACCTATTATTGAGGGAAATCAGACCAGAAGATCAATACACATATCTGGAGGTATTAATTGAAGCAGAGGCCATGAAGGGGTGCTGCTTTCAAGATTAATATTTTTCTCACTGGTTCATTCAGTTATGTTTCTTACACAAATCAGGTCCACCTGCATAGGAAGGCTGGGCCTTCCATCATTAGTCAGTAATGAAGACAGTTTTTCACAGACATGGCCACAGGCCAAGTCGGTCTTGACATTTATTCTATTGAGGTTTTCCCTTCCCAGATAGGTCAAACTGACAATAAAACTTGCAGGTGCCATACTAATCTGCTATTCCCACTCCAATTGTATATTGTTCACTATGCCAAGAATCACAGAAAAGCTGTTCTATGTTGGGAGTAATTTCTGCTATGAAAGAATTACAAGTAGTTTGAGGATATGGATAAGAAACATAAATATTGAAAAGAATACTCTCATCACTTGTAATTCACACATTTTCAGTTTTATTTGGTGAATCAATGCAGCAGATAATCTGAGGGTCTTAAGACTGATTTGGTGTGGGGCTGAGACTGACCTCCTGGGATTAGAGATTTGTAATCTAAGAGCAAGGGTTCCTCATGCATAATAAATCCATTTTGAGATGTAACATAATATTACATAAATATAAATTAATTAATAAATATTAATAATAATAATTAATTAATATTAATATAAAAGAGTAATTCTTTCAGATCACCATGGTGATTTTTAGAATATAGAATCATGTCTCAGACAAAATTTCTGGATGTTTCTACAGCACCGTTGCACCATGAAGGGATATGGAAGTAAGATTTCCCTGAAAGATGAAGAGGAGACTTTCTTACATTCTGGAAGCATGATGTCATCAGACCCAGAAACTATTGGAGATGCTGACCACCATAGTGAGCATATTTATAGTGTATCTATTTACGCTGCTAACATGGTGAGCTTCGGTGGATATACTTTTCTTTGTTGTTATTTACATAACAACTTGTTATGAATGTTTATTTACTCAAAAGTTATGGTTTGTGGTGTGGTGGCCATTGCCTTTGAAAATTATTTCCAACGATCCCTTAAAAGCCTGGTGTATTTGTTTAATTTTGAAGGGGATATTTTTGATAGCTTCTGGTAATAGAGATACTACTAGTTTGAGACTATATTGATAAAATTAAAGCTTGAGGTGGGTCCCCATTTCTCTAGTTGACAGGCTACTTGGGCTGAATGTCTGAATCATAGCTAATTGATGCCTAATTCAAAGATCTATGGGTATAGAGCTCATGCCCATTAAATGAAAGGAGGATCAATACTGGAGGATCCTGCTGGTTAACAGTTGTAGTCCACCATGTCCAGATAGCTCTCTCTAAGCTCAGGACTCCCTTGCTATAAGACAGGCTTCTACTCTCTGTCTGACCTTATTTGGAGACTGACCCCTGAGCCTGGATGCTTGGCTTATCTTAGTGGACTTATCTTGTTCCCTGCAGACACGCCCCTCTGCTGCCATTCATGGTAATTAGGCTTTGTGCTTTAGCTGTTATGATAGGAGCCTGCTATTTAATGCAAATTTGACGCCCCAGCCACTGTCTTCATCCTTCATATCTCCTCTCACTCTGGAATAGTCTCACTGAAGATGCCTCCTGTACCAGGCTTTTTCTTTTAGGCCACCAACCAGCTCCCAAATCCTGACACACAGACTTATTATTTTTGAATGCTCTGCCCTAGCTAAGGTCTTTGTTGGCTACATCTTTGAACAATAATTAACCTGTTTTTCTTCATCTACCTGTTGTCTCAGTGTTTATTACCTTTTTACTTCTGATATCTCACTTTCACTGCTTCTCTGTGTCTGTCTGTCTGGCCTCTGACTGGCTTAGTTCCTCATTCTCCCCTCCTACTTCTCTCAGTCTTCCTTCTTCCTTGAGTCTAGATTTATTTATCTGTAATATTTATTTACTTATAATAAATCCTCCTATTTATTCTCTCTGTCTGCCAACTCTGCTTGTACTTTCTTGTTGAAATAGGAGCAGCCGGGGCTGCGTCCCCAGCACCCCGGCTGCCTGCTCGGCTAGCTTATGCCCCGAAATAACAACACACAAACTGTATTCATTTAAATACTGCTTGGCCCATTAGCTTTAGTCCTTACTGGCTAATTCTGATATCCCGATCAACCCATCTCTAATAAAGTGTAGCACCGGTCTTACCGGGAAAGATTCAGCATGTCTGACCTGGTGGCTGGCTGCATGTCTGCCCTGGAGAGAGCTGCATGGCGTCTCTGCTCCAGAGCACAGAGCTGTCGAGACTGAGCTCACTTCCTCTTCCTCCCAGTATGCTATTCTGTTTACTCCTCCCACCTATGTTTTAACCTATGAAGGCCAAGCAGTTCCTTTATTACTTAACCAATGAAATCAACAGATTGATATATGACACTCCCACATCACTTTCTACCATGTAACTATTGGCCATTCAGCTCTTTATTAGACCAATCAGTGCCTTAAGCAATCAAGGTGAAAAAAACGCGGTACATCTTTTTATAATTAAACAAGTTCAGTTAAAATAATATTCTGGAACATTAACAAATGTAACACATCTTTGCCTAGTTAATATTCTACAACAGCCTCCTGAAAAGATGTTTCCATTATACCCACAAGCTCTCTGAACCCTGTTCCCTGCTTCTGCTCCCTCCTAGCTCATGGAGTGATGGCCAGCCACCCCCCACCACCTCCCCCGAGGAGAGACTGTAGCTGTGTCTCAATTTTGAGTGATCTCTGCAGCTTTCCCCATTCTTCCCAAAAGGCCAAGACAACTCTAACCCAACACAGTGGCTGCTCTTTTGCTGAGTCAAGGCTTCAGGGGAAAAATGTCTTCAGTAATGGTCTCATATGTCTGGCATGTTGCCCTTTTCTTTGCCAATTTCAGATATGTAATTATTTCCTTTCTCTTCAGTGCCTTAAAATATTTTAACACATACATATTTACGTACATGTATTTGTGTGTGTATGTGTATATTATATATACACATAAATATATATAAAACCTATTTATGTAATTTGTTCTTAATGAGAAGATTAGTTCAAATTATTTTACTTTCTATGAAGCATGCAACTTTAGCTTACGGTTTTCTCCCATCACGAGTGATATTTTGTTCTACATAATAATTCTTTATGAAAGCACAGTACAATGCCTTGCAGACATGTCGCAGCCCTGCTCCATGAGAATAACGCACCTGGTACCAGTCATCTCATTCACAACTATCTCTACATCTTTCCAAACACTCCCCGAGCACCAAGATTAGGCTTTGACATTAGAACCATGGCTCTGGATGATTGACATTTACGAAAATATTTGAAGTGCATTGTGAATTAAGAATAATTATACTTCAGCTCATATGATTTGGATTTTAGATTGGTAGTATTGATAAATAAGACCTTTAAAATCCAGTGGGAAATTACTGAGTCATGGGATAGAGTTGAAAAATATTATGAGTATAGAAACAAACAAACTTGGATTCTGAGCCCTTGTCAACTGCTTGCTTTGATAGGTTACAAGTTTCATGGCCTCAGGAAAGTTACTGCAGCCTTCATTCTTGATTTCTCCTTCCATCAGCTCTGATCTCTCAAAGGGTTGTTTGTAATTTCTTTCTTGCTTGGTTTAATTACTCATTCGGAGCATCATGAGAGCATAATAATAACTTCCTATCTTTTTTCAGGGACTTTTTCAAGGGTAGATTTTTTTTATTGATGATTTTGCTGCTAATTTGTTGAGACAATCTATTGAATTAAACACATTAATCTAGTAACGATTTAGCTAGTTTTCTTAGATTCTTGTAAACTGGAGTCCCTGTAAAAAGAAAAGTCACATCTATGTTAACCAGTGTATAAGGTGGAAAAATTGATTTGCATTCTGCGGTTGTATTGAGTTAGAATGCTGCTACATACCCAGAGTCAATTTATCTTAAACCATTGCAGTTCTTCAGCAACCATCTGTTGCCCACTCCTCCATCTGATCTAACATCCTTTTTTTTTACTATCAGGTGAAAATCTTTAAACTGTGTTTTTAGAAGACTGTTAGCCTCCACCAATGCAAAAGTTAAGAATGTCATTGGATAGCGTTGGAAACTTATGAAGTTTTAAATTTTTGTTATAATCTTCTTACCTGAGGTTGCTAGCCATAGGACTGGTAAATTCCTTGATTTATGCCTTTATGTTGTTGATGATGTTGTTATTCAGTAACTAACAGAATCACATGTAGCTAATTCCACAGTGGAACATTGCTTCAGTGTTACTTGGGGCAATCTGAAACATTTTCCCCAGGGCACAGTCTCTCACAGTTGGTTCAGAATAAACTTTTTTAGTCCATTTGACCTGAGAACTGTGCTATTTTTTTATTTTAACTATCTGCAGTAAAACTAAATTTCAGTATTACTTTTAAAAGTATTTTATAGGTTGAAAAACAGAAAACTTTTACACAAACCTAGAGATAGTTAAGTTTTAACTTTTGCTCTTGGTTTGTGTTTTTCTCTTACTATGTACAGATTATTGGGGTAGAGCGACTGGAACATTTTTGTCATATGACAACCTTAGAATTTTTATTGTATAATTTTAATTTTTCATATTGATTTGAATCAGAGTCATCAGCATCTTCTTTATAAGCTGTTAGCTCCAATGGCATTTTATTAACACACTGTTTTTTATAAAGACAGACTGAAGCAATGCTATACCCATTTCATATACTTCAGAAAGCTCGAGTGTTTTAAAGAATATGTATCCATAGTCATCCAGCTAAAAGTAAATGACCCAAGCTCTATTACATCAGATCCAGTCATTTTAACACATCTTTATTCTGACAACAAAATACAAAAGGAGGGCTAAAGACTCAAAGAACGTTGGCAGATAGGGTGCTATGGCAGGGACATAAAAGGGGACATAATCTTGAGTAAAGACAGAGGCTTAGCACATGAAAAACAGAAGATGAATACACCATGGAAAGAGAATGAGAGTGGCATCAGAGAAACGAGTTTATAAATGGCTCATGCTGATTGTCACATTAAATGAAACATATTATTTTTAATTCAGTAGATCCCACTACAGCATCGTGCTTAAGTACAGAATTATAAATGGTATCCCGTGCCCATGAAGAGTTTACTTATGGGAAATGAACCTCCCTTTGACACAGAGACAGACTTCTTAATCATCAGATTGTTCTAGTATTTGGACATTTACAGAACCAGGGAATTATAGCATTAAGTTTCCATTGAGGGCAAGAATGCCCAATGGCCATTTTGTCTCAGTAAAAAGCATAGATCTTGGATCATAGATCTTAGATAGAAAAGACCTTTGAGACTCTCAGGTGGATTTTCCTAGCAGGGCAAAAGAAGTAATGAAGACTATTACATGAAGGCTCTATAGACCATCCTTCAGCAAGTGCTGCTTAGCGATGTCTAGCACTCCAGATTGTACCTGTCAAGGAAAGATTAACTACATCCTAAGCCATTTCAGAGTAGCTTCCAGATCTATTCTTCCTCTCAGTCAGCAACAAACACTTTCTCCTAAGAATAGATATAGAATTAGTATAATTTTCCTTTCTGGGTAGCTACATTTTCTAAATAGTATAGTTTTGAACAACTACGTGATATTTACAATTGATGTTAGAAGGAGCTTAGTACTGGATTTGTAGGCTTCTAACAGAGTCATAATTTTGGTGCTTGTTTTTAAAAAGAAGCTTTGAAATGTATTTTTATATGATCGCTTCACTCACTGTAATTATTTGAACCAATCAAAGATTTTGCCAACAATTTGTTAGTCACACAGGCCTTTTGTAGTTTGAAGGGGTCTGAGAGCTGCTAGTTTAGCACCCGTGAAGGAAAGATCAATTCATGTGGGATCTAGCACACCAACACGTTCTTCCTGGGAAGCCCACAATGGTGAAAGAAAAAGAAAAATGAAGTCTGGGGTCTGTCTTGGAAATTCATGGTTATGAGTCTTTGGAATGCTTATTTCATTTTTATTTTCTTCTATGTTTTATTACTTGGTATGTGCAGCATTACGAGCAGTCTCAGTGAGGTCTTCTGGACAGGGAATAGTAGATTGCAGGAGTTCACTGAAAGGTACATGAGTATCAGGTCAACATGTGCCTGTCTTACTGTTCTAAAGAATTCAAGAGAGGCCTGGTGGGTAAGTATGTGTCCAAGTCCTGATGTTGCTCTTCAGATAGTCTGATACCAATCGAAGCTTCATGAAAAGAGGATGGGGATGGTAGTAAAAATATAGCATGAGAAAACATGCATTTATAGATCAGGGATAATGAAGAACTCATTCCTTAATGAAATCGGTTCCAAGTACAATGCTGGACATGTTTCCCCATTCCCCGTGCTTTGGCTGATTTCAAGCTGCATAACCTTACTGCCTCCCTCCCTCTCTAGGGATTTAGGGCCTGAAGACTGACATCATTCTGCCACACTGTGTCATCAAACTGAGCTTCTCATTCTCAGAGCAACACCCAGCCCTCTAATTTCCTCTCCAGTATTGTATTCCAAAGGCTGCTGATGGTGACAGCAGAGGGTAGGTGTCACATGGATTCAGCAGCACTCCAGTTACCACTTGAAGTTAGGCTCCAACAGCAGATGGCGGGCTTCTTTCACTGGCTTTGCAGAACTACTTGAAGATCATTAAGGATTTTTGTCTTTTTTTTGTACTCCAGTTTCTATATTGAAGTATATGGTGGGAAGACCTATTTTTGAGACTAACTGGTTTCAAAATGAATGGGGACATGATATTTCATAACTACTTTCTTGGGCTAGAAACAGTAGCTAGAAAGTGAAAAATTATAATACCCAGTTATACAATGCATGCAAACAATTGCTTTGCATTTATATATTATCATAATAACCTGCTTGATTTTACATATAGAATAATATTTACCAATTTCTATAAATCAGTAATGTTATAGAGCAGTGGCAATCAACCTGTGGTTAAATGGCCCTGTCACAGGGATTACATATCAAATATCTTGCATATCAGATACTTGCATTACAATTTATAACAGTAGCACAATTGCAGTTATGAAGTAACAACAAAAATAATTTCATGGTTGTGGTCACCACGGCATGAGGAACTGTATTAAAGGGTCACACCATTACGAAGACTGAGAACCACTCTTACAAAAGATCTTAGAAGCCTGTTTATCTCTTGCTGACTACCCAATGCAGAATACTGGTGTGTTTAAATTATGCGAAAAGGATGAATGAAGCACACTCAGATGCAACCAAAAGTAGTAGTTCAATTGATTGCAATACAAGCCAAAATTTATAGAGCACTTGAAAACTAAGTTTTAAAATAAAATTGAAATTGAGATGCTAAACCTAGTTATTGATTGTTCCCTTATTTAAATCCACCCAGTGCTAACTTTTCTCAAAACTCCTCTAAGCTACCTATCTTATTGTTTAAATTGTATTCTTCTTTGTCATCATCTGTTGAATGCTATTAATCTACCCAGTGTTAAGTGGCTCATAGATCTTTAATTACGTCTTGCTTTGTTACTTTTGGTTTTCCTGATCCAAGAGCATTCTGCCTGTTCAATGTGCTGGATACTGAGGTAGATGCATGGAGAAAATCACTCATTTTGAAAAACCTCTCAGTTCCTATTAGAGAATACCTATTGCTATGGACAAGTAAAAAGCAACTGCTCCAAGGCCTTTGAAGATAAACAGTCTCTTGTTTAAGAGACTAAGTCTTGCATGCAGAATTAAATAGAACACTTTGAAGGATTAATTAGATAATAAGGGATTTTAACTTCTGCAACTTGTAAAATGAATTTTAACTTTAACTCCTGCAACTTATCTCATTTAACAACCTGGAAAGGTTGTGGAGTGGTTTGATAACACATTATTGTAGAACATAAATCAATGATGTTTCTATCTACAACTATGGAGTTGGAAACGGGACAATTTTAGGTTTATACTTTCTTTGTATTTCTGTACATTAATATATCATAACTTTAAGAATTACAGTCAGTTGTGAACTTGAACCTTGCATATTTAAGTTGAAAAATCTTAGTTTGTAAGATATCACAGAACATATGCTCTATTTATATGTGTGTGTAAATATATATATATATATATATATATATATATATATATATATATATATGCATAGTCCTCCTCCAAGTCAGTTGGCTGATTTGTCCTATTTCATAGCAGAGTTGAAATATTTTACTCTAAGTTAACAAAGTGAAATTCAAGGTCTTCCTAGCACACTTGGGAAAACGCCAAACATAGCAGCATGCTGTTCTTGTCAGGTACAACTCCATCACTTTCTTAAGAAAGAGGAAGATTTGCAGAATATGCCAGAGGTAAATCAAGCAAACTCTTCATATATAATGTTGAATTATAGGCACATTGTACATATATCCTTTATACAGTCACTGGAAAAGAAGATGACAGGACTAAAAATTATGTGCAAATCTTGGTGGAAAAGTCTTATATCTGGCCAGTCGACACTTGGTTAGAATTGAAGATTTTTGAGGCTACATCTCAGATAAGCACAACAGTGAATTGTGTAATGTAAACTTGACCTTTTCTCTTGCAGCTAACAGAGTGTAGTCCAGACATGCCAGTCAACATTCTAATGTGCATTTTCATTATGTTACTATCAAACCTTACAACTTGTCCTTGGATGTGGGCTCGTTATTGTTGGATTGGTTATACAATGTTTAAAACCTTCAACATCATCATACAGAGGATCAAATTTTCTTTGGGGATATAACTTGAATAATGTGTCAGTCAACTATCAACTCAGCCAAAGTATTAAGTGAAAAATCAAACTGAAGGAATCAATATGAATTTCCATTGTCATAATTTCCTTTGTCTTTGTTCTGCTCACAAAAGCTGAAAACTGAGAAAGGACCCTGATTACCTACTCTTAAAATTTATTGTTTCTTCTTTAAAAAACATTCTTTCTTGTATCTCTTCTGTGCACTAAGGCTTGTCTAAACAATGGTTCTGGGCAAATTGGAATCTAGTCAGTCAAAAATGTCTATGGAGAAGCACACATTACGGCTACTCATTTGTAACATTTCTTTTAATATGTCAGATATTATATAGCATAGGCATTGCCAGACAGAGGTCAATCACACTTATATGTAATTCTCTGAAAGAAATGCTTGTAAATAAGCAATTATTCTCAAGAACTATTTTCAAACAACCAAATGAATGTATTCCTTTAAACGTTTTAATAGTGATGATTAAATATTCAGGGTTAGCATTAAAGCAACCTCTACAATAGGCATCACTTCGAGGAAACTGCACACAGTGCTAACAATGGAGCAAGAAAAGCAAGAATAGTGTACATGCTCTTCTCAATGCACAGGACTTGACTAAAGGAGATATGGTCAAAGGTCTCATTTTACTAATCTCACAGTGTCTGCTACATCTGACTCAGCCCCAGGATGTCCTACTGTAGGGAGACCAAGCCAAAGGCTAAGATATTCCTGCTCAAGAGGCCTCAGTGATGTCCATAAACAAACCCAGACTCCTCATCTTCCGTCATGTTGAGAATATAATTCCTTTTCCATTCACACAAGGAAAATTCTAGAAGGATAGCAAACAATAGAATAGATTTTAGCAAATGATAAGATTTATTGGAACTAACTGGGGACCTCGCCTTGGGCTCCTGGGAGCCACTCTGGGTTCAAGTCTCTTGCCAACCCTAAGGTGGCTCCCTTAACTAAGAATTGTGCTTCCGTGCTCCCCTATCCAACCTTCCTTTATCCTCCTGTTTCCCCAAGTTTCCCTCATCCTCCCCTTCTCACTTTTCTCTCCCCATCCCCCGATACTCCCATAGGGAACCTGAAATGACCCTATCCTATAGCAATGCTGACGAATATCTTACATATCACCATAGAACCTTCATCTGGTGAAGGATGGAGATAGTCACAGAGACCCACACTGGAGCACCGGACTGAGCTCCCAAGTTCCCATTGAGGAGCGGAAGGAGGGAGAACATGAGCAAGGAAGTCAGGACCACGAGAGGTGCACCCAACCACTGAGTCAGTGTGGTTGATCTATTGGGAGCTCACCAAGGCCAGATGGACTGAGACGGAAGAAGCATGGGATAAAACCGGACTCTCTGATCATGGCGAACAATGGGGGCTGATGAGAAGCCAAGGACAATGGCCCTGGGTTTTGATCCTACTTCAAGTTCTGACTTTGTGGGAGCCTAGCCAGTTTGGATGTTCACCTTCCTAGACATGGACGGAGGGGGGAGGACCTTGGACTTTCCACAGGGCAGGGAACCCTGACTGCTCTTTGGACTGGAGAGGGAGGGGGAGAGGAGTGGCGGGAGGGGGAGAAGGGTGGGAGGAGGGGGAGGGAAATGGGAGGCGGGGAGGAGGGAGAAACGTTTTTTTTTTCTTTTTCTCAATTAAAAAAAAAGATTTATTGGAATGTTCCAGGCAATTCCTTAAAATTGTATATATTTCCAAATTGGATTTTTGTTTATCATAACTGGATACCCCATATTAATCTTTTCTATTTGTAACTGAATTGTCTCTCATGTTCATGAAAGTGATAAAATCTGACCAACACACTTATGTATATTTATATGTGTGTGTGTGTGTGTTTGTGTTTACACACACATATTTCCCTCAGACTACCCGTTCTTCTCCCTTCTCTGCAGGAAGTGACCTCTTGGTTAGTTTCTGCATTTGCTCCCATTTCATGATGCTTGTTGCATATGCAATAGTAGGTCTCAGCCACATGTGGTGGTGCACAGCTCTAATCTCAGCACTTGCAAAACTGAGTTTGCAGATTATCATCTGAGAGCTAGCCTGCCTATTGAATCAAAGAAGACCAGGCTGAGCTACACCGTAAGACTTGTCTTTAAAGCACGTTTTTTTCTCCTCCAATTCTGTCATTAGAATTTAAGACAAGGCTAGATAACTTCAACTTCAGGTAATTTTTTAAATCTGGTCAGCCTTCATTCCTGGTGTTTTGCACATAGTAAAGAGCTTGTTATATCCCAAGGACAGGACTGCTCGTGTTCTCTTATTAGTTCCTACTTTCCCTTTCCTTTGTGTGTTCTTCTCACTGTCTCCCTTACCATTTTCACTCTCCTATCGGTTCACACATTCCTGTTTAATTGCTTCCGGATATCACATGTGTTCTGCTTTCTTTCACTCCTTCTCCCCTAAGGAGCCTCAAGTAATTCACACAGAAAGCACAAGCAACTGTAAAGCGCCCCCCTCTCCCCAGAGACTAGAGGCATGTCAGTAGATGCTCTTTAAGTGTGCATGCTACATATCTGCACATTAAAAACTATGACCACGTGGTAAACTTGTTTAGTGAATAAAAATATCTCTTATCATTTCTTCAGTTTCAAATTTCACCCATCAGATTTCTTATCATAGTCTTAAAGGATAACTTTATTGCTGTGTTGTAGAGATAATTGCAGACAACTAAGATATTTTGAAAGGAGAAAGGAGTGGGATGTGTCTAATCCACAACTAATTTTTTCTGAAATATGCAAAGCATTAGAGTTTTGGCATGCAGTAGTTTATTTTCCTTACTTTTTAAAAAAGATTGTAGTATAATTACAGTTTGTTCCTTCTCTTTCCTCCCTCCAAACCCTTCCATGTAACCCTGTTTCTGTTTGTTCTCTTTTAAGTTCATGGCCTCATTCTTCATTGTTATTTTGTGTGTGTGCATGTGTGTATGTGTGCACATGCACATACATGTGCTCCTAAATGTAACCTGCTCTGTTTGCATAATTTTACTTGTATGTATGTTTTCAGGACTGACCCTGTGCTAGTGGATAATCAACTGGTGTGTTTTTCCATAGGAAAGATTTCTCCTATTATCACCATTCTTTAATTGCTTATAGTTCTCCATGTAGGGCTGAGGCCACATGGGATTTCCCCCCAACTACTTTGGCATGACTCTTGGCACCATCCTTGTTCAGTTCATGTGGGAGAAATCATGTTAGCAAGGCACAACATCCATGTGATCCTGAGGCTTTCCAACATCTGTGTGCTAGGGATGGAATGAAAGGGCAAGGGGTGACTGGAAAAGCCCAGCTAATGTTTATGTATTTTGGTGATCTTCTCTTAGTCTAAGTGGAGCTTTCTTTGGGTGAAGAACTGCCATCCACGCCTGTAAGCTCCTGCTCCAATAGGAGACCCAATTAATGCTTCGATACCTCCAGGAAATACTAATCTGTATTTCTAAGCAGCCTATGTTTGCTTCAGCTGGTGTTCCTCAGAATTGTATCACGTGTTTCGGGTATCATTTAGGAAGGACTGAAGGTTATATTGGAGATTAAGAATTTTTCTGTTTTAGTTTCATTTTTGTTGCCATGACAAATACTGTGACTAAAAGCAACTTACAAGAGAAAAGGGTTTATTTCTTAGTTTTCAGATCATGATATGACATTGAGAGAAGATAGGTCAAGAATTCAGAGTGGGAAGTTGAAGGCAGGACTGCCTACTCTTCCTTTAATCAGAGAACTCATTCATATCCATGCAGCTACAGTAGGAACATGGAGGATATCGTTGGCTAGTTGGGTCACTCTCTGGATTGCTTACACTTATAGCCCATTCCCCTGCATCAAATAATAACCTATACAATCCCTCATAGACATATGCACAGAGCAACCTGATAAAAATAATTAGTCAATTGAGTGTTTTGTTGAGGTGTCCTATGCTATGTCAGATGTCACTTGATGATAACTATAATTATAACGTATACATATGTGTTCAGACTACCAAAAAAAACATGCCATGTTTGGAGATTTTATTGGTTCTGTATATTATAATTTGATTTTACTTAATTTTTAAAATATTCCTTGTTATTCATGTTCAACCCTTTTATAGGAAATATCTGCAATAAGGGTATCAATGTTTAAGTGGGGTTTAGTTAAACCAACCTTTGACTTATATGACTAGGGAATCCCCCTGCTCCCCCCTTCTTCTTCTTCTTCTTCTTCTTCTTCTTCTTCTTCTTCTTCTTCTTCTTCTTCTTCTTCTTCTTCTTCTTCTTCTTCTTCTTCTTCCTCCTCCTCCTCCTCCTCCTCCTCCTCCTCCTCTTCTTCTTCTTCTTCTTCTTTCTCTCTCTTTCTTCCTCCTTCTCTCCCTCCCTTCCCACCTCTCTGTCTCTCTCTCTTTCTTCCTTCCTCTCTCCCTCCCTTCCCACCTTTCTGTCTCTCTCTTTCTCTTTCTTTTTTCCTTCCTTCCTTCCTTCCTTCCTTCCTTCCTTCCTTCCTTCCTTCCTTCCTCTTTCTGGTCAAAGGTTATGAAACTCAAGGTCGCTCTGTGTGTGTGTGTGTGTCTGCGGTGCTGTCTTTGTGGTGTACATACATGTGTTTGGGAAGAATATGCACAGTGTGTGTGGATCAGATGATCACATCAGGAAATCCTGTTCTGTAACTCTCCTTATTCCCTTGAGATATTGTCTCTTACTGAACTTGGCGCTAGGCTGACATAAGCTGAAATGATCCTCCTGTTTCCACCCATTCATAGTGTTGGGGTTAGAGATACCAGTGGCCACATGCAACATTTTTTGTGGGCTCTGGAAATTTGAGTTTAGGCCCTCATGTTTGTACAATAAGCAATCTCATCCATCCATCCATCCATCCATCCATCCATCCATCCATCCATATCCTCATCTATCACATTTAAAATCTGCTTATTAGCCGGGCGATGGTGGCGCATGCCTTTAATCCCAGCACTCGGGAGGCAGAGGCAGGCGGATCTCTGTGAGTCCGAGAACAGCCTGGTCTACAGAGCTAGTTCCAGGACAGGCTCCAAAGCCACAGAGAAACCCTGTCTCGAAAAACTAAAAAAAAAAAATCTGCTTATTACATTAAAATATATATCATATGTTGGAGGACAGGTTCACACAGGGCTGGAGAGGGCATGTTGTAACACATTTGTGGAAGTCAAAGGAGTTGGTTCTCTGCTCTCTACCATAGGGTACCCAGCGATCGAAGCTCTTTCGGTTTGGTGGCAAGAACCTTGAGCCACCTCATTGTCCCAGCCCTAATACTTTTGTTAAGTGCTCCAAAACTCAGAATTTGTAGCCCCAGAGGACTTGCCTCCACCACAGACGACTTGAGGGTTCCACAGGTTCTTGTAATGAATACCATATTCTTACAAATTTTGTAAAATTCTTCCATTTGGTAACTCCTTCCTTAAAGTGTGTTTTTTATTTCCAACCCAGGGCTGCATATATGGTATAAGTAAGTATAAGCAAGTATGCTTATATGATAAGCAATGATAAGTATAATATATGGGTATAATATATGAGTTTGTCTCTAGCTCACATATAGGCTCTGTGTGTGTGAGAGAGAGGAGGGGAGGAGGGAGGGAGGCAGAGGAAGAGGGATAATCATATACATTGATCTCCCAGGGAAAGTCAAAGAAACATGGTGTAGGACTTAAAGAATTAGGACCACATTAACAAAACACCATTCTACTTCTTTACAATCTATTAGAAAAACATTTCTAAGACAAATAGGTCCCCCTTTTTCCCAAATGGTACTGAAAATCTGTTGACAATTGTCAGTATCCCATAAGCCATGGCTGACTACATAGAATCATGCAGAGTTCTGTGTTTAATACCAACAAGTGTCAAACAGGCAGGAGATTATTAGCTAGCCCAAAGAAGTTGGGGGTAGGTCATTTAGGTGCTCATAAAAATATTATATTTAATTAATGCTATACACATAGGATGAGATATTACTTCTGTGATGCATTTGAGGAAGTGTGAAAGGTTGATTACAGCTAGGGATAATTCTGGAGTTCAGACCAGTCTACACCCCATCTTTCTCTAGAGCAAACCAATGGGATCAAAGTAATGGCAAGTCATTCTTCCATCTCTGCACACAAATTGCTGAATATAATGTTATATTATTTGGGACACATAGTCATAGAAGATTCACATGTTTAGAGAAATACTCTAAGTTGATTTTAGAATATTTTGGTTTTTGTGAATATTTACAGGGGAATATCTGCCTGAAATTCAGCTATGAAGACTGGTAAAGTCTCTTGTTCACTGTCATTCAGTCATGAGGTGATCCTGTCTTATCTATGTGTCTACAGTGTCAATGATAGAGCTGCTCACTGGGCAACTAAACAATCAGATAAAGTAAAAACCTTGATCACTCCTAGATTCTTTAGATCTGCCTGAGGCAGATTACCTAACTTCAGACCCTTTGTAATCTGTCTACTATAGGGGGCTGTGATTAGAGCCATGGGCTCTAAATAAATCCTGGGACCACAGACTCCAGATTTTGCAATGACCACAGACACCTCAGAAATCAAATCTCACACCCGTACTGACCTTGGAGATGACTGGACCAAATCTTGAGCTTCTCATGGGGGATCCTGAGCACACTGAAGGCAAAGCTCAGACCCTGCACTTACCTTTGTGTCCCTGAGTTAGTGTCCTTGTGGCAGCGTGATCTCTAGCTCTGAAGAAGCCAGGAACCTGCATGCTGACGCTCTCTGGTCCCCCACAAAAATCATCTGTTTAGAAACTAAAGAGTCACAGTTCACAGTAGACACCCAAAATGTGACTAGAAGTAGATAAGTTGTTTCCTTTGACCTCACTTGAGGTAGCACAAAGCTTTGTACCCTGTCCCATGGCCAGCACACAGAATAGCTCAAGAGTGTAGTGCTCTAGAAAAAGAGATAGCAACTAAGAGTTTGAACTCTTGGGTCTCTTGTAGGTCTAAAAATGAAGATAAAGATGCCCATGTCTACAGATTCTGGGAGAAGGTACTTTCCTGCAGCATATTTTATTTCAGTTCTTTGATCTTGGGGATTGGGCTGTCTGAACACATTGTTACTTGGACAACAAGGTTGCTCTGACACAATATCTGTTGACCTAACTGGTGCCAAGGTCTACTTAGAGCAGATTTCCTGCATGGAACTGGGTCAAGGAAAGTTTCCCCTGGTATGTTATTTATTTTATATTTCTCCATTACCTTCTCCCTACTCTGAGTGCTGTTCGCAAATTTCTCCATGAGATTTGCAGGCATGACATTTGCCCATCTGATGTGAGAACAGTCCCAGTTTCTTTGCGTCAGATGGTTTTGCTTGTTCAAGGTGATTTGTTATTTCAGCAACCTTCAAACATGGAACAAATCAGTGTCCATTGAGTTGGCATTTCCTCTCATTTCCTGAAGGAGGGTCTGATAATTCTGATAGCTCCCAAGGGGATACTCCAGACTCTCTCCAAACTGTTGGTGGCCACTATGTTGCTCTCTATGTACAATACACTAGTCACATTGAAAACCCAAGTAAGGCCATTCATACTAACACTATAAAGGCTTGAATTGCCTATAATGGAATTTTCAGGACCAAAAAAAGCCATATATCAGAATTAGCATTGAAAATGATAGAAAAAACTTGTTTCTGTTGAGGTGTTCATTGAGAATATTTGGCTTGAATAGTACCTCTGCAGGAGGATGAAATAATTTGGTTGCATCTGGAGAGATTGAAGACAATGTGATTTTTCAACTCAAAGTGCAGACAGCTCTGCCTGACAAGACAAGAACTATCAATCAGAAATACCTTGTAAAGATAATGAATGTTTCTGCAAGATGTTATTCACTACACCATCAGTGCTATGCATTGCAATTAGACCTGAGTGCATATGAAAAAGAAATAAGCAAAGGTAATAGGCTATACTGCTGCCCACTCAAATTGGTTGAGAGATTATGCAAAAGAAAATTCCTCAGAATGTGGAATGATCATAACTCAATTGCCTTCATACTGAAAAAAAAACTGTGACTTGATAGCTTTTAAGATTGATACTTTTCTTCAATATATAATGTGTTGCTCATTTTGTAAGTGAAAGCCAAATTATGGGTCCTGGAAACTTCCCAAACCTTCCTAACACTCATGCTTCAGGGGTTTAGTCATAATTAAGATTGATCAAAGTAAAACCCCAAAGATTAAATATAGATTACATCTAGTATTCAGTGGATCTATCCAAAATGTCAGTATTATTCGAAATACTATTAACTGGAATTTATAAAAACACATATTTTTATAAGTGCTTCAAAGCATTGTACTCTTTAAGTTTTTATTTAGGCATAGGAAAAGGAAAGCAAAGGGATGGGGAAAAATTCTCTCTCTCTCTCTCTCTCTCTCTCTCTCTCTCTCACACACAAGTGCTTGCGCGTCTTCTGTTTTTTTCCCTTGTTCAATGCATTAGTTGATTTGAGTATTATGATTTATCATTTGTGATGTATTTTCTCTTAGAAAATTAAGTGTCATTTTAGTTTATTCCTTTAACACACATTTGTTGAGATTATTCTAGAATATTCAGAAAATACGCTAAGATTGATATAAAAAAAACAAATACCCCAAACTTCCAACATTATTGTCAAACTTCAATTACTGTGCAAATAAAGTCCAGTCCAAGTACGTTAAATTCTATAGATTGCTATCTCAATTTAGCAATGGAACACTCTCAGTCCATTAATTGATTTTGATGTGAGATTACTGTCTTTAAATTAAGTGTATAATTTATTCTGAATGCAAGCATGGGAATGAGACTGTCTGGGTCAGACTTGCTTTTCCTTAATGTCAGCCAGATGTGTGACCTATGGTAAATGACTTAACCCTCCCTTATCTCTTATTTTCATCTAAAACATAGAGACTATCATTTCATGCTCACTTCACACAGTGTTTATGAAGTTGGGTGTGATGGTACACATCTTTAATCCCATCACCGAGGAAGCTAAAACAGGAGGATCACCACAAGTTTGAGGCCAGCCTACAAGGTGACATAGCAACTCCTTGGCTTGAAACATAAATAAACAGAAATAGGATAACTGTGAAGAAAATGTGAATTAGTATTTTAAAACACTTGGAGGGATATTTAGATCATGGTAAGAATTTAATAATTTTGGCTATATTGATAACAACATTAATAGAAATATGCAACAAGGTACATGGTTAAATATCTCCTGTCCATGCTGGAAATTTGTGCAGGTTTTGTGTTGGCAACCATAGCTCTTATGAGTTCAAGTGTACCAAAGTTCTATCATATACAGAAGACACTGCTTTCCCACAACCCTTCATGATTTTTCTGGCCCTTGTAATCATCTCTTCCCTCTTCTTTGATGTTCTATTAGTCTTGGGGAAAACGTTGAGAGTGGCATTTCATGGTGTGCTTGGAAAAGTCAGGGAACTATGGGGACGATCAGTTCTCTGCTTCTACTGCGTAGGTTCTAGTGTTCAATCTCAGGTTGTCAGGTGCTGCAATAGGTGTTATTACTCAAGGAGGCATCTCGCTTGCCCCAAGCAACTTTTGATTCTTAAAATACTTTCCAACAGATGATATTTATGGGCACTTCCCAATATAATTAGTGCTCTCTCTCTTTCTCTTTCTTTCTCTTTCTCTGCCTCTGTCTGTCTGTCTGTCTGTCTGTCTGTCTCTCTCTCTCTCTCTCTCTCTCTCTCTCTGTGTATGTGTGTATGTAATGGCTAGATGAAGGTTGTTTAAAAAATCTTATAGGAAGAATTTAAATATTTATATTTATATAAGAATTTAATATTTATATTTATATAATAATTTAATATTTATACATAAGATTAATTTATAATAATATAAATACTATTTTACATAAAGAAATATATAAATATTTACATTGGTAAGAATGATGTTCATAATTTTTCTCATCTCTCATCTAGGACCAAAGTTTCCAGCCCCTCAGAAATTACAGAATGATGTTTAATTACTCACAAGATGCCATTGAGCTCTTCTCTAGGCATTACTGAGGAAGCAACAAAACCCATGGTTACTCTGTAGGGAGCAATCAGCAGGTATTTGATGTTTAACATCTCAGTTTCAATTCTGGAGCACTCTATTGTCTTATCCAACCCCAGAGTTCATAACTTTGGCTGAAATCTTGCCAAAGAATACATCATGTCTCAAGAGCAGTTTCTTCAGAATGTGTCATCACTTTTATACTTCAAAGAAGTCGAAAAAGTTATTGGGTGGATAATCTTACTTTGGGCATAGTATTTCCATAAAAGGAGTCATGAGAGCAGAGAGACAGATAAAAGAATATGCTGGAAACTGAAGACCCAAATAATAGCATAGTTAAATATCTCCCACGATCTCCTGTTAGTCTCATATATATAAGGCTTGGGGATGAAGAGTCCGGAAACCCAGGATCTCAGGATCTATCAATAAAGTTCTCATGCAGAAGATAAAGCTTGAGATTAGGCATTCCCTAGAAAATGAAAACATTTGAGAAAAAGATTTCATCGTAATTTTCAGAAGAAACTTGATGTTTATGTCTATTTTTTCCAACATATTATTTTAATTGATTATTTAAGAATTGCATGTCATGCACCCTGACCACACTTACTTCCCAGTCGTCCTAAGTCTGCCATCCCACTCTTGTAACACCCTCCCTTAAAAAATAAAAAAGAAGAATAAGAAGGAGAAGGAAGAAGAATTCCAGTTTGTGTTTGCTATATACTCACTGAAGCATGGTCAAACTCTTAGTAGCCTGCCCCTTTAAGAAAAATGAGTCCTTTCCAACCAATACCCTGCCAGAAGCCATCAAGCATGGAAAGCTACACTTCAACATCCTTATCACAATTTGTATGAGTTCTTGTCTATGGCTTTCTGTCTAGGATGTTTTTATTTTCCATTTTTCTTCTTTATTTTGTTTTGGAAGGGGTTGTCACAAAAAGTCTTTCCATGTCTCTCTTTCTCAGCTGTGAGTCTACAGCCATCCATACCACTGCAAGAGCAGATACTTTGCTCTTTCCTCTCAGCAGGGTCACAGATCATGGATTTCCATGTGGTGGCTTCTGCTGTTTGTGGTTATTCCTGTTAATAAAAAACTGTCCTTAGATGGGACAGTTTCCAAACAATTCAGCTTATAACTGGAGTGTCTTAAGACTGGTTTTGCTTTGTAGGACACATATGTTATTTTTTTTAAGCACTGCTACCTATTTGTATCGAAACTTAAATATCCTACATCTTCTTTAAATATACCATTTAGTAATCCTGAAATTTCAAATGCCTGCAAAAAGAGACACAGATCAGTTAATCTGAAAAGTCACGACAGGAATTTTTCTCATCATGAGATTTGTGACTGCAAACATATGGTCAAAAAGCATGGGAACAACTTCATCATTCTGTGTATTCCAAAGCATACGCAATCTTCAACCAAAACTGGATCCCAAGTCGTATTTTTAGAAAATATTTGAGCACTTTGACTGTTACCATTCCCATTTCCATTTTTTTCCTCGTTAATGTGTCACTGCATTTTGATGGATGGAGCATTGCATACCAAAATTGATGTTAAACTCAAGGCATTGCTTACATAAAGTCAAAACAGATAATTAGAAATAACCACATGATTGACTGTTCACATATTTTTCATTCAGAATCTTGGCCTCAAGTAAATGTAGCACAGTATATGAACTTTAGACAGATGATGCTTTTTCTCTTTCTTATATTAAACACCAGAGTCTGTCTGATGGGCTGCTCTTCTCACAGTTAACTTTTTTTAATACTATGGATCAAATAATGTTAATGAGGAACATCTATTCTCTTTATGACGCAATAATCTCCTAGCTGGAAGAACATTGCATACATTAAAATTATATTCCCATCTGGAATGCATGTAATTCCTAGGAGCAGTCTCAGCATTTAAGCTTTGGTATTCCTTGTGAGTCTCAGTGCACGGCATCCTATCATTCCCTGAGGCCATGTGCTGGATGGCTTTCACCTTGTTGTCACACAACAACAATAAGCATTCATTGAGCAAACCGTGGGAACGTTCTCTTAGTTCACTGATAATGCCTAGACTTTTTCTTATCACAAGCATGTCTTCCTTCTGATAAAAATGATGAGAAAGAATGGTCATTTTAGAGCATTTTGGCAACAGTATTCTATCCTGCAACTAAATTTTAGGAAGTTAGAAATGTTGTTGCCTTATGTATTAAAACACATACCTTTCCTCATAGAAATACTTTTTCTTCAATTTTTCTTTTATTGAAATTAGATCCCCTCAAACCAGGGACCTAGGGTAAAATAAAATACTACTGTTCCACTAAAAGAACAGTGATAGAAAATGACTCCTAATAACCTTTTAATTCATAGATTAGTGTCTTTCTCAGACATCATCAGATAAGCTTCCTCTTGCATCAGATAGGAATACATACAGAGACTTACACAGTCAGATAATATGCAGACAGTGAGAGGCCTTGGAAGTCTCAGTCCTAAATGGGATGTTTCTATCAAATCCTCCACTTTGGGTCTCAAGGCGACTTGCTGAAGAGGAGGAGTGTGAATGAGCCAAAGGGGAAGGAGATCACCAAGAACCAAGGCCCTCAATATGATCAGTACACATATGAACTCACAGAGACTGAGGTTCGGACCTGCATAGATCTACACCAGTTAGAGTCCCAGAGCTAAAAGAAGTGGGTCCATGCTCCCATCCATAATTCAGAAGCTATTTCCAATTGATAGCCACTTGCAAATGATTTTTTTTCCCCAAGGAATCTCATTGGGAAACAAACTATTCTTCAGGATAGGTCCCATGCATGGGTGAAAATATTGGGGTAGGGGTCTGGGTAGACAGCTGATAAATTAACACATGTTGGGAAGTGATGAAGGTAGGCGAGAGGCTTGAGAAGTTACAGGGCTTCTAACCTTTCTGAAATTAATGGGGCAGCATTCTGCTTTGCTGCATTGGGAATATCAGAAGATCTTTACTACAGCCCAGAGGCAATGAGATGATATCCTATGGTATCTGTGGAGGAGAAATAAAGAGCAGAAAGAAGCAATTAGTGCCCTTCACAATTAGAGTGACATCCAAGGAAGATAGAGAAACAGAACCTCACCCTGTCAAAACGGCTCCTCTTCATTTTGGTATAAACCAACACAAACTGAAGAGCATAATTTTCTATCGTCATCTGTCAATGACGAAATGATGCTCCAATTTACCCTGCTAAACAGATGTTGCAAGATACTGGTGGAAAGAGATCATCTAAATAAATCCCCAAATCTTAACATTATATGAAAGAATGAAAAAGTGCTTTATATATAATATATATTTCAAGAGTTTCATACACATATTCAATGACACATAATCATATATATTCCTAATTTCTCCCCTCTAACTTCTATATTTGTCATTTATTTCTCTTCTTCTGACTTCATTTCTTCTCTTACTCTTTTTCTCCCTCCTCCACTTCCCCCTTCATCCCCTCTTCTTTCCTCTTGTCCCTACCACTCTCACTTCTTTTAAGTAGTCTACTAAACAAAACACAGTTAGTCATGTTCATATGTGATTGATGTGGGCATACACTGAAGCGTAAGAAATGTACCAGTAGCCAATCCTCAAAATGATTCGCACTCTCATAATATCTATCAAGTCTTGTAATCACCTTTCCCATTAATGCTCAGACTTTAATTGACTTGATCTTATTCAGGTTTTATGTAGGTATCTACAGCTTCTGAGTTCTTAAGAGCAGCTGCCCTGTGCACAGGGCAGATTTTATAGCACAACTGCCCATTATCCAGCTCTTACATTCCTTCTGCCTCTTCTTCCTTTGTGTTCCCTGAGCATTGGTGAGGAGGTTTGTGCCTTTCTGGAGCTGTGTATCTTATTTTCAGTGTTTTGACCAGTTATGACTCTCTTACATTGACTATGATCTACTTAAAAAAGAAGCTTCTCTAGCTAAGGCTGAAAACAGTCCAGCTATATTGTTATAAACATAAATACTAAGATGACAGTTTGGTAGTATAACTATTTAGCAGAATTTCCCAGTCACTCTGGGAAACAGTATGATACCTTCTTTGGAAGAAAATGTGTATTTGAACATGCAGGCCTGCAATTAGATCACAGCACATTTACTCCAGAGGCGAGAAAGTCTATGTCCTAACCAAAGTTCTCAAAACACAATAAATATATTCTATATTCTAGTCAAAGCTTAGAAGAAAATGAGAACTTGAAGATTTGTGTCAACTACATTTTCTGAATTGAGCTGGATTTTGAGTCATGATCTGAAAAGAAAATGAAGTTACATCAAAGTAAAATCAACTTATGTCACTTACTTTATTTTTTCCTATTTTCCTTTAAAAATTCATTAGCTAACAAAATGTCTGAAGTTTGGTTTGAGATTCATTATTTTCAAAGTCTAATACCATAATGCTTCTTTTGTAGCCATTTGTGTGTCTATGTATCTATATTCTATTATTCATATATATTATCTATTAATATGAACTGATTATTACATAGCCCCAGATAGCCTGTAATTCGAATTGACTCTAATTCACAGCTACCTCTTGCCTGATCCTCTTGAGTGCTGACTTTCAGGCATGTTGCCGTACAACAACTGCTTTATTCATCCTGAAATTATACTTTTTCATTCACTAAGACACACTTTTTTCTCTTTTCCAATGAGCACACTTTCCAAAGTTATATTTCTTGTAAAACTCTATCTTTATTAGTTATGGAAATTTATCCAGAAATATAAACAAAGCCTGTGCAAACTTTTCTCAAAATATTATTTTATATCCTAGTCAAATAACAAAGGTTTTCATGCTCTTTTGAACTTATGAAATGTCCATGTAAGAAAGCAGAGAAATCAATTTTCTAAAATGGTTATAAAATTTAGAAAGTAATTACAAGTTGGTAAAGGTCTGAAAGGCATTAACTTTGTTTAAAACTATTGAGTTTTTGTCTAAAGAAAGGCAGAAGGACTAACTGTAGATCTTCACTTCCCCCTTTAAGCACCCAATATCAATAATAATAAATGAACAAAATGCAAAGAACCAATGAAATAAAGAGTTGATGCCTTGAGAAAACTAATAAGATTGACAAACCCTTATCAAAATTAGGTAAAACTTGGAAAGAGAATGTACAAACTATCAAAATTAGAGACAAAAAGAAGATATAATAACAGATACCAGAGAAATCCAGAGAATCTAAAAGAAATTGTTACTTTTCTAAATTCATATTACTTAGCAAAGTGAAATAAAGATCAGATATCCAATTTGAAAAGACATATAACCCCCAGTGAAAGAGAAGCAGTCATTAAAAATCTTCTAACACAAAAACCCCAGGACCAGATGGTTTTAGTACAGAATTCTACTGGACTTTTAAAGAGGAGTAATGCCAACACTCCTCAAATTATCCTACAAAACAGAAACAGAAAGAACATTCCTCAATTAGTTTTATGAGACCACAGTTACCCTGCTACCCAAAACTGCATAAGAACCCAGTAAAGAAAGAATTACAGACCAATTTCCCTTATGAACATAGATGCAGAAATATCCAATAAAATACTTGCAAACCAAATCCAAGAACACATAAAAGAAGATTATTCACCATGATCAAGTTGGCTTCATCCCAGAGGTAAAGGGATGAATTAGCATACGTAAATTGATAAATATAATTAATGATATAAACAAATACATAAAAAATCCACATGATCGTCTCATTAGATGTAGAAAAGGCCTTTGACAAAATCTAACACCCCTTCATGATAATAGTCCTAGATAGTATAGTGATTCAAGGGAGATACCGTAACATAATAAAGACAATAAAAAAAAAATGATCAACCTCCTTAGTCGCCAGAGAAATACAAATAAAATTAATATGAGACTTCATCTTAGACCTGTCATAATGACTAAGATCAGTGAAACAAGAGATATCTCATACTGGCAAGACTGTGAAGCAAGAGTAGTATTCATCCATTACAGTGAGAGAACAAACTTATACAGTCACTATAGCAATGAGTGTGGTGGTTCCTCAGGAAGACAGAAATGTGTCAATCTCAAAATTCAGGTATATACCCAAAACATACTTCATCCTACCTCAGAGATATTCCTTCAACTGATGTGGGATTCCCCTCTGTATGCTGTGATTACCATTAATGAATAAAGAGACTGCTTTAGAACTATAGCAGGGCAGAACTTAGCTAGGTGGGAAAAACTAAACTGAATGCTGGGAAAAGAAAGGGAGAGTTTAGAAAGAAGCCATGGAGCCACTGCCAGAGTCAGATATGCTGGAATCTGGCCAGTAGGCCATGAGCCTCATGGTAAAATATAAAACAATAAAGATGAGTTAATTCTAGATGTAAGATCTTACTAGCAATATGCCTAAGTAATTGACCAAGCAGTGATTTAATTAATACAGTTTCTGTGTGGTCATTTTGGGTGTCTGGGCAGGAGGGGAAATGAACAAGTGGCCTACTACAACAAATTGGTGCCCAACATGGGGCAACTAACTCCACTTAAAAACCTGACAGAGCTTGAAAAGGATTTCTAGACACAAAAATACAGAATTTAACACAACTGTTTGCTGTTTGCTGGTGGCATACCACAGTTTTTTTTTAAACGGTTTTCCTGATTTAGAGGTAGCAGATAAAAGCCACACAGCTTTGAAATGCCAGTTTTCTGGCCAGTGCTGCCAGTGAGACTTCTGGATCTTTCAGGAAGCCAAGCATTCAAATGGGGTTTGTAAGTAGCATGTTACAAAATGCTTAATGGCTCAACAGAGACCCCTTGCATACTTGGAACTGTGGCAGTGTACAAAGCTCAGAGGCAAAGAACAGACCTCCTCCACCATACTGAACTGGGCAGGGCAGCAGGCAGTGCCATATTTCCCCTAGCAATGCCACCACTTAGATTCTTAAGAAGCACTTAGCATTTTAAAAAGTGCTTCTGCTCAGAAAATTATTACAGATATGCAATAAAGACAAATTTAGATGAAAAAGACCTCTAAATGGGTCACAGTGTTGGATAAATATTTGTAGGCTAGGGAGAAAAAGAAAAAGAGTAAAGAGAGTTAAAAAAAGGAAGTAAATAGTTTATAAAAAAATAAAACAAACTCTTTAAAAAGACAGAGTACAGACATTTATAGATTGAAAGGAGTAAAGAAAAATAAGCCATATAAAGATGGAATATGCAAAGAGAGCCTGGATTGTGTATACTATTGTGTTTTCTTTTAATTTTTTGACTACGGAGAGACATTTGATTCTGGAATTGCTAAGCTAAACCAACATATATACTTTAAAGGTATCATGTCTTCAGAATTTGGGTCTAGGAATCTGTTACTTTGGAAAAGAGGTTCTTCTTTTTTTTTTTTTCCACAGAAGATGAGAACCTGTGGATTGCTTCCAGACTAATGTGGTTTGATAGACTACGAGCACTCAAAAGATCACTATGAATACTCTCCAAAAATTACTTTGCCCAATAAGCAGCATAAAGCGGTTTGGAAAGAACTATGTTGAAATTCCCAAATATTGTTTATAAATGTTCTTTACATTTAACAAGGGATATGCTATAGAGACTTGCATTGGTATGGATCTTGGTTTCTTGACACAAATTTAAGGTCAGTTTTGTTATAACGTGTATATGTATATTTCTGTTCTTAATTAAGGTATTGTGTTTGTGCAGCTCATTTGAAAATGTAATGTATAATTAAGAAATATAGGTAAGTAGAGAGTCATCTATAATAGTCAAGCCTATAGTCATGTTAGTTAGATTTTCTAGATGTAAATAGATCTATTTCTGATGGATAGAGATTCTTCAAATCTTTCAAAGACTACAGAATATGGCATTTAAAGTGTTTTAAGAATTTAGGACTTATCATGAAAATGAGACACATCTGCTCCTGGCAGCACTAATCTACTTCAAGAGGAAGATGGGCATCAGAGAGGCTACTTATGGAGTTGGTTAGCCATTTGGGCAAGAAACAACTTTTGTCTGGACTGCTTGATGAAATGGACATGCAAATAATAAAATTCTAATTCTGAATCAAATGAAATAATGTATGTTATGGAATTAGAAAATTAAACATTAAAAATATAATTTATTCAATGTATATATTGCAAAATGCTGGTAGTCTCAGTATCAGTGGATACAATCATTAGAATATAAAGACAATCAAACACTCGTTCCAAATACCATCACATTCTGATGTATTTGTAGTAAGGAATTCAATGGGTGAATATGAGGATGATGTAAATCAGTATATTAGATATATAATATGAGACTATGTTTGTGAATCATATATATGTATAATATGAGGTAATATCTAGATTATATTAAGAACTCCTTCATTCAACAATAATAAACCTCAATTTTAAAATGAACACTTTATATAAATATACAATTCTACAGAGAGATGCACAAACATCTAAAAATATACAGGAAGGTGATTGGTATTGTCAATCATCACAGAGATGCAAGCTAAAATTATGATAAATGGCTGGTATAAAAAATAATAAATAGTTGATGAGAATGAGGGAAAGTGAACCCTTACACATGACCAGGAATGCAACATGACAGAGTCACTGTGAAAAACAGTATGGTCACCCTTCAAAAGTTAGAGTCATTATTTGGCTCAGCAATTCTACATCATGGCCTACCTACCTGTGAAGAAATTGAAAGCAGGCTCTCACAGAGGTATGCCTACGTCAGGGTTTGTAGAAGCAACTTTACAATCCACAACCTGTGGAAACTATTCAAACACTTAGCAAGGAGTGATAAAATATCAGTCTTAAAAAGGGGAAAGAAATTCTAGTACATGCTTCAACATGAATAAACTTCAAGGACATTATACTAAGTGAAACATGCCAGTCGTAAGAGACAGTTTATTACTCCTCCCATGTGATATATCTGCAGCAGTCAAATCACAGATAATAAAGAGAACAGCAATTTCCAGAGTCTGGGAAGAGGAAATGAGGAGTTCTCACTTAACGGATTTATAGAGTTTTGGTTTTACAGTGAGAGAGAGGTTCTGAAGATTGACAGCACATCAAGAAAATACTTGACAGTGCAGAACACTGCAGAACACTAGTTCAAATGATTATAATATTGTGATTTATTAAGGAACATTTTATCATGATTAGACACATCTTATATGATTTGTCTAACATCTACTTCCAAGATGTAAAATGGAAAATTACTTTTATAAAAATGGTGTTTAAACATAAATCAAATCTATTATCTATAAAAACTGATTAAAACATGTTAACATATTAATTAAAATCTCACTTTTATTCCTTTTTAGCATTTGCAATTACAAACTCACACAACTATTTCAAAAAGTCATTTTAATGATTTTAACATCTTATCCCATTTCTCATCTTATGTCATATGCTAAATAAACATACTATTATATTTAACTGTTACAGTTAAAGCTGTCTCTTTACATATAATGCATATGTATATGTGTATATATACATGTATGTATATATATATATATATATATATGTGCCCATGTATCCTCATCCACATATATTATTTGGAAAATATGCAAGTTTTCACCTATAAATTTATATATGGCTGGAAGTCACATAGAAATAAATATAATTAAATGTGAATGTTGATATTAATCAAGATAGTCTGACCTATGCTGCGGCAACAATTCATCCACCCGGTCAAGGTGCCTATTTAAACAAAACATTAACTTGCAGTCCACTTTCATTCAGATCAGCAACTACAGTGTTCTGTTCCTTTTGCCCTTTGCATCTCAACATGAGGCCTCTTTAGTGATTAATACTGAGGTCTATCCACTTTAACAAATTGCTGCTGCCACAGTACCTTAGGACAAAAAGTTTGTTTCCTCACAGTTCTGGAGGACAGAAGCCCCAAATCTAGCTATTGTGTAGAGCCTCAAGGCTCTAGGAAACAATCTTTTCCATGATTTTCAAGTCATTTCTCATGACTCTGATGGTCCATGGCTTATGGTTGTTCTGTGATTCTAGTCTCTGCCTTCATGTCTCCTGGGGATTTTTCCTATAAACCCTTTGCTTCATGTGACATCAGTCATACTTTACAACTGCTCATCCAACCTTAATTATTTGCATCTTAGAACTTATTTTCATTGAGGTCACAAAAAGTGAGAACTTTTTGTCCTTTTGGAGTGCACACTGTTATGTTTTGAATATGTAATCGCTCCCAAAACTCCTGGGTGAAGCTTGTTCCCCAGCCATCGAGCTATGTGGATCCTTTACAAGGTAGTGCCCCATTGTAGAAGCTACCCTATTATGCGGTTCAACTTTTTTTTTTTTGGTTTTTCGAGACAGGGTTTCTCTTCTGTGGTTTTGGAGCCTGTCCTGGAACTAGCTCTGTAGACCAGGCTGGTCTCAAACTCACAGAGATCCGCCTGCCTCTGCCTCCCGAGTGCTGGGATTAAAGGCGTGAGCCACCATCGCCCGGCTGCGGTTCAACTCTTGAAGTTATATGAACCCTTTGCTCCCATCCGTACTCTCTATTTCCCACCTGCCTATCTGCCATGAAAACAAGGGTTTGCATCTCTCTCTACCATGGACAGAGCCAAATTTACCTGAGTCCTCCAAGCCATGGCAAACTGAAATTATGAACCTAGTAGACCCTTCCTCCTGAAGTTGATTAACTATGCATTTTAGCCATAGTGGTGTTGAAGGAATAATCCAGCTGACAACAAGGAAGACAGCATGGTAGAAGGCCACTGTGGCTCCAGGGCATGTTGGTCAGATATCACCTGGTTCTTATTCACAAAACGGGGTTTGAAACTGGCCACATGGGTTGTACTTACTACCAGTGGACAGATGATTTCCTGACAAATTCCCAAGAGAAGCAGAAATCTGGCTACGGGAAAAGTCTGCATTCCTTTATAATATTCATTTAACATTATATAAGGAAGAATATATGAACAGTCTAAATCTTTTAAATCTTGCTATCTTTACATGTCCTATTCCATGAGGTTCCTCAAGCCATAAATGCAGAAACTGTGGTACAGATGTATCCATTGGCCTCCTCAGCATCCATTTATCTCTGCATTGTGTTCAGTTGTTTTCTTTGATGATTTTCATTAGCAGCAAGAAGAAGAAGAAGGAGGAGGAGGAGGAGGAGGAGGAGGAAGAGGAGGAGGAGGAGGAGGAGGAGGAGGAGGAGAAGAAGAAGAAGAAGAAGAAGAAGAAGAAGAAGAAGAAGAAGAAGAAGAAGAAGAAGAAGAAGAAGAAGAAGAAGAAGAAGAAGAAGAAGAAGAAGCTACTTGAATGATGGGTGTGATAGCTACACTCACCTGTGTGTGTAAAGATAAGATTCAGAATGCAGTAAGAAATGCTGTGTAGCAAGGTGCTAATAGTAGGTTCTTTTCTAAGATCCAACGTTACTAGATGCCAGATTTCCAGTACTAGGTCTGATTTTCCTGCTGTTGAGTGAGCCCTAAAGCCAATTAGACAGGCAGTTGGTTGACAGTGTCATGTGAATGCCAATTATTTCATCTCTATGCTTACCTTGCCATGCTGCGTATTGTCATGGTTCGTAAGCGTTGCTGCTGGGTAGGACTGCTTATTTGCTTCCCTCCCTTGTCAGATTGCATACCATTTCCTGGAAAAAATAACTATAAGAAATTGTTGACAACTAGGAGAAGAAGAATTAGCTTCACCCAGGGATGAGCTCCATTATTGGCTGTCCAAAGCAGAGTGGTCAGCCTTAACAGCATACATGTGCAAAACTAAAAATATATCCAACAGATTGAATCTATATATTTTTACACAGACACACACACACATATATATATATACATATGTTTATAAATGGATGTGTTTATGAATACATGTCTGTATAAATGTATGTAGCAAATACGATCAAAGTGAAACAGAAAAAATACTTGAGAGGGAGAGGAGTGAGAAGTGTCCCAGAGAGGGCAGCTGGGGTGGTGTTGATGTAACTATCCCAGTTAAAAACATTTAAGATATTTTAGCTTTTTAGTGGGAAAAAGAACAACAAATAAATTGTTCAGGGTGCATTTCTTCTGCTATATGCATTACTAGATATTCTGAATGAAATGTGTAGTGAGAAAAAGTATTGCTTTCTTCTTCTACTGGGGATCCCTTTAATTTTTCATTGTAACTGAGAAAATTTGTTGTTTTGAGACAGAGACTCTGAAGTGGTCCATTCTGGACTCATGATCTGCTGGATTAATTAGTGATGAGATTACATGTGTGGGCTGATTTGCGTGGTCCTGGGAGAACTATTAAAACATTTATACCTTGTTCTCTATCTATGCTGTATTATTATAGACCAGTGTTTCTAAATTTGCTTTTTTGTTCCCACATTCACCTTGGTACATAGCATCCAATATAAATAATTCAAAAAAAATAATCATGCCCCCAAACCAGGATGAACTATAATATTCAACACTGGTCTATAATAATACAGCATAGATAGAGAACAAGCTGGCCTGGGTCTGAAAAAGCCTGGGATAAAACTGGTCTCGCTGAACATAGCGGACAATGAGGACTACTGAGACCTCAAGAACAATGGCAATGGGTTATTGATCTTACTGCACCTATTGGTTTTGTGGGAACCTAGGCAGTTTGGATGATCACCTTACTAGACCTGGATGGAGGTGGGTGGTCCTTGGACTTCCCACAGGGCAGGGAACCCTGACTGCTCTTTGGGCTTACGAGGGAGGGGGACTTGATTGGGGGAGGGGGAGGGAAAGGGGAGGCGGAGGTGGGGAAGAGACAGAAATCTTTAATAAAAAAAAATAAAAATAAAAAGACTGGGAAAGAACATGCCAATTGCAGTGGACCAGTTAGTTTTTCATACATATTCACTTAAAAAATCAGAACCAGTTTCTATTTAAAATGAATATCAGAGACCATGGATGCACAGATGTAGTTTTATGTATAAAGATTCCCATGCTCTTCTTCAACAGGGGCCTCTTCATTACTGAAATTTATGACATGCTTGTGATACACATGTGGAAACGGTCCCGCGCAGTCAAGTCGAGTCTTTGATGTTGTGCACATCCCACGCCCCTTCTGTCATATGGATCACTTTAAGAATATTATGAAAATTTGTTTTAGAGAAAGTTTTTCCCCCTCTGGGACCATCTCCTGTTCTAATTCTGATTCAATTTATTTTAACATATATTTTATCCATAGGCTTCTCTGATTCAACTTATTGTGAAAGGTATTAATTTATTTATATGATAATATCTATATGTGCAATTCAATATATTGTTTGGGACAGTTTCTTATGGGAAACAATATAATATAGAATTTAAAGTCATGTGAATATCACTGAAATTGTCTTTATTCTGAGGGCTATGAATAGACACCAGCTGCCTAGCCAGAATAAATGACTGACTATAGGTTCTTCCCTCTGTCTTTCACACCCAGTATCAGGTGTGATGTAAATTACAAAGATGGGTAGTCTGCCATTTTAGAAAACTAATAATGGATTGAGATATTAATGGATATTCATTGGCATATCTATAATATACTATCTAGGAAAAATAAAGCTTATGAAATATTACATAGCATGTCATATCTTTTTGAAAAATCTGCAGCAATAGTGTATCTCAACATTAATAGTGGTTATCCCTTGATGTAATCAAATTGAATTTATGATTCTCCTCTTGTGTTCACTTTTATCCTAAATATTTCATAAAGATTATCCTTATAATCTAGCTTGAAATGAAAACACAGTAAGGAACACGATAAAAGCGTTTGTTCAACTATGTTCATAGCAGTATTATTTGTAATAGCCAGAACCTGGAAACAACCTAGATGCCCTTCAATGGAAGAATGGATGAAGAAAGTGTGGAATATATACACATTAGAGTACTACGCTGCGGTAAAAAACAATGACTTCTCGAATTTTGCATGCAAATGGATGGAAATAGAAAACACTATCCTGAGTGAGGTAACCCAGACCCAAAGAGATGAACATGGGATGTACTCACTCATAATTGGTTTCTAGCCATAAATAATGGTCACGGGGTATATAATTGGTGAACCTAAAGAAGCTAAATAAGAAGGCGAACCCAAGGAAAAACATGTAATTATCCTCTTGGCTATGGGAAGTAGACAAAATTGCCGGGGAGAAAATTTGGGATCTTGGGGGTGGGGTGGGATGGGAGTATCGGGGGATGGGGAGAGAAAAGTGAGAAGGGGAGGATGAGGGAAACTTGGGGAAACAGGAGGATTGGGATAAAGGAAGGTTGGATAGGGGAGCACGGAAGCACAATTCTTAGTTAAGGGAGCCACCTTAGGGTTGGCAAGAGACTTGAACCTAAAGTGGCTCCCAGGAGCCCAAGGCGAGGTCCCCAGTTAGTTCCTTGGGCAGCTGAGGATAGGGAACCTGAAATGACCCTATCCTATAGCAATGCTGACGAATATCTTGCATATCACCATAGAACCTTCATCTGGTAATGGATGGAGAGAGTCACAGAGACCCACACTGGAGCACCGGACTGACCTCCCAAGTTCCCATTGAGGAGCAGAAGGAGGGAGAACATGAGCAAGGAAGTCAGGACCACGAGGGGTGCACCCAACCACTGAGACAGTGGGGCTGATCTATTGGGAGCTCACCAAGGCCAGCTGGACTCTGACGGAAAAAGCATGGGATAAAACCGGACTCTCTGAACATGGTGGACAATAAGGGCTAATGAGAAGCCAAGGACAATGACACGGGGTTTTGATCCTACTTCAGGTTCTGGCTTTGTGGGAGCCTAGCCAGTTTGGATGTTCACCTTCCTAGACATGGACGGAGCGGGGAGGACCTTGGACTTTCCACAGGGCAGGGAACCCTGACTGCTCTTTGGACTGGAGAGGGAGGGGGACAGGAGTGGGGGGAGGGGGAGAAGGGGGGGGAGGGAAATGGGAGGCGGGGAGGAGGGGGAAACTTTTTTTTCTTTTTCTCAATAAAAAATTAAAAAAAAAGAAAACACAGTAAGGAGATCACACAAGAAGATCAAGGTCATTGAAAGTACAAGGAAGAACAGCACTGGGAAAAGAAGAGAGAAATTCAGAACACAATTCTCTCTAATTTCCCAGAATCCAGGTAGTGTAAACCTATGCTTTGAAACTTAAGGTAAGATTTTGATATGACCTTCATGAAGACATTATAAATATATAAACATTATATATTTATATAGATAGAAAATATAATGAGAATCATATACCTTTACTGTATTTTAATGCTGCTTAGTTGAAAATATAAAAAGAGAGAAGATATGATAAATGATAAAAATGATAAATATATGTACATTATACTGTTAATACATATACAAATAAATGAATATGTATAGCTCTTTGCCTTTTATTTACTAGAACAAATGTTATTTGAAAATGAATTTGAACTCACATGAGAATAAAACTAGCTATTTAGAAGGCAACAAGAAATGTAATATAATAAGTGAAACTACATTTATAGAAAAATATAGCATATGTTCCTTATAAATCTTATGATGTAATTTTATTTAGAAAGGAACTGACTTCTGCATAATAGACCTTCATTTCCTAAAGGCTTCACAGTAGAAACTCACTTCCAGAACTAGTCAAATTATATGTAGTTTAAAAAATTATTTCACTTTTTGAGATTATGATAAAATTACATCATTTCTCCTTCTTTTTGCCCCCTCTGAGCCCTCTCATATACCCCTTCTTGTTCTCTTTCAAATTCATGAAGTCTTTTTTTATTAACAGCTGCTACATGCATATTTGTACATGCATATAAAAATACATAAATACAACCTGTTCAGTCTGTGTAATGCTACTTCAATGTAAGTTTTCATGGCTGGCTATTTGGTGTTGTCTTCCATGGGAAAGATCGTTTTTCTCAGTCTCTATATTCCTTAGCTGGAAGATTGCTACGAGTCAAGAGTTATGGAGTTTGTTGTGAGATTGTGTCTCTTAGAACTGTCAGAAACTACACCAATAAAGTCTTGCCGAAATGGCTGTTTCAAAATGAACTGAAGACAAACAATAATACTCTAACATGAACAGAGGTAAGCCAAGGAGGCCTCAACCCTAAACCGAGTACATTAGATCCACACTTACTTTTTAATAGACAGGTCCTTTGATTTGTTGGTGGGGTCATGATGGGCTTATGACTCTCAGCTGAGAAGTGTAACGCAGCATTGAGTGCTTTATCTGGAAGTGCTCAGACCAGCACATCAAAGGAATGAACAGAGAATCAAAGAGAACTTTGGAAAATAGCAAAATTGGAAAATAACCTTTCATTTACCTATCAGCAGCTAGTTTTAAACTTATCACAGTAAGTGTGACCCCTCGAATTTTTGAATAAGCCCTTCACAGGTTTTTAGTCATTAGTCTTGGAAACCATCGTCACCTCCAAAAATCTTAGGAAGATGTTGTCTAATTATAGAATGACATCTTCAAGTTCTCTGCAGTGAATTTCCAAAAGCCCTTCAGTTCCCCCAACCCCCCTCTTTCTAATGTTTATGGATAGAAAACAGTTCTGTGTTTCCAAATGTCTGGAGCAGCTGCACTGAACTTATGTCAAGACCAGCTCTCTAGTTTGGTTCAGTCTATTGGCTTTGTAGGAATTTTTGATACTCGCTGCCTTTCAATCATTTTATGAGAGGAATGTGGGTTTTTTTCCCTCTTTTGTTTTTATGGATACAATGTGCTCAAGCAAGACATGTTTTTCTAAGATTTTCCCCTTGTATTAGAGAAAAGAGAAAATAAAAACACAAACCCAGAAGCATCTGTTTATATTCAAGTTTCTGAGACTTTCCATGTTCATTCCTCAGTTTTTATCACCAGTTAATTGTAAAGTAGGTGATTTTTTTAGGTTGATTTTAAAGAGGAATTGGAATAAATAAGCTTTGGAATGCTATTTTCTGAGCTCATAAGATGAGCCTTTTGGATGGGCAAGCAGTTCTCAGTGTTTACCAAACACAACTGTGACCTGGATTAACTTGCTCTTGGAATCTGATTTTTGGTAGTGTCCTTCCATCACACTGTCTCCATGCATCTGATGGGAGAAATGTTTGAACACGGATGTGACCCTCAAGGCAGCATTAAGACCCATCAATTTGTGTAAAACTTAGACATGTCTGCAATAGAGAGCTCGTGTTCTAAAATCTTCATAGTCTTGACATTAACTTATGGAAGAGATCCATGAATTGGTTTCAAAATTTTCAGTGAAATGAATTCTTAGAAGTAGTGATATAAGCCATTTATTTATAAATTAATGGAAAGAAATATGATGAATTCTAGAATCTAAATCCAAAATAATGCTATAACTAAATGAGCAGACATTTCAGAACAGACGAGTATTACATTGAAATCAAATTTTCCATATATTTCTTTTTTCATAACTATACTAATATTGACTGGCATAGCCCAACTTTGCAACTGTTGGTGCACTGATGATTCATTTTAAGTATACATCTTGTGCAACCACTTTGGAAATCAGTGTTTCGGTTTCTCAGGAAATTCGGGATCAACCTACCCCTGGACCCAGCAATACCACTCTTGGGAATATACCCAAGAGATGCCCTATCACATGACAAAAGCATTTGTTCAACTATGTTCATAGCAGTATTATTTGTAATAGCCAGAACCTGGAAACAACCTAGATGCCCTTCAATGGAAGAATGGATGAAGAAAGTGTGGAATATATACACATTAGAGTACTACGCTGCGGTAAAAAACAATGACTTCTCGAATTTTGCATGCAAATCGATGGAGGTAGAAAACACTATCCTGAGTGAGGTAACCCAGACCCAAAAAGATGAACATGGGATGTACTCACTCATAATTGGTTTCTAGCCATAAATAATGGTCACGGGGTATATAATTGGCGAACCTAAAGAAGCTAAATAAGAAGGCGAACCCAAGGAAAAACATATAACTATTCTCTTGGCTATGGGAAGTAGACACAATTGCCGGGGAGAAATTTTGGGATCTTGGGGGTGGGGTGGGATGGGGGTAACGGGGGATGGGGAGAGAAAAGTGAGAAGGGGAGGATGAGGGGAACTTGGGGAAACAGGAGGATTGGGATAAAGGAAGGTTGGATAGGGGAGCACGGAAGCACAATTCTTAGTTAAGGGAGCCACCTTAGGGTTGGCAAGAGACTTGAACCTAGAGTGGCTCCCAGGAGCCCAAGGCGAGGTCCCCAGTTAGTTCCTTGGGCAGCTGAGGATAGGGAACCTGAAATGACCCTATCCTATAGCAATGCTGACGAATATCTTGCATATCACCATAGAACCTTCATCTGGTGATGGATGGAGTCACAGAGACCCACACTGGAGCACCGGACTGACCTCCCAAGTCCCCAATGAGGAGCAGAAGGAGGGAGAACATGAGGAAGTCAGGACCACGAGGGGTGCACCCAACCACTGAGACAGTGGGGCTGATCTATTGGGAGCTCACCAAGGCCAGCTGGACTCTGACGGAAAAAGCATGGGATAAAACCGGACTCTCTGAACATGTCGAACAATGGGGGCTGATGAGAAGCCAAGGACAATGGCCCTGGGTTTTTGATCCTACTTCAGGTTCTGGCTTTGTGGGAGCCTAGCCAGTTTGGATGTTCACCTTCCTAGACATGGACGGAGGGGGGAGGACCTTGGACTTTCCACAGGGCAGGGAACCCTGACTGCTCTTTGGACTGGGGAGGGAGGGGGAGAGGAGTGCGGGGATGGGGAGAGGGGTGGGAAGAGGGGGAGGGAAGTGGGAGGCTGGGAGGAGGCGGAAACTTTTTTTTCTTTTTCTCAATAAAAAATTAAAAAAAAAAGAAAGTGTTAGTGTGGGCCTATTGATAAAAATGAGTGAGACATATGGCATCGTAAGATGGTTCCATGACCTTCCACCAGTAATGTTTATTATGTTACAAGACAACAAGGAGTCTGCAGATGTTTGGATTAATAATCAGTTTTTGTCAACAGAAAGAGGTTATTAGCTATGTGGGCCTAACTGTATTGCAGGAGCCTTGCAAAACTGTCTTCAGCTTGTTGTAGAAGAGAAACTCGGACTTTCTGAGCCGGCAAAGAATTCCACACGAGGAAAGTTGATGACTGGTCAGAAGTAGGTCCCTTGGGTAAGACCTGAGAGTGGCCTCTGGTTGCTGTAAGTGACCCGTGGCTAAGAAGCAGCCAGAAAGCTGGCAATCTGTTTTACTTCCGTCAGGAACAGTAAGTCTGCCAACTGTGGGAATGAGCTTTGGAAGCAGATTCTCCTTGGGAACTTCCAGCGTGTCTGTGACATAAGACACAGAGGAACCAACATTCCATTCTAGAGGAATATCAGCTAATAAACAAGTGCAGTTGAATATGTTAAATTTCTATAATTTATTGTGCAGCTCTCAAGAGCAGACACATACAGCTAATGGTCAAATGAACCTTGCACCCAGATACAGGTGAAACTATATTCCTATAGTTGCTTGCTGACTCAGATACCTGGATAATGTTCTTATTGTTCTTATCCTGAGACTTTGTCTTCACCTGGATGGCCCGTCTTTATTTAAGCATACTGATCCATGCCAAAATAAGAATAGAGAATTAATTGTCACCTTTTAGTTTCTAAGGCATTATCTCTCTTGAAAGAGAATTGAAGGTCATCTAAACTATGTTTCCTATATGCAGAAACATTAAGTCATGCGCTGTGTAAGTATGTGTGTGTGTTTTTCATGCACATGTGTCTGTTGTGAGTGGTAATATATGCCTGCATATACACATGGAATCCAGAGTAGTGGATTTCATCCTGTTATTCTAGTTCCTATTCTCTTGAAACACGGTTTCTCACTGAACTTAACTAGACTGGTGGCCAGCAAGCGCCAGTGATTGATTGCCCTGCCTTTGCTTCCTCCATTGCTGAAATTACCACCACATATAACACATCCAGATTTCTTTTTAATAACATGGGTGCTGAGGATCTGAATGCAGATCCTCTGACTGGTACAGCCAGCTATATGGGCCAGTGAACCATCTCTCAACCCCAAGACCAGCGGTTCTCATTCCATGGGTTGCAACTGTCCCAGGGGTCACATATCAGATATCCTGCATATCAGATACTTGCATTATAATTCATAACACTAGCAAATTATAGCTATGAAGTAGCATTGTAAATAACTTTATGGTTCGGGGTCACCAGAATATGAGGAACTGTATTAAAGGGTCGCAGCATTATGAGGATTGAGAGCCACTATCTTAGTCTGTGTTCTTAATAAAGAGATATAAAATACCCGATAGCAATATGCCATCTGCAAAATGTCATTTGTGATGAAAATAGGTCGTCACACAAGAGTATCTTGGGCACTGTTAGGAATTAAAAATGCTTTCAATGTACTGGAGTGTCTGGCAACTTTGTTTAAAAGTCTTGTTTTCATTAGAATGGTGTGGGCTGAACCTTTCTTTGATAATTTAAAATTCCTTTCCACTCTCCCTCCTTCTTCCTGCCTCCAGTCTCCATGCTTAAAACATCACTGGTATTTTGGCAAATGAGGCAAGATTAAAAACAAAGTGCTTGCTGAGATTTCTTCAAGGATCTGCCTAACAATAACACAGAATGTGTCGATGGCCATACTGCCTTTTTCCTGCTGCTGTGCATGAATTTTATTCTCCCTTATTCCTCAAGAGCTGCTTATATTGCACGTTGCTCTAGCTGGTCTCACTGTCCCTTTCCTGGAGCTTTATGTCCAGTGAATAATCTAACTGTTGAGATGCCCTAGACAGTCAACATCAGCACCTGTAGCACCCTGCCTCCACTTCTCCACCATTTCCTTATTCAATTCCTGCATCATTGCGGTACGCTTTCATCTATCCTTCCTGGCTATTGGTGATGCATAACAAAGCCCCCCCCACACACTTAGTGCTATAGAGTTGCAACAACTGTGACCCATGCCACTCAGTGGGTCAGGAATTTGGACAGTGCAGAGTAGGGATGGTTTATGTCTGATCCATAATGCCTCGGGCCTCAAGTGAGGGTGACTCAGATATCTGAGGCCTGAATCATTTGTAGGTTTCAAATTTCTGGTGAGCCAGCATGACTCAAAGGCTGGGTATGGCTGGGGTTATTTCCTGGAGAACCTACTCAGTTTCTGCCTTTGAGGCTTAGGATATTCCCCACAGAATCCCCATGCCTTTTAAGAGCACATACCAAAAGAATGTCCAAAGAGGTATTTCAAATGACCATCATGTTGGTACTTATGACCCAGAAACATAAAATTAAACATTCAGAGCAGCATATCTGCTGTGCAGTGTCCAGTCATAGGTCCACTAGGATCATCAGTTACTGTTCTTGGTGGGAGAGTAGCAAGACACATTTTATATAAATACTTCATATAGTCTTATCTGCCCTCCGCCCACAGTTTAATATACTCTGCATTGTAAATAACAGCATCCTACCCTACCTCAAACTCTCATGCCATTTTTATTTCAGACTCAAAGCCCAGATTTTGTCAAAAAAAAAAAAAAGCTGATGCGTTGATGAGACTCTCTGAGTACAATGCCTCTAGTCTGATTCCTCTCACCATGACTTATGAATAATAAGAAACTATTTGTTCCCCAAACATTAATTGTACAAATAACAACACAAATGCAAGGTAATTATTCCAATTAAAAATATGGGATAATGGTCATAATAATTGAGAAATCCAGCAGAAAACATGTTTTAATTTTTTTGATTCAGTTGTATCTGCAACCTATGAGATGAACTGTGTGACTGTTGGGGTCATCGCAGATTCTTTGAGATATTCTCTTCATGGTCTTTCTTGACTTAAGCAATAGTTTAGTCTACAACTGAACAAAAATTAACATTTGTTAGCTTCTTTTAACAACTTAATTGTGCATGATCCTCGGTTTTATAAAACTCTTCCAAATACATTATGTACATTGGCCATATTCATCCTTCCATGTCATTCATTTATAATTTATACCCACAAAAAAGAGCAAACATGTGTTTCTGAGTCTGGCTTTTTCTACTTAATATGATGATCACCAGACTCAACTATTTTCCAGCAAAAGACATAATTTGATTCTTTTCTGTGGCTGAATAAAATTTCTTTGCAGGCATGAATGTGCATGGCAGCACAAGCACATGCATACACACACACACACACACAGGTGCATATGTATACATTTATATACATGTCCCATTTTCTTTATTTTATCATCTTTGATAGACACCTTAGCTGGTTCCATAGCAAGGCTATTTGAATTGTGTTGGAATGAATATACACATAGAGATATCTATAAATACTCATATGCGAGTATCTAAGTGATATGACTTACAGTCTTCTGAGGATATACTCATGATGGTTATAGCTGGATAGTACGGTAATTCTATTGTTCAGTTTTTGAGGAATCTCCCTATTAATTTCCACGTTGACCACACCTCACAATCCACTGTTAGTTTCTCATTAGCATGTTTTTCTTTGTTTTCTTTATGACAGTTATTCTGACCAGGATGCCTGGAATCTCAGCATAGTTTCAATTTGTATTTCCTTGATTGATAATAATGGTAAACAATGTTTTAATGTCTATTGTCCCATCTTACTTCAAGTCTGAAGAGCAGTGTGTTTAATTTCATTGCCCTATTATTGATCAAGTTGTTTAGAGTTTTTAATAGCTAGGGTTTTTTAAAAAATATTTATATATTTTAAATAGTAATCTTCTGTGTAATATTTACTTACAAAGGTTTTTCTTATCTTATAGAGATTTTCTTCACTGACTCTTTCCTTTGCTATGCAAAAATTGTGTAATTTTATACATTCTCATGGTCCAGTTCTTTGGATTATTTTTGAGCTAGTAGAGTACTCTTCCAAAAGCCCTTTCTTATGCCTACATCTTGAAATATTCTGCCTATCCATTCTCATGCCTCACACTGAAATCTTTGCTCCATTTGGAATAGTTTTTGTATAGGGATAGGAGACAGTCTCCTAGTTTCTTTCTTGTATATATGTAAATCCAGTTATACAGCACCACTTTTTAAAGAGATCATATTTTCTTTAGTGTATGATTTTTGAAACCTTTGTCCAAAAACATATGACTGTAACTATGAGTCTTGAATTCTAGGTTTTCTACTCTATTTCATTTATGTAAGTACTTTCTCTACTGGTGTCATGCGGTTTTTACTACTATGGCTCTGTTGTATAACTTTTATCTCTTTCTCTTATTACAGTAACTAAGGCTTCATGGACCAATGCAATATGAGTGATTCTAGTGGAAACTCACATTTTCCCATTTAGCATAATATTGGCTATAGGTTTGTTGAATACACACTCACACACACATACACACATACTTTTAGGTTGAGAAATGTTTCTTTGGTTCCTAGTTTCTTCTGTCATTTTTATCACAAAGTGATGTTGGACTTCCTCACAGGCCTTTCTACAACTATTGAAATGATCATATGATATATGCCTTTGAGTCTACCAATGTATTATACGTTATTTATTAATTTGCTTATGCTGAACTATCCCTGTACCCATGGAATGAAGTTCACTTTTTACTGGTGTTGGAAGTCATTCTGTCTATGTGTTGCTTTCGTTGGTAAATAAAGGAACTGTTTGGGGCCTATAGCAGAGCTGTAGGGGAACCAAGCTAGGCAGGGAAAACTAAAAGGAATGCTGGGAGAAGGAAGGCAGACAGAGACGCTGCCATGGAGTCACCAGAGACAGATGCTGGGAATTTTACCTGGTAAGGCACTGCCATGTGGCGATACACAGATTAATAAAAATGGCTTAAATTAATATAAGAGTTAGCTAATAAGAAGCTAGAGCTAATGGGCCAAGCAGTGATTTAATTAATACAGTTTCTGTGTGATTATTTCAGTTCTGGGTGACCAGGACTAACAAACAGCTTCCTCCTACAGCTCATGATTTAAACCAAATTCAGTTTTTAAGAATTTAATTGAGATCTTCTGTATGAATGTTCAACTGGGAGATAGTCCATTTGTGTGTGTTTTTGTATCTATATTCATTCTATGAGTTTAGTAGCATAAATCCCCTCTCTATTTTATGCCCCAATTGTGAGTGTTGTTTCATTTTATTCTTTGGCTATTTGGGGAAGCCTACCACCAAACTCCTAAATAAAACACACAGAGTCTTATTATTACTTATTATTATAAATATCCAGTTATAGCTTGCCTTATTTGTATTCAGTTTTCCTGATCTTAAACTACTCAATCTACCTTTTGCCTCTGGGTTTTTTCCTTTTCTTACTTCTGTTTATCTTGCTTTGTCTCTTATTCTGTGGCTGGCTGTGTGGCTGGTTGACTGCCCCTTCTTCTTGTTCTCTTGTTCCTTCCTCTTTGATCCTCCTTTTTTCCTTCTATTTATTCTCTCTGCTTTCCAGTCCTGCCTATCCTTTCTCCTGCCTTGCTATTGGATGTTCAGTTCTTCATTAGACCAATCAGGTTTTTTTTAAAGGTAAAGTAACATGTAACACAACTTCATAGATTTAGACAAATGCAACATAAAGAAATGCAGCACATCTTTGCATCATTAAACAAATATTTCACAACATAACCACCAAGTGTGTCCCATCTTAAAATCCTACAAAACACAATGGTCCCATGAATTTCATTTATGTCTGTTTTAGTGCCTCATTTTCATCTAATTTTATAATGTTGAGTCTGTCTTTCCTCTCTGGTTAGTTTAAGAGTTTGTCGGCATTGCTTATCTTTTTAAAGAATCAACACTTTGGCCCTTGTATTGTCCCCTATTCTTTGTTTCCATTTCATTTATTTCTACATTGATCTTCCTTTCATTGATGTGGGCCTTCCTTCATTTATTTATATTTTTCTAAGATTTTAGTTGCATCACTAACGTACTCATTTGTGGGTTTTCTGATTTTTAAATGTAGACATTTATTGCTACCAAACTTTCTCTTAGAATTGCTTGCTTTTTACTCTATCTCTCATGGTTCTAGTACATTCTGTTTTCAACTGATTCTAGGATTTTTTTTAAAAAAATTCTTCCTTTTATCTTTGATGAGCCACTCATCCCTTAGTAATGTATTATTCTGCCTTCCTGAAATTTTATGGATTCTGAAGTTTCTCTTGCTCTTAATTTGTAATTTTTTCTGTTATGCTCAAATAGAATAAAAATTTAATTTGTATCACAAAATGTTGTCATTTTAAAGAAGGGTGGGTCACTGAGATGAATGCATAGTTTGCAGTGTTTGGAAGCAGTTATCCGTAGATGCCTAGTGAGACTATTGATCTATCATTGCACTTGTTTAGTGTTTCATTCTCGACTTTTAATTTTTATTATCTGTTTATTGATGAGAGCAGGGTATTTAATTCATTTACTGTTGTGTTAACACCAAAACACAGTCTGTATCCTTATATCCTATGGTCTTTGGTGTATGAAACTGGGTGTGGCAATGTAGAGTAGATATGTGCTGAGAATGATAACATTTCCTTCCTAGGTAATACTCTTAATAAATATGGAGTTACCTTCTTTATCTACCCTGACTTTCTCATTTGGTTTTTATTTTATTAGATATTAGTTAGATACACACCTGCTTATTTTCTAGTTCTCTTTGTTTGCAATATCTTTTCTCCCCTTTCCCACTAAATCTCTGTTTATCTTGGTTAGCTAAATGTCTTTTCTTCTGTCAATACATGGAATTGCTTTTTTAATTCATCCCTCTAGCCTATGTCTTTTGCTTGGAGAAGTGGGATTGTTAACTTTTTAAATTATTACTTAATGTCTACATCTACTCCTGCCATTTTGTTCTTTTATTGGTGTTTAATGCTTTCTTGGACCTCAATTGCTTGCTCACTGGTCTAGTCTAGTTTATTCTTTCCCCTGGCTTCATGGTTACGTTCGTCTTTCTCTTCAGTTCAACCATCTTCTGAAGTGCTGAGCATGAACATGTGTTATTTATTTTGTATTTATCATGTAAAGCTTTTATTTTCTTAATTTTGAAGTATAGCTTTGTTGAATACATAGCTTTGGTTGAGTTACTGTCTTCCTAGTTTTAAATACATAGTACTTCCATAACTTCCTGGCATTTAGAGTTTTTCTTGAAAAAAAAAATATCCTGTTATTCTTCTGGCTTTGTCTTTATATATGAGCTGTTGATTCTCTGGTTACTTTCAATATTATCTCTTTGTTTTGTGTGCTTAATGTTGTTATACTAGTATGATGCAAAGAGGTTCTTTTCTTTTTGGTTGTTGTTTATCATTCTAAGTACCATATGTTTCTGGATGGCCATCTCCTACCATAGATATGCCTATTTTTATTTTCTGTGATTTTATTCTACATATTTTCTTTGTTTTTATTGTCTTCTCCCCTTTCTATATCCATGATTCATAAATTTTATCTTTTAATAGTATCCCATAGATTGTGTAAGTTTTGTCCATATATAATTATTTTGTATTTGTTATAGTTTAAATGCCAAGTCTTCAACCCTGATATACTTACTCTTTTTACTTGATCTATTCTATTGGTATTTTTTTTAATTTAACTTATTGAGCTGTCAATTTCCAAACTTAGTATTCATTTCATAAGTATCTTTATCTTTTTGTTGAACTTTTTTTTACTTTGTACTTACCTCTTTATTTAGGAGTTGCTTTTATCAGATGGTGTTTGTGTACAACTTCAGGAATTGTCTTGATTATTAATTGATGAAAGTGGGCCCACTCCACTATGGAAGATAACATTCCCTTGGAGGTGGTTCTAGGAAATACAAGCAAACTATCTGAGGAGGAGTCCAGGCCAGCAGGACAGCATGCCAGAGAGTAAGCCAGAAGATGACATTTCTCCATGGAATCTGCTTCATGTCTCTGTTTGGTTTCCTGCCCTAATTTCATTCCTGATAAATTGTGACCTAGAACTGGAAGCCAAATAAACCCCTTTCTTCTGCAAGTTTTTTACTGTCAGTGTTTACCACTGTGACATGTAGCTAACTAGAACAATTGCTGACTAATTTTTAAAAAATCACATGTATCATTTAGGATTGTCTGGAGAGCTCCTACACCACTATGTTTTTTTTTTTTTTTTTGAGACAAGGTTTCTCTGTGGCTTTGGAGCCTGTCCTGGAACTAGCTCTGTAGACCAGGCTGGTCTCGAACTCACAGAGATCTGCCTGCCTCTGCCTCCCGAGTGCTGGGATTAAAGGCGTGGGCCACCATCGCCCGGCACCACTATGTTTCTTGATGTGAGAGTCTGCTCAGCTGTCAAAAGATGGGACCTACACTTAAATTTCATATTATTATTCCTCTCAGTATATGTGTGTGTGTGTGTGTGTGTGTGTGTGTGTATGTGTGTGTATACACTCATGGTGAACATGTGGATTTCAGAGGACAACTTACATGACTTGGTATTCCACTTCAAACATGTGGGTCCCGGGGACTGAACTTACATTGCTAGGCTGGGTCTCTTAAAGAGGAAACAGTAAAACATCCCACACTGCAGAAGGTTAGATAAGCAATACATTTCCTTTTTAAAAGGTGGACCGTCCCCAACTCCCTTTTCTTCCTTTCTCTTTTTCTCTCCCTGCTTTTCTGCCTCTCTTCTGTGTCTCTCCCTCTCATGAACTCTGTCACATGACATCTTTCTCTCCTGTGCTGCTTTTTAAAATTAAAACATTGGTTCCCTGACTGGGAAAGGCTCTCCTTTCTGCTTCTTTCTGCCCACTGCAGTCTGAGGCCTGCCAGGATTCTGGAACTCAGTCCACATACAACAGCCTCACTTCTCTAACTAACAGATCTCTGGGTCTCTCCACCTAACACCTGCAGGATTGGTGAGCCCCTTTTATCTGAGCATTTCCCATGAGTAAGGCCTTGTTTCTTCTCTCAGACATAAGCAGCCTTCTTGCCTAACTCCTCAGAGCCCCCCCCGCCCCCCCACACACTTACAAGGGCAGCTTGTACCTTTCTTGTCTCATAGACCCAAGCGTCCTTTGGGCTCAGACTTTCAGACTCCTGTCTTCACAAGGCAGCTTGCGCCTTTCTTATCTCTGAAGTATCTGGCTATTTCACTTCACTGTCCAGCCTCTGCAGAACCATCAGGCACCACCTGGACCTGGCAAAATGCTGTTTGAGTTGGATGCAAATCAACTGCCTACGGCTTAAAGCACCGGATCCTTTCCCATCACCAGAGCCTCACCCAGACACTCTCCTCCCATCCAGTCCACCAGGAAACTCAGGTGGTTGCTTACTGAGAGAAGTACCTTTGGGGTGCTGCTAATTCTCACCAGCGGGACGTGTTTGGAAGTCTTGCACCTCCAGCTCTATAACCCATGGCTGGTAGTCCTACAACAACAGCTGATTGGTTTGATTAGAGGTTTTCAACATGTTACTCGGGATACATAGAGAGGGAATTGATGAAGCAGGGTGTGATTAGTGAAAACAGAAGAAAAAAATATCGTGAAGCAACCTGGAAGGGAGGAAGAGGGGTCAGGAAAGAAAGCATGTGGGGTTTCCAATCCGACAGTTAATCTCTGTGTCCTCTGAAACTTAAGGAAACAGGGTCCCGTGAAATATTGGGTCACGTAGTACTGATAAGTGGCCACCTTGCAGTTCCCACGAGTAAGGTAGACATGAGATCCGATAGCTTTTATCAAACAAAGATAGAACAATAATGGATCAAGCCATTTAAGTGCTCATCAGCAAAAAACAGGGGCCAGGGCACAGAGCCCAAAGGAAGGCCGTGAGTGCTAAAGACAAGAAGGCACAAAGATCGAAGGGCTGAGCCATCGCAGGGGTGGGACTGGGGTTAGGTTTAAGGTCTGATCCTGAAGGATACTTGTGTCCGACAGACAAGACAGGAGGCCTTACTCATGGAAAATGGCCAGAGAAAAGGGACTCACCAATCTTGCTGATGTTAGATGGATATTTCCAGAGATCTATTAGTTGGAGAAGCAAGATCGTTGTATGTGGACTGAATTCCTGGCCGGCGGGAGGATGTGCCAGGAGATTCCCAGTTAAGGAACCAATATTATAATTTTAAAAAGCAGCGCGATAGAGAAAGACAAAGCTCTTTTTACTAGGGGAAAGTAAACAGGAAAAAGGAGGAGGGGAGAAGGAGACCAACCTCTGGGGACAGGAGCAACAGAAGAGAAGAGAGAGGGAGAGAGACAGAGAAAGATGGAGAGACAGACAAAAGGGCAGAGAAGCAAAGAGAGGAGAGAGGGGAAAGAGAGAGAGAGAGAGAAACAGGAGATAGGCAACACCCACCTTTTGTAAGGGACTGTAGCAGATATGTACAACTGAGGGCATAGCCTGTCAGGACCCACAAGGCCAGGCCATTACAGATGCCTGAATAGAAACAAGAAACATGCCACAAACCAGTCTCATTTCGTTGTATGTATATATACTAAATGTATGGTTTCCTTATTTATTTACTCATGATTCAAAGCCTTTAAAGTACATGTTCTTTCTCTAGGATAAAAGACAAGGAAACTGATAAGATTCCCCACCCAGAGCAAGTAAATTTCTGTAGAAAACATATTTTTTCTATAGTAAACTTATCTTTAAATAGCTCAAAAGACACAATGTGTAGTGTTTACACTGTATATTCAGAAAGATAAAGGGAAGAACTCTGACCCAGTAGTACTGCTCTGTTTTATTACCGCACATAGAATTTGGTAGCTATGTAATTTAGGACTTTTTAAGCTTTTTTGAGCTTTAAATTCCTTACTTGTAAAGTGGAAAAAAATACTATCCACCTCCTATGATATAATGAAGACCAAAGCAAAAGCTACATGTAAATAAAATAAAACAATAAAAAAATCAAGTAATTAATATGTAATTTATATAACATGTCTACTTTTCAGCCCACTTTTTCTACTACATAGCTAACATACACACACTTACATGCATAGATGTGTCCACAGCTACCCTGATGCTCCTACCCTCACACCACCCCAATGTATGAAGCATAAAGCTTTGGTATTAACATGAGTGTTGGAGGGTTGAGAGCTGTTTGAAGAATTATTTGATACAAAATGTAAACTTCATTGAGGAAAATTAACATTTTAATCCCTGCATTCCATATTTTTGTCTTAACAGTTCTCAAAAGTTGGATGTTAGGAACTTATAAATAATTTCTCAAGAAGTTAGGAAAAAATTTTCCTCTATCATTTATTTTGAGTCTCTTGTTTTGTGTTTTCATGTTGATCCATAGAATGGATCTTGGTATCATGTTTTTTATTTAACAATTATATTAAAGATACATTTATGAGGTGCTAAATATTTTCTCAGTTTGTGCCTATAGAAAATATGTTGAGAAAGAGAAGAGTGGACTTTTTTCTTAAATAAATGACAGTTATTTTCTGATCTGACTTGTTTTTAGCTACATATGTTTTTTTATGTACTCAGGGTATAACTACTTTAGAACTTTATAACCATTTTGAAAATGATGATGATACGGTTTTAACAGAAACAAGAGAAAGAGTGAAGAGCGAGAAGTATTTGAATGATAAGTTACAGAGTATCTAAATACAAGAACCACTGAAGAAGGATGCTTTAAAAAATCCCACACTAGCTCAGAATCGAGAAATAGATGGTTATTTATTTAGGGGTAGACTCACAAATCAGAATCCTCTGGTTGAACGGTGATTAGAAACTGAATCCTGCAGCTGGAAAAAGAGAGGCCAGACCCATGCTCTACATCGGCCTATATAGTATAAGAGGTCATGCCCCAGTGGGCAGGTAACAACTGGCTGTAAGACTATCTACAGCAAACCACCTCTGAACAACTAGTCTGAGGTGCTGATGAGATGCTTCAGTAGGTAAACGTAGACACTATGTAGACCTAGTAGCCTGGGTTTGGTCCATAGAACCCATGTTAATGTAGAAGGAGAGAGAAATAACTCCATAATTGTACCATAATCTGCATATATATGCTGTGGCATGTACACACCCCACACATATCATGTATATTCTTACACAATAATAATAATAATAATAAATGAATGAATTTTAAGAAATTAAAAAAAACATTTTTATCAGAGGTTACACTTCAACTTTTGTGAATGTAGTTTTGGAACTACTAAGCCTGGATAAATTTCTGTTTTTTCATAACTTTTGACCTGTAGCAGCCTACCTTTGCTGGTACTCTACAGTTGTATATTAGTATCATCTAGAGCCTTTCATAGATTAGTAATTCTCCTTTCCCCATCTTTTCTCTGTCACTGGCTTTAGTAATGGGAGGATTTCCCCTTTTGAAAGTCTCCCAATAACTCCCAAACTCCAACTGGTCTCCCTCTCCCCTAGTAAAAGTATGACTGACACAGAGTGAAATAGCTCAAATTTGCAGCCAGCAGTGATCTGGAGACTTTATTGCTCCTGTCCAGTGATGACCGAGTGCATGTGCCACAGAAGAAAGCCCTAAGCCTTCACAGCAGCTGCGGTGACTTTCCTAGAGAGGCTTTCTGCAGGCACTCACCTTTGTGCATTCTTGATTTGTAGGGCATCTCTCTATAAACATCTTGGTTCTATTTTCCTTTGTTGACATGCATGAGCACTATTCTAGTTGGAATTTTATTTGATGGTACGTGACCTTTGAAGTGTTCTTTGTGTGTTTTGCAGCTCAAACTCTGTAGGGCTGAAACCGAGCATTGTTTCCTGTGATTTATAATGACGGGGGAAGACGATTAGATCTTTCACATAATTATTCAGGGTTCGGCAGATTCTTGAGCTGGATTTTAAGCGATTAGAAGAAAAAAGGCCCTTTGAGCAAAAAACTGCTTTATCATACTGATTTTAAAGAACTTTTGCATTCAGGGCAGCTATAAATATACACATGAGTATAACAATGTGCTCACACTTTCTGAGGTGCTAGCCTCCCATTTATTTCTCATAAACTTCTAAAGAAGAGAGTTCTAGAGTTTGATGCGTGGCTCAACTCCACCCTACTCTAATTCTGAACATACTCTTTACCTCTTCACAGCAATGTTTCCCTGAGTTCACACCTATTCTTTATGCCTTAATTTATTTTCTTTGGAGGCAACAAAAAAATGTGCTCTCCAATAACATCCTCCCTTTTAATTCAGATAAATTTGATCTGTAAGTGTGCTAAGAATTGAACAGACACTTCTCAAAAAAGAGATACAAATCATCACTAAATCTTTGAAAGAGAATTCAACAACCATATCCATTGGGAAAAACAAGTAAAAACTACATTAAGACTCTGTCTTATCCCAGTCAGAATGCAGATCATTGAGAAAATATGTGACAACAAATGTTATTAAGGACACAGAAAAAGACACACACACACATACTCAAATTTTATAGTCATGGAAAAGAGAAAGATGAAATTATGTCGATTTTTTTTAAAAATGAAAGCAAATGAATATATCAACATATTAAATAAAATAAGACAGACTTGGAATAATTAATGTGTTTTCTTCTAATTAATCTGGGTTTAAATATATATAAAAGCATATGCATATAAACATATATACGTAGGCCATAAATTAATGTAGAAAGGCACCTATGCGTGGGGATAAAGAAACCTAAAGTGTGGGCAAAAGCAGCTAAGAATATATGTGTGACATGAAAGCAGATGGATGAACAACTTGAGAGGAGAAAGGGGACCAAAAAAAGGGAGGGATGATGATGGCGGAGGGTAGTTCAGGATAAATATAGTTTTAAAAGTGTAAAGTTAATATATATAAAAATTATAATTAAACTTATCATTCTGAATGCTAAACTTTGAAAAAATATTCATTTTATTTTAAAGATAATATAATTACTTTCTTTCCACACTCCTTTCTTCCTTTAAATTCTCTTATATACCACTCTTTTCTCTCTTTCAAAATCATGGATTTTTAAAAAAAAATAACTGTTGTTGTATACACATACACACACACGCACAAACACACACACATATACTTACATACACACAGGATTATATTTCTAAATATAACTTGCTTGGTCTGCACAATGTACTTGTCTGTATGTTTTTGGGGCTGACCATTTGGAATTGGAAGAGCTTTTCCACGGGAAGATCATTTCTTCTTGGCATTCTTGGTGGCCAGTAGTTCTTTGTGTAGTGTTGAAGTGTCCTGGTCCTTTCCTTGTCCTCTCTGCCATGTCTATTGTTACTCTTTTTTAGAAGTCTGTCATTTTGGTGAGTATATATTTTAACACTAGGAGACACAGCAAACTCCCAGCTGTGGGTCAATGATCATGTACTTTGTAAAGATTTATTAGTTGTATGGCTTTAATAAAACACTGATTGGCCAGTAGCCAGGTAGGAATTATAGGCAGGAAGTAGAGGTGGGCAATAAGAACAGGAGAATTCTGGGAAGAGGAAAAACTAAGTCTACAATCATAACCCAGACACAGAGGAAGCAAAATGAGAATGCCTTGTGGATAAAAGGTACAAGCCACATGGCTGACACTGACAAGAATTATGGGTTAATGTAGGATGTAAGCATTAATAAGAAGCCTGAGCTAAGAGGCTAACCAATTTATAATTAATGTAGACCTCTGTGTGTTTTTGTGGGACTGAAAAGCTATGGGACTGGGTGGTACAGAAATCTTGGTCAACAACTCCCTGATGCTTTGGCTCTTACAATCTTTCTGCCCCATCTTATGATATGTTCCCTGAGTCTTATGTGCAGCATTATTTGAAGCTATATCCACAACTCTGCATTTTGACTAATTGTGGGGTTTTGTATTCTTTTTTTCTTTTGTTTTTTTAGTGATCTCCTTTGTTGAAAAGAGAAGGTTCTTTGATGAGGCAAAGAACTGCACTTATCTGTGGGTCTAAGGACAAATATTTAGAATGTAGTTAGGGATTATGCTAATTTAGTAAAGTTGTGGTTTTAGATTCTTATCCAAGATCCGTCATTTCAACAAGTCCTGGGTAGTTAGCTAGGACATCAGCACAAGGCATGCCTTCCCTCTGGTTGTGCAGTTTTTAAGTCCAAATAGAGAACTGTTGGTTACCACCAAAGTATATATATATATATATATACATTCCACCCTCTGGTTTAAGAATACATCTGGTCATTTTTATACTCCATAGCCTGGTTGAAGCTTGGAGTGTGGGGGTAGAGCTCGATGGGTGGACACACATTGGGCACGGGATAATAGAGGCCTGTGAATTGGGAAGTAAGCATGTTGGGCATAGGCAGAAGCTTGGAGATCGGTTATAAAGTAGGCAGGGGTGTCTAGACCAGACTAGGCACAAGATGTAGAACCCAGGCTACATCTGGCAGATTAGGGAGCTCATGTGGACAGGACGGTCAAGCAGACACACGAGAATAGACTCTACAGAAGGATGTAGGGAAGATCTGGCTAGGTTGATGTGGCACGAGAGGGACTTCACTAGCTATAATTTCTTTTTATTAGAAATTAGAGGGGTTCACCCACACACTGAGACAATGGGGATGTTCTATCGGGAACTCACCAAGGCCAGCTGGCCTGGGTCTGAAAAAGCCTGGGTTAAAACCGGTCTCACTGAACATAGCGGACAATGAGGATTACTGAGACCTCAAGAACAATGGCAATGGGTTTTTGATCCTACTGCAACTATTGGCTTTGTGGGAGCCTAGGCGGTTTGGATGCTCACCTTACTAGACTGGATGGAGGTGGGTGGTCCTTGGACTTCCCACAGGGCAGGGAACCCTGACTGCTCTTTGGGCTGACGAGGGAGGGGGACTTAACTGGGGGGGGTGGGAAAGGGGAGGCGGCGGTGTGGAAGGGACAGAAATCTTTAATAAAAACAAACAAACAAACAAACAAACAAATAAATAGAACGCAAACAGGAAAAAAAAAGAAATTAGAAAAAAATTAGCTGGGCAGTAGTGGCACATGTTTTTAATCCCAGCCCCGGGGAGGCAGAGGCAGAAGGATCTCTGAGTTCGAGGCCAACCTGGTGTACAGAGTGAGTTCCAGGGCAAGATCCAAAGCTACAGAAAAAGCCTGCCTTGAAAAACCTAAATAAATAAATAAATAAACAAATAGATATTATGGCTTACCAGCCTATCATTCTTCATTACTTCGGGTGGGTTTGATTTTTCACTTTAAAATTTACTGAAAGCTCAGTGAGACACAAAATTAGTTCATCCATCTTAGTTTTCACAAAACCTAGACTCCAGGTTAAATAACCAATTTTTTCAAGTCTTCAAATGTAGAAAATGATGAAAAATTGACAGAATTTTGAAGAGTCAAAAAATTGCTGTAAATGCCTAGCATAATTTCTAAGCTATCAGGATTACTTGATTTAAAAAAAAAATCTCAAAGGAAACCTAATAGAGATAAAATCTCCCTCAACTGTGTAGATCTATACTAGGTTAAATGAATTTTCCTGATATGTTGGCCTTTGAAGAGCCAACAACATTTTGGTTTGATTCTTATAAGTTATTTTTAGCAGTAATAATAGCCCATCATTTTCTACATTTCTCTTGTATGCTACCAAGAAATCACATTTTTTTTTTACTGAACTTATTTTGCAATAATGACAGCTTTCTACTTTCAAGACAGAATACTTGATAGACAAAGCTATTTTTATTTTCGCTAAAAGTTGGCTGAGTATTTTTCTTTTCTTTAAAATTTGTAAAAATGGTAATTGGATCACTTCTTTTCTGCCTCCATCTGTTGTTAATGCTTTTTACTCTGCATGGATAAAAGATATCATTTTGTACACTAAATAGAGTAAAAGATAGTTTGGATTTTTGTAGGCGTACTTTTCAAGGTGATGTGTTCTTATATGTTGGTTACATAAGACGCTAAAATGGTTGTTTCTACTAGAAAAAGTGTGAACAATCACAGATGTAATAAATATGGCATTATAGCAAACATCTATTTTTTCTATTACAAATTAAGACAGTTAAGACAGTGCACTGTTATTATTTTATGGTCACCATGGGTAAGAAAGCCTGGTTCTCACTGGTCTTCCATGAAATTGCAGCCAGAATGCTGCAGGAGGCTCCGGTCATTGACTGTTGGTGAAGCACCATGTACAAGACAAATCTTTGAAGCATTTGACAAGGAGCTTCAGTTCCTTACCTGATATTCTCTATTGAAGTATGCACAGCACAGCCTTCCCCTGAGCAAGTACTCTAAGAGAGAAAAATGAAATTGTGCATGTGTATTATCAAGACAGAACCCAGAGACTCATAATCCAATATCAATAGAGACGTCTGGTTTTGCGTTTTTTTTGTTTTTGTTTTTTTTTCCTGAAGGTTTCTCTGTAGCTTATATAATCTCAAAAATAAAGGAAGTAATAAAAATTATTGTCTTGCAGTAGGTGAAAGAGTGTCTCAATGCTAATGAAATTAAAGGATACCATGTCAAGATTTCTATACCAAGGTGATAGCATAAGCATAAATAATATGAATAAGAACTCTATAACGATAATTGAGAAAAGATATTATCCGATTATGTAAACTGCTACTCAGGACTTTATGAGGAAATATAAGAAATGGACACTGGAAGCATTATACTATATATATTTATGAGAATACACAATGCAAATGATAATAATTTTTCTTTAAAAGGGAAAGATACTTGTTGAAAACCAGCTTCAACAAAACTCGTACATTCCAGGATAGGAGCATGATGATTAGAAGTATTAGGTAAAAGGAACAGAGATTTACACACAAGACAGCATGGGGAGGGAAATTCACTGAATACTGAATTTGCCTCGTTTATTCTTCCACATGCTTATTATATACTTTTACTCCAAAAGGAGAGGTGGAGGCAACAGTCTTCATTAGCATGACACAAGGAATAGACTTGAATTCTCTGGCCTTTGGTCCAGGTGGAGCAGATCTACTTCAATACTCAAAATACTAATTAACCACATGCTTGGCTAGAATCTCTTGCTTGTAGCCACACCTGTTGTTAACAATTTGCGAGAACAAGGTAAGCTCAAACTCTCTGACTTTCAGACAAGGTAGAACGGGCTCACATCTGTGTGTGCCCCGACAGGACAGATACTACAGAAAGGAAAAGATGGGGCTTGATTTTTTTTGAACAAACAGCCCCAAACCAAAGTATATATAATTTTCTGTAATAAAATCTTCCTTCTCACTTTTCATAGTAATCTTCTTTACTTCTGGCAACTCTCCCGTAAAGATGACTTTCACAAAGCCTCTTCAACTTGAAGTTAGTTAAATTTGTGACTCGCCCATTTTAAGACAATAGCTTCTTGGAGTGCCCTCTTAGAAATGACGAGAAAGGCTGCATCACTGTACACAGGCTTTTTCCCACTGCCTCACCCTGGAAATTACCCACCTGACTTCCACTTACGGGGCAATATCGTGATCCATTACCTGCCTCCAACTGAGTGTTAGAGAGCTCTGAAGTAAAATGTAGAAAATGAAAGAGAACTCGAATAGATAGAAAGCAAGCTTTTTATATTGAAAACACAGAATCCAGTAAAGGGGAAATCATAGAGACTATTTCCTTTCTGGATTAATTTATGTATTACCCTAATTGACTGAAGCGTTCATCAACTTAAGAGTCCTTCATTAAGATATATGCTACTTGTGGGTACAAAGTGATGTTGTTGGACCCTATCCCTTAGGAGACGCTCTGATTCTGAGCACTCAACTATTTCTGCATGATGTCTTTCATCTTGGTTGATGGTCCTAGGTGCCAATATTTTCAATGGAGAACAGATCATCATCTACAATAAAGATTTAAGTAGATATAATGAAGGATGATGAATTCAACAAATTTCTCAATGAAGAAAATTATAACTATAACCGACTTGTTAATTTTTCTGTTGTTTATATGTGCCTTCTGCTCATTCATTAGTCCAAGGACAAAATTCTGATAAATCATGGCGAAAATGGAACCTTCTAGTTGTTTTTTCCTCTTTTTCTTCTTTTATTTATTTATTTTATTAAAAAATTTACATTTCCTCCCCTCCTCCCATTCCCCTCCTGCTCTACCACTCACCCTCCTCCCTCCCCCTCCTTCCTTAAGAGAGGGCAGGGAACCCTGGACTGTGGGAAGTCCAAGGCCCTCCCCACTACATCCAGGACTAGGAAGCTTTGCATCCAAATAGACTAGGATCCCAAAAAGCCAGTACATGCAGTAGAAACAAGTTCCAGTGCCTTTATCAATGGCTTCTCAGTCAGCCCCCATTGTGAGCCACATTCAGAGAGTCCAGTTTGATGGTACGCTCATTCAGTCCCAGTCCAGCTGGATTTAACGAGCTCCCATTAGAACAGGCACACTGTCTTAGTGGGTGGACCAACCCCTCACGGTCTAGACTTCCTTGCTCATCTTCTCCCTCCTTCTGCTCTTCAACTGGACCTTTGAGCTCAGTCCGTTGCTCTGATGAGGGTCTGTGTCTATCTCTATCCATCGCAGAACGAAGATTCTATGGTGATATTCGAGATAAACATCAATGTGATAGTGGGGCAAGGCCAGTTCAGGCACCTTCTGCTCTGCTGCCCAAGGACCTAGCTGGGGACATACCCATGGATACCTGGGATCCCCTCTAGAGCCAAGTCTCTTGCCAACCCTAAAATGGCTCCCTTAATTTAGATATCTTCTTCCCTGCTCCTATATCCACCCTTCCTCCATCTCCACCCTCCCACTCCCCCAAGCTCTCTCCAGTCTTTTCTTTCTCCCTTCTCTCTCCCCCTCTCCTTCCCCCAACCGCAACCCCCATATACCTCAGGATCTAGCAATACCACTCTTGGGAATATACCCAAGAGATGCCCAATCATACTACAAAAGCATTTGTTCAACTATGTTCATAGCAGCATTATTTGTAATAGCCAGAACCTGAAAACAACCTAGATGCCCTTCAATGGAAGAATGGATAAAGAAAGTGTGAAATATATACACATTAGTGTACTACTCAGTGGCAAAAAATAATGACATTTTGAATATTGCATGCAAATGGATGGATATAGAAAAGACTATCCTGAGTGAGATAACCCAGACCCAAAAAGATGAATGTGGTATGTACTTACTCTTAGTGGACTCTAGCCATAAACAAAGGACATTAAGCCTATAGTTTGCAAGCCTAGAGAAACCAAATAACAAGGTGAACCCAAAGAAAAACATATATAGATCCTCCTGGAAATTGGAAGCAAACAAGATTACCAGGCAAAAGTTCCTCTTTTTTTTTTCTACAAGTTAAAGTGTCTTCAATTGGGACTGTTTAATTTCTGTTTGAGTTAAACTTTATATAACACCTAAGACTTCTATCCAGCAATGCACTGAAGGCAAGAGAGATTTCAATGAAACTCATTCCTTTGGTCTGAGGCATATCTTTTAAGATATGATCTCAAGAGTTGACTAGTTGAATGTGTGTAGCTATGGAGAAAATATTTCAGAGAATTTGAAATTGTCCGGCTTTATATAAATATAACTAGCTGTCATAGAAACTCAAGAGGCTCTCAGAGACTGAAAGTCATCTTATTCTGAAAACGGATGAGGTCAACAGCCTGCACATATGAGAAAGCAAAGTCAGAGAAGAACTACGGGGACCAAAAATCACGTACTTACTGTCTTTGCAGGGCTTGGCACACCTCCGACGAGAAAGCGTCTGTCTTAAGTCCTGAAATTCCGTTCCATTTGTAATAAACTCTGCAAAGGAGAATTAGATTTCTTTGGTGGTAAGAAAGAAAAATTAGGTGATAGTGTGAAACATTTTAAAATTGAATTGCTGTAGTAATGAATATTACTGATGGGCTGATTTTTTTTTATTTCTTAAGGGGCTGGAGAGATTGTTCAGCAGTTAGGAGTACTTAGTATACTTTTCTTTTTGTTGCTAGGGGATGGCAGGTGTGTGTTTTCTGCTTGGTGCAAGGCACAGTTATGGGTTAGGAAAGGACAGGGTTGTGAGAGGAGAGGGGACCTCAATCCAGTTCTTTGTTTTGTTTTGTATTTTGAGACACGGATTCTCTGTGTACCTCTGGCTGACATGGAACTTGCTCTGTAGACCAGACTGGCTCTAACTCACAGAAATCCACCTGTTTCTGCCTCCTAAGTGCGGGGATTAAAGGGTGGAGTCACCACCATCTGGCTCAGTACAACTCTTGCTGGTGTCTGGTGTTTGTGACAGCCTGCTTAATTTACATGGTGGGGTGGGTGGACCATTGGTTTCTCCATCCCTGCACCAGTGAAGCTTAGGACAGCTGGTGTTTCTGCTGGGTCTGGAAGGGGCCTTAGCGGTGGCCTTGCCAGGAAGAATGACTAGTTGCTTCTTCATGGTTTTAGAAGCCAGGCCACCCATGACCATGATGCTTCTGCAAGATAGTAGAGATGTGTGGGGAGGGCAGGGAAATGGATTTCCGCTGAATGCTCAGGAGTCTTTAATACTGTGGACTCCCAAAGACAGAGCTGTCCCACCAGAGGCTGGGGAGAACTGTGTGGTGCATAATGGCATCTGTGGGGTAGGTACTCAGGACTTCTACAGGAGCTGTTACTGGACAAGGAGGACAGGGATCATTGGTAGTAGTCATGGGTGGCCATGAAAGAGCCCTAGAGAGGGATGGCTATTATGCTTCAGGGACTGCATGTTGTGGCGACCTCTGCAGTGACCCCTGGCATGCCTGGGCACTTGGTAGTCTTGCGGAAGATCAGAATTTGGTATGAGCACCCAGGCTCACCACTGCCTATTAATTCAGCTACTATAGATCTTCTGGACCTTGTGAACATTTGCACACACGTACACATGTGTGTGCCTTCACACACACACAGACACACACACACCTACCTAAAATAAAAGAAATCTTAAAGCTTCATTTGTTTGTTCGTTTATTCTCATAACCATGTAGCTCCCAAAGACTCAACTCAGCCTCTCAGGTGTGGTAGTGAAGACTTTTCCCCACTGACCACCTTGCTGGCCCAGCTTTGAAAGTCTTGGTTTATCTAAGAACACACACATGAATGACCTTCTTGTTAGAGATTTATTTGTTTTGTATTTTTTATAGGAAGTTTTTTTTTATTTTAAAACAACCTCTTTCTCATTTTACATGCCAATCCTACTCCCCACTCTGTCCCCTCTTCCTGCCCCCCCACTTCCTCAGAGAGGATAAGGCTTCCCATGAGGCGTCAACAAAGTCTGGCATATCACTTTGAGGCAGGACCAAGGCCCTACGCCCTATATCTAGGTTTAGCAAGGTATCCCACCAAAAAGAATGGGCTTCAAAAAAACCAGTTCAAACACAAAGGATAAGTCCTGGCCCCACTGCTAGTGGCCCCACACACTGCTCCAGCCACACAACTGTCACCCACATTTAGAGGACCTAGTTAGATCCTATGCAGGCTCCCCCGTTATCAGTACAGAGTCAGTGAACTCCCACTAGTTCAGGTCAGATGTTTCTGTGGGTAACATGGTCCTGACCTCTTTGCTCATATTATTGCTCCTCCCTCTCTATGACTGGACTCTGGGAGCCTGGCTCAAATCTTAGCTGTATATCTCTGCTTTTGCTTCCATCAGTTGCTGGATGAAGTTTCTATGATGACAATTAAGGTAGTCATCAACCTGATTACAGGGGAAAGCCAGTTCAGCTACCTTCTCCACTAATGCTTAGGGTCTCAGCTGGGGTCTTCTTTGTGGATTCTTGTGAATTTCCCCACAGTCGAGTTGACTTGCTGACCCCATAATGGCTCCCACAATCAAGATATCTCTTTCCTTGTTCTCCCTCTCTGTCCTTTCCTCATCTCAGGCATTCCATTCCTTCATGTTCTCCTCCTCCGTCTCTTTTTCCCCTCTCTCTCCCCTTCTTCTCTCCCCCAACCCCCAATTTTCTCAGGAGATCTTATCTTTTTTCCCAGGGGATCCGTGTATTTCTCTCTTAAGGTTCTCCTTGTTACCTAAATTCTTTGGGGTTGTGGATTATAAGTTGATTATCCTTTGCTTTCGTCTAATATTCACTTACGAGTGAGTACATACCATGTTTGTCTTTCTGGTGGTAGCCCACACTTGTAGGATTTGCTGAAGGACGTGGAAACAGGAGGATCATGATTTCAAGGACAGACTGGGCTACACATTTTTAGTGGCTAAAGAAAACGTGGTACACTTACACATTTTACAGCCAGAAAAAGGAAAAAAAAAAGGACATCTTGAAATTTGCAGGTAAATTGATGGAACTAGAAAAATCATCTTGAGTGAGGTAGACCAGTCCAAAGGGGCATTTGTAATTTGACACAAAACCTTAGTTAGGGTACAAATATACAAATAATGCTTCCTTTAAAACTCTCTTCCACTCCAAAATGTTTATTGGCTTTGACAGAGATCTTATTTCTTTTACCTGGTTACCACCAATAAAAAATACTGTAAGAAGGAAGTAATTACATATTTTCTTTGGTCAAACATACCATCACTGGGGTTTCTTAAATTTTCTGGTCAGTGGGCATGAATCCTGGTGTAAATTCTGTAATCCTTGCGGGCTTCTTCTCAACAGAATGTGAGCTATGTAAAATATCAACATTTTCCCTGCATGCTGGCAAACACAGTGTAATTTGTAAATTTCCAAAAGGATAGGGGACAGAAATCACACCTGAAGAGACAGAACTCTCTCACGTCTGAGAATTAGTTCTGAGAATTTAATAACAAATCACTAAAGATAGACTGTCAGACAGATGTTAGGTAGCATCTGGGGAACTTGTAAAATTCTATAGTCATGTTTAGTAAAAGCTGGTGGTGAATCCAGGCTTTTGCCTTTTGAAATGGAGCAGTCAGTCAGAATGGAGAAAAAAGTTAAAGTGTGATTTGCTCACAACAGGACAGCAGAGATCTCTATTGCTTGGTCAAAGTATGCTCTGAGTGTGGATGCTACAAGAAGGTGGCTAGCAGCGAGCTGGGAGGTCTCAGCAGAGTCCAACTCTACGACTTCATCTTGGATCTGTCTTCTAAAACTCTGGGGGATAATGCATTTATGTTCTTCAAGCCCAAACCCTGAATATTGTCTTATGGCAACTAAAAATAGAGGAGCAAAATGCATTAAATGGGGAGTTGAGTGTATAGTAGATTTTTGAGTCATAGCTATATGAGGGAAATGGATTGAAAAAAAAGTTAAAATACATGGTACGACAGTTTTTCACAGAAGCAGAGACATTAAGGAATAGGAATTTTGTGTAAGAATAATGTTTGTGCCTCCAAAAATTGTTAAAGAAGAGTGGATTCATAGAAGGAAGAAGAAGGGGGAAGGGAGGAGTCATACAATTATATTTTAAATGAAGATAATTTTTGTGTTGTTTTTTTGAGACAAGATTTCTCTGTATAGCCTTGGACCCTGTCCTGGAACTTGCTTGGTAATCCAGACTGGCCTCAGAATCACAGAGATCTGCCTGCCTCTGCCTCCCAAGTGTTGGAATTAAAGGTGTGAGCCACCACCACCCAGGAAATAAAGATAATTTAAAAAATAAGGCCTGTGGATAAAGGTACAGATATGACTCTGAAGGCAGTAGCTCAGAGAGCATTCCAGCCCAGTTCATCTTGAGTTACTTAGGTCAAGAGTATACACTTTTCTTTTATCTTTAAACCTGATTTAACGCCTGTAGAATTGTTGCCATACATTCTTTGCTCTGAGTAAAATGGCTTGGACATTGGGAACTGTGTGGTGTCCTTCCCCGGGGTCACCAAAGTATACATCCTTTGATGGGAAGAGCTTCAGTACTCCAAGATTTTGACACAATTGTAGACATGTATATATTTATGTAAGGTAGTATTTAGTACATCAAAAGATACTGCTAAAATAATAAAGAAAATGTCGTGTTGTGTAGAAATGTCTAGAAAAAATAATTGGCAAATATCTTCAACAAATCCCTCAGTATTTTTACATAAGACAGAATAATAATAATAATAGTAATAATAATAAACAACTATAAGACTACATTGACTAAATAAGGGACTAACAGTCTGATTCTCAAGCAGGAAAATTAGCGTGGCACACATACGTATTTCTGTAGGAGCAGAAAGAGCATGACTATATACCATTTTTTTCCTGTGTTTTTATGCTATTGTGCCATCACTACCTGTGTGGTGCAATAAAAGGCTTTTACCAGTTTCTGGACATAGGTGTTTTATTCTAAAAATGAGAGACTATCCTCTATAATTATTGTAAACCCTTTCTAGGTCTAACACAAATTTCAGTAATTATTCTGGGAGCATAAAGGGACTGGACTGTGTTCAAATAAACTACACCCTACAAAATAAACTACACCCTTCCGCATATTCAAACCCTAGATTCATGAAGCACAGAACACAAATACACACCATGACTAAAGTGAGCTTTCTCTATATGCTCTGTAAAACAAATTGTCCATCATGATTGCCTACCTTGATGTCACAGGAGCAAAGAGCTTCTCATCTCATATGGGGACAAATAAGTCATCTAACGTGTTAGAGAAAATCCTCAGTGAGATAAGATAGATAAAGAGGTTCTCACATGATCTCAGCTTTCACGTGGAAACATCTGTCCTTAATCTGTGTGGGAAGAGACAGTTTAGCTTTCCCACTGACCTCAAAAGCAAGGCACCACTAGGGATGATGGGGAATGAAATAACATTCTGCACATCCACATGGACAATAAAACTGAAGTTATTTCATCACAAAGAACTTTCTGTGCTATATTTCAATGTTTACTGAAACAAATTTTTTATAAAACCATTATGGCATGTCTCATTCATGGTCCAACTCAAAATTGTTGCAATGGAAAATATAGAATCTTCCCTGTCATTCTGGTTCACAAATTGCTGAAATGTTTCTATGCCTCTCAAGAGTTTGTACATCTTTCCAGTCCCTGTCTAACATGGTAGATGTCCTTAATTTTCTTACTTTAAAATCTTTGGTTTTTCTTTTCCTGTTTGCCTTTTTTTTAAAAAAAAAAATCCCATCTGCTTTCTCTTCTATATACCTTCTTTCTTTTTTCCTCACTTCATCTCCCTCTTCCTTGTTCTCTTCATCTTAGGAACAGGTTCAAGGTCACGACTCTGTTCCTTTATTGATGCGTTTTGTGAGGAGTATGAACTTCAAACACGTCAACATTAAGAAATGGTGGGGAATACTAAGAGTAGGAGAGAGGCAGGGATCAAGTAGAGGAATGGCTGGAAAGGTTCAATAAGGTAGATATGATAATGCCGTAATGAAACCTATTATTTTGTATGTTAAATTTAAAAATCTGAAAAGCAGCAATGCTTTAAAATGAATTGAAGTCTGTCAGTGTAAAGTTTAGAATGGAATTAGAGAAAGCTGTGAGTGTTTGATCTTGGATACCAAATTTCATCTGATTCTCAGTATACCTTTAGCAGTGTTCGCCAACATGTTAGAGCATGGATAAAAGAGGGGACCCAAAATCATGGCTAAAGGGTTACTGCTGAAGAATGAGTGACTATAGAGAGAAATAAACAGTTCCTTAAAAACAGTAATGGGGGCTGGAGAGAAGGTTCCTCCGTTAGAATACTTGCTGCTTTTACAAAGGAGCCTGGGGTACAATTCCCAGAACTCCTTTTGGGTAGCTCACAACTGTATTCCAGTTTCAAGGGATCCTGTCACAGTGTAAGGTGTGGATTTTCTCAGCCTCCAGGTACTAACCACTCGTAACTCAATCCAAAACATCTTCTGGCCTCTGCAAGCATCTGTGTACATGTGGTGCGTGCGCACACACACACACACACACACACACACACACACACACACACTTAAAAGATTCTAATTTAAAAGAAATATAAAGAACGAACTAGAAAGTGAAGCAAAGTACTCAGCCTTTCTGCCATTCCAGTGCTGTTTAGAGTGATGCCCCTGGATCAAGAAAGGTACCCACATTATCATCTTTATAGTTTGTAGGTATGGGAAGATTCTGAAAAGAATTCTATTGGAACTATGTATATGATATATATATGAAAGATTGATATTAAAAATATTTTTAAAAATATAAAATGGTGCCAAAAGCATTGCTACAAAGACAAAGGGTGTGTGGAACCCTCTAGAAACCGTTTACACCTTTTAGTAGTAACAAAGCTGAGCCTGGTGACACAGACCATGGGAGAATGAAACTGGTAGGATCAGGAGTCCAAGGTTAGCCTCAGCTACACTAGATCTTGTCTGGAAAAAAAGTAAATAAAATAAAAGTAATGTGTTTTATCTTTTGTTTTCTAAAAAAAAAATTCTCACAATATATCTCATGCTGTCCTGGAACTGACTATTCAATAATGGCCATTGGGAGCAAACTAGCAACAATCCTCCTGTCTCACCCTTTTAAGGGCTGAAATTATAGACTTCCATTCCTATCCTATCACTGAAGGATATATCCATGGAGCCACAAAGAATGGATTGTTTCTTGGGCAATCAATCATAACTTCAAGTTTTGAAAAAAGAAACTTTAATATTGCCTTACTTTCACAAAATCAAACATTTACCATTATCTGTTATGGATAGTTCTGTCTTCTGCCTAGTATATAATCAATACTGATGAGTCCACTAAACGAACCTTCTAAGAACTTTTGGCCGCTATACATATACATTTGTACATGCTAAATCCTTAATGGCTAACCCAAATTCTATAGTCAGAATGACAGACAACAGCAATAGTTCAAAGTCAATTTCTGTTTCAAAGCCTCTTTCTGGATTAAATACTAGTTATGCACAGGTAATTGAGCTCTGGAAGAAGAGTACAGTAAACCTTAATGTTATTCTGCAAAAGTTGCATGGTTTTGATTTTTAAGATATTTGTAAAGAATTTCTAGTTCTATATGTGGTAACATTTGACATTAGGAAGTCAGAACAAACAGTGCTTCCTACCTATCCACATTACTTAGGATTAAAGATCAAATTAGAAGGACTGCATAAAGGGCGATACACAGATTAACAAAAATGTGTTAATTTAAAACGGAAGAGCTAGTTAAAAACATGCCTGAACTTTTGGCCAAACAGTGTTGTAATTTTGTGTGATTACTTGGGTCTGGACGGCCCGGAAACTAGAGTGCACTCTCCACTTACACCATAATCCAGTTTTCCAAAGCTCTGATACTGTGGTAACACTATTCTATGTGAACCCTCTCCCCTGTAACACCCACATCTTCTCTTCACCACTGAGCGGAATTCCCTCAGGAGCAAGGTGTGCACAGAGGAAGGCTTGAGTCCAGTTTAGTGACTGACCCTTATTCCCTCTTATAGAGCATGCGGTGAGGAACTTACTCTTATGCTTAGGCCACGCAACTCTGTTCTAAGTGGTACACATATGGAGGAAGGGGTATTTTTAGACATTCTAGTAGTAATGGAACCAGCTTCACTCAAAAAGTTTGTAAATATTAAAACTTCCTTCAAAAGCAATCTGGAAGCTAAATCTTATACAACTGCTTAGCAAAACATTTTTGCCTTTGGCCTTTTAGACTGAGAATCCAATATTAGATTTCTGCACATGAAATGTTGCTTATAAACTTTCCAAGTTTGGATATATTAGCTGTTGCTGGGAGCTTCTAGTGTTTTCTCAACTTTATCTTTTGGATCAACCACGGTATCTTGGGATTCTTTGCCGAGTTGAAGAATATTCTCACTAATTTTTAGCTTTTTGTTAAATCACATGTGTGGATATTCTAAACAACTGTTCAGCTCTCGCCCCAGTCCATCTATACTGATGACTCAAAAAACCCATTTATTACCATGTGTTGAAGTGGGATTTTTTTTTATGGTCCACATAAAATTGTTTTCAAGCTTCTATGGTAATGTGTTATCTTTGTCTATGCTACTCTTGGTTTTCAATCAAAATTATTACATCTCCAGGGACAAATAATTTTTTTGTCTCTTGGATACTTCTGGCTTTAATTTTTAGTTTAGTGATTCTTTTATTGTTTTGTTTTGCCAATAAATTTTAAGAAACACAAGACTTAGATTGATATTCAAGCTAATTCATAACAGTCCTTGTATTGGGTTCAAACCTTCTTTACAAAGCTTCAGAAAGCTTACCAAATGAAGCTAAAATACTATTTGCTAAAATAATTATTATATTCCAAATGTATGAAATCAAACAATTTATCACATGGATAGTAAATGATATATAACATGTTTTGCTTCATTGTTGGAACCAATGAGTTGAAAGATGATTTGAATTTTGGGTGAGTTTCAAAGACGGAGAACACTGGATGAACATGCTATGCTGTTAGATTCAAAGAGGTTGACCATGATTTTCCTCTTTAAACAATGATGAACTCAGTTTAAACATCCTGATGTTGTCAAATGATTTTTTTCTCTCACTTTCTTTTTTCATCAAAGTTAAAAAAGTAGGTTTTTTTCCAGTGTATCCAGAATGTAAGTTAACGCACAGTGCACTTGATATCTGCTTTGAGTGTGCAGAGAGCTCATCACTACGAAATGCAAGACAACTCAAAAATCTGTGATAAGAGAATTTTGGAAGAGGACATTCCATTTTCTACAACCGGAACATAATGTAAGATGGCGATGGACGGAACTTCACCATTTATAATACAATTTTCACTTTATTTTAAACATAGTTTGCATGTTATAAAAATACTGATCACAGTGAGCTTTACCAATTGTTATTGCTATAAAAATGAATGCAGGAACAATATTTTTAGTGGAAATAAATTATATAGTCATTCTTTTTTTTTTTTCTTTTTCTTTTTAAATCACAAGAGAAAACCCTCGGCTGTCTGTCACCGGTAGAAGAGCAGGCTGTGAAGAAGCCTTTTCCCATGAGCGCCAGTTCGTTCCTGCAGCTCTCCACATGGTTCAGGAAACACAGACTTGGGCCTCTGTTACTGTGGTCCCACAGAGTCTTTCTGTGCATAAACAGTTCTATCGGGGCAACAGTTTTTCAAGACAGTAAAATGATGAACTGAAAATTGGTATGATCTTAGCTCATATGTGGTCTTTTCCAATATGATGGGACACAGCGACATACTTCTTCACTAAATGACAGTCCCGGGTCACAGTGCTTCAGTCGATTTGTACAGGGTCGTCTGTAACAACTAGAAAAACAGAGAGAAACACATATGGTGAAGACTAAGGTCATGATGCTAAAAATCAGCTTTTATGTTTTCTTAAGTGTAAACTCAGAAAAATTACTAATTTTATTAAAATGTGCTTATAGGTTTATAAATGTTTAAGTGTGTGCTTATGCTTACAGAACTGTAGGAGAATGGAAAAGCCTTTAAAAACATGTCCCAGTTGCTGACGTAACAATGGAAAGATGGGCTATTGTAAGCATTAGTTCTTTTGAAGTACATTCTGCTTTGTGGATGAAAGTAACATAAACCAGAAATTTTGAAAGTGAATATTTAAGGTCTGCTGATTTCCTGTGATCACATAAACATGGCAACGTTCACAAAAGTCTGGCATGTGCATGGGACTCAGACATCCAGGCAATTAAACCCAGCCATCTTGGCAGGACCATAGTCTTTGGCGAGCAGCCTCATCCACACTCTTGTGTTTTTACTCAGCAGCTGGCTGGGTAATGGTGGGTAACTCTTCCTTCCCCACCTGTACTCTGGATGGTGAGGGAAAACATGATTGGCTGGGGCCTTCTCCATCCACATTAGACTTCCAGCTGCTGGTAGTGGTGAAAAGACAAATTTTGATCATTTAATTTTTGGAAGTTCTGCTTGATATAGTGAATTGACTCTAGCTTTGAAGAATGTTATAGAAGATGAGTATGCATCACTGTGTAATGGGCTAGAAAGGAAAAGTGAAAGTGAACTAAAAGAGACCCTTAAACACTTCAAATTTCATCTCATTTGATATGGAAAGGAAAGCATAGCCAATGATTTTTTTAAGTATTTTAAATTTTTAATTTTATTCACTTTAATCTATGAAAGTTTCATGTGCATATATAATGTCTCTTTATTACTCTTCCTCATGTCTCTGCCGCACCTATCAACTCCTAATCCTCTCTACTAGTCCCTCTCACACATTCATGACTTTTTCTTTGGTTTTTGAACCATTCTACCATTCATTTTAACCATGGCCAGCTGAGTGATCGCTGGTTTGGAAGTATCCACTAGAGTAGAGGGAAGGATGGGTCAGATGTGGGTATAAAACTAATGGCAATAAGTCCTCTCTTCCTGAATCATCAGGAACAAAGAATTTGGCAGTAAGGGGCTGTGTCCTCCTAGCCCTTCCTCCATTCTTGCCCCACAAAGGCCCATTCTTGTTGAGCCACTATGAGCATCTATAACTACAAAGAGCTCATTCATGATTGGAATGGCTGTGCCTTTCCCAGAAGAACTCTGCAGCTCTTTGCTCTATCTTCCTAGCTCTTACATTCTTTCAGTCTTCATTTCTAGAATGTTCTTAGAGCCTTAGAGCAGGATAGCATAAATGTATTGTTAAGAACTATTAAAATATTCATACTTACACAATGAATACAATTTGTTTATCAAAAAGGCATGCGATTTTTAATGGTCAATGACAGCTGTTGATTAAGGCAGTAAAATGAAAATACATTCTGTCTTTCTTCACTGAAATAAATCTTAAGAGAAATGTGCATATATATATATATACTTTACAATTTTCTCTTTTGCTCCATCTATTTGATACCATAACCTATGAAACCATACACTTAGTGTGGTTAGAAAACTGGGCACACAAAGAGTTACAATATGTATAATAACTCAGCCTAGGGATATAGTTCAGGACTTAGAGTATTGCTTCATGGCCACTTGACCAGGACAACCAACTTCAACCTTAAATAGCAGAAAAACAGGAAAAGAATTTATGAAAGATGTGTCTTGTTTGTTCAGCAAAGATATATGATATAGATATAGTCTACTCAGCAGCTACATGACAATTCTCTGTAGAAAATTTAGATTTCTGGTTAGTCAAAATGCAGTCTCGAAAGATTCAAATTTGTTAATATGTACTAAATTCATTGAAAAAAGATTCAATGTGAAACATGACTTAATCAGGTTTGCTGAAATATAATAGTTGTATTCATTTGGATATAATACTGAATTTTGAAACTACCTTTTGGTAAGTACAGTAAAATTGGAAATGTGTATTATTCAAAATATCTTTCAAAAATAAGTATTAAGATTTATATAAGGAACTCTTCAACAACACAGGAAAGAAAAAAAATATCATCAATGAAAAACCTGGATTTAGTGGTGACCCATTATGCAGTAACTACAAATGACTGATCTTCAGAATTAAAAGTGAAAATAACAACACAAAGTCTCGAGACTCAAAAGATAGCCTCTACTTAATGAGGTACAAGGTTAATGATAAATAGTCACAAAAATACAATATTAAAAAGAAAAAGAAAACAGCTTTTATTTTATATGTTGAAAGGGTATTGTTTGCCCATGTCTAATTTGTGGATGGAAGAAGATATTCAATGAAAGAGAAAAATTATTGAAAAAGAGGGCACTAAAATCTCATGTGCTACGAGAAAGGAATAAAAGCAGAAAAATGGTGACATTAAACACACAGGTAGTTCTCAACCTATGGGTCATGACGCCTATGGGGAGTCGAATGACCCTTTCACAGGGGTTGCATATCAAATATCCTATATATCAAATATTTACGTTATGATTCATAACAGTAGATAAATTACAGTTATAAAATACCAATGAAAACAGTTTTATGGATGTGGGGGGGGGCACCACAACATGAGGAACTGTATTAAATGGTTTCAGCATTGGCAAGGTTGAGAATCACTGTTCTAGATACATATGGCAATCTTTACTGGATCTCGCAATTCAGAGACTTAAGCGCAGCTTAATATAGAGACCTCTGCCAGGCTATGGCCCCTCCTTAGACTGGAGATGGAAGAGAAGAGAAAACCAATGCCATACAAAGAGGAGCAACTCTGAGAAACAGCATGGAGTGTTCTCAGCATCAAAGTCAGAACTCTGTATTCTTCATGAACTGAGGGAGCAGGGAGACAGAGTAGAAGATACCGAGGTAATTTAAGCAGAGGCAAGGCTGCTGGGCCAGTATTGAAGGAAAACTACTAAAACATCCCAAAGAGAGGTCTGGATTAAACAGTAGTCATCTTATCTTCTGAGATGTAAGAGATACAAATTCAGACATAAATATAGAAATCTTGGAGTCCAAGAGCCTCATTTATGTTTCTTAACGAAAAAGACTACAAAACCACGCTGTAAAATAAAAACAAGCAATAGATGTTGCAGCCAGTAATGACAGAGCCTTTTAAGGACATTTCAAGAGGTTTTCTTTGTATTTTTTTTTGCATTGGGGGTTGTAAGAGAATGTTTATCATGTTTTGTTTGCTTCAGTGACTTTAAGACAAATTAAAAGTCCTAAACTCTTAAAAAAAAAGTGAGTGATGGAACAGAAGACTCAGTGGTTAAGTACTTGTTGCTCCTTCACAGGACAAAGGATCAGCGTCCAGAACCCAGATAATTGATTTATAACTGTCTAACTCTAGTGTCAGAGATCCAGTGTCCTCCATGGGCACCAGGCACACACGTGGTGCACAGAACACACATGCCTATGGGTAAAATACCCATAGAGGTAAAATAAAATAACATTTCAAAAGTGAATCTTGAGTAATTTTCAATAATTTTGTTTGCAATTTGTAATTATGTGTTTAGGTCTGCGTTTGTCTCTGAGTACGTGCATGTGGGTTCAGGTGGCCACAGATGCCAGAAGAGGGTGTTGGCTCCCCTGCAACTGAAGTTAAAGGCAGTTGCGATCTGTTTGAATTGAAACCAGTTTCTCTGAAGGAGTACCATGTGTTCTCGATCACTTAGTTATTTCTCAAGTTGCTCGAGTAACCTTAAACATGACACAAATCTAGAGGCATCTGAGAACACAGTGAATCTCAACTAAGGAAGTGACGAGATCAGACTGGCCTATGTCCGTGTCTGTGAGACATTTTCTTAATTGTTAATTGATACAGAGCCATCCCACAGTAGATGATACTATCCCTAGACAGGTAGGCTTTGATCCTGCAAGGAAGCCTGGGAGCAAGCCAATATAAAGTGTTCCTCCAGGTTTCCTTCAGTTCTTGCCTCCAGCTTCTGCCTTGGCTTCCTTCATGGTAGACTGCAACCTGGAAGTCAAATAAGCCCATTCTTTCCCAAGTTGCTTTTGGGTATGGTATTTTATCACAGCAACAGAGAGCAAGCTAGAACATTTATCCAGTTCTCATTAAGAATTCAGTGTAAATATTTCATTTTCAGATAAAATTCTTCAGAAAATGGTGCTGCGTTTTATTTTTAAGCTTTAAAATAATACACTGGGCCGGGTGGTGGTGGTGCATGCCTTTGATCCCATCACTTAGGAGGCAGAGACAGGTGGATTTCTGTGAGTTCAAGGACAGCCTGGTCTACAGAGCTAGTTCCAGGACAGGCACCAAAGCTATAGAGAACCCTGACCAAAAAAAAAAAAAAAAAAGAATTCATTTGAAGCATCTGGTCCTAAATTACATCTTAAAGTAAATTTTTTAATTTTTAAAGGAATCAGACATAGACTGTTGAATGCATTTCTAAAATAATATATCTATCTTCTACTCATATAGGGCTCTGGTACATTAGTCTCTTGGACAAAGAATTAGTTTTGGGTTTATTCTAGACTTCTTTTTGTGCCTTGATGTTTCTTTGTTGCCTTTGATATTACTCAACTCCCAGAGACCAAATGTACTTATGTAATCCTGGAATCCATCCACTTAGGAAATCAAGGCAGGAGAATGCTAAATTCTAAGTCAGCCTGGCTATATAGCAAGTCTGACTCAAAGTAGCTAGAAACCCCACAAAAAGTCTAGTGTTAAGAAAGAATAGCATTGATTTAAGTAACTGCATTTTTTCTTCTCCGAGGGTTTATTGCTGCTAGTTTGGGTTGAGAAAAACAGCTCCTGGTAGAGAAGACTGCATGTTCTAGAAGCGAATTAAGCATTGTTTACCTAGACTCCTTACCTGCATGTTTGATGGTGGAATTTCTTCCCTTTTAGGAAGCACTTCTGTGTGTTTTCTGTACATTCACAGGCACATTTCCCAGGATTCAGGGGTTGATTTCTAGGACAGGTTCTTTTGCATACACACTGGCATGTGTTTTCATCAAATTCTCTGTCGGCTCCACATGAGCTGGGGAAAAGTTTGTTTTTACAGACACACTGGCACGAGTTTCTGTCCAGTTCTTTGTGGGGTCCACAGCTGGATGGCCGAAGGCCACCTTTGCAAACACACTGGCAGGTATCTTCATCCAGCTCCTTGTTGGGTCCACAGACATCATGGAATCCATTGGTGGGGTCTAGAAAAACACAGAACATATTTACTGGACCTTAGTAGTTCAGGATGTGGGATTACATGCATGCATTCAAAATACCCTCCTTTTTCGTTTTTTAGTAATGTATGTAAACACCCTTTAAATAATAGCAGAGGAAGTAGCTAATATCCTACTTTGTACTCATCAGTAAGTGATGAGCAGAATGCTGTGAGTATTTAAAATGGAAATATGTTCATCAAAATACATATCAGATACGGACTGAAGTGTTTTTTTTTTTTTACTTACCACCCTCAGCATTTGAATAAAAGATAAAATCCTGCTGGGTCAGGCATCGGCACATGTAGTTATTCCACACATAGTTTGCAGGACAAGTTTTGTTGACTGCTTGACACCTTGGGGGAAGACAAATAAAACAGGAGCTAAAGAGTGGTGTAACTGGCATAGAGAAGGATCATTTCTTTGTATGTGCATGTTACAAGTCAAAACATGGCTAAAGCAAAGTTTGAAAATACGCAAGAATAGAGATGAACCATTAGTGTCTCTTCTAAAACCATCCCCACCTCACCTGCTCCAGGTTTCAATCTGAGGTTATCTTTATAAGTTATAAGGCCTAAGAGGACTTAAACTTTTTAAAAGCAAGTAGGCTTCTTTGTATAATGACATATTGCTTGACTTTCTTTTTTTTTCTTTTTTTTTCTTTTTTGGTTTTTTCGAGACAGGGTTTCTCTGTGGCTTTGGAGCCTGTCCTGGAACTAGCTCTGTAGACCAAGTTGGTCTTGAACCCACAGAGATCCGCCTGCCTCTGCCTCCCGAGTGCTGGGATTAAAGGCGTGCGCCACCATCGCCCGGCCAAAATGTGTAGTCTTGGCTGGCCTCGAACTCCAGATCCACCTGCCTCTGCCTCCTTCACCGGCCTGCGCCACCAGAGCCGGCTGTTTGACTTTCTAAAAAATGCAATGATGCCTTCTATATTACCCTGTAATTTCCTTTACCAAATAAAAAATATATTTCAGGCAACTCTAGAGGTTATTTGATAATTTTTATCTGAAGGACTTTTAGTGGCATACAAAATTTCATGAAAAGATGTAATATGGTTTATTTCTTATAATAATAGTTTAGGTGGCTTTAAGCTCTTGCCTCACTAAAGTACTGCAGCTAAGGTGATATTCCCATACAAACACATTTACTGTTTTATTTCTGAATCCTAGATCCTATAGCTCTAATATCACTTGATTAATGTATAATTCCCACTTTCCATTTCACCATAAATATCCAAGAGCACATTTGGATTTTTTTGGGGGGGTATGACTATTTCCTTCCTTTTTTTCTTTCTTCTTATCCTCTTTTCCTTCTTTCATCCCTACATCCTTTCAATATTCAATATTTGTTTCAGAAAACATTACCAACAAATTGTCTTCAGTCGAGGACTTAAATTACTCCTTGATTGTTTGCCCTTGGCTAATAGGAACCCATTCATCTTAATGACTACAACATTGGGCACTTTAGTGTGACAAACCTCAGTTATTCACTACTCCACCTAGAATGAACCATTCTTCACAGAGCAATATTACTCTTTATCACCATCATCATCATCATCATCATCATCATCATTACTACTACTACTACTCTGGAAAATGACATTTAGAATCCATCATTTGGGTTTAATCATGTTCTATACCATTATATTCAATTTCTTCTAGATCGTCTGAGTCAAATGCAGATACACTCTGCAGCCTGTTCTCCTGGTTAATGTCTATCCAGGAAACGCCTTTCCTTTTAATATTCTAACAGTGAGAGCATTCATGACCCTTTACTACGTGACTTGTCACGGACATTGGTGTGGTCGTCAAAGGCAAATATTTACTTAGATATCACATATCATTCGTTTTAAAGCAATATTATAAACAACAGTATATGGCGAAGAATGCTCCAAAATGCTACAACACAGAAACCATCTGCAGACACCCTGAAATGGGCTCCAAATGAAGAACAAACAGGCCACGGGCTTTGGATGTTGCTAAGAAAAGTTATATAGATTATTCAAGGTGATGAAACACTGTTTCAAAAACATCTAAGAAGTACTATGAAACCACACAAAGAATTTGTTTTGGACTTTACAGAAAAAGCAATTCCAAATTGTGTGTGCTTGGCAGAAAGCCCTCACTATATAGTATGAGGCTGGCTTTGAACTTCCGACCCTTGGCCTCCCCAGTGCTGGGATCACAGACTCACATCTCTGTGCTTGTATTCTAAATCTGTACATTATGACCATGTCTACTGTCATTCTGAGCGTCGCCTCTGATGATTTATCAGTGTTTTCCTTTCCAGCAGTCTACAGCAATTCTAAGGAAGGATCTATTCACACGTTTCAACATGGCAGCTTGTCTAAAGTGTCCCATATGTTTCAGTCTACTTAGGGAGTCCGTTACAGGGAGTTTCTTGATTTGGTTTAAGTCTGACCTGTTAATCGCTATATTATTTGCTACGTCATGGAAACTACAGTCTCTTGTAGAGCATGAAAAAAGTCTAGATGGTAACCAAACAAGTATATGTAAAAGCAGTAATAATTGTTAGATGAATATAAAACTTTTTAAGCATCTTAGATGCTTTTAAAATGTGATGAATTCATGGTAATTCATCAGAAATAAGCTGGGCTTGAGGGCTAATTACAGTTGACTGTATGTTTTTCCCTTTAAAGTAAAATTAAATATGTTTGCCACATATATTTTCTGCAATAAGTATGTAATTTTAAGGGAGATAAGCATGTACGCACTTTTAGGCAAAAAGAAGGTCAGTTATGTCCAAAACCAACACAGGATAGCTAGGGCTTTCTGTATGTTTAACTTCATCCTAACAAATTCAACTAAAATACTTGGGTTCCAACAGTCTTTATACAAATAGCTGCTTGCTTTATCCTGTGTACACTACACGCCTTTTGTTTTTACTCTTAAAGATAAAACATATTTACTTATGTGATAATGAGTTAAGACTATGAGAAGTGTGCTCATTCTGATTCATACCCCAGTGTGCCATTACTTTTTTGTTTATATATGTCAGTATTTCTTCCTGGAAAACAACCAAAACCAAAAATCAACAACAAGGCAACATGTTTAAACCTTGTTTGTTCACTTAGCATTTCTCGGAACATGCCATACTATCCTAAAAAAAAATCCACTTAATCCTAAGAGAAAATCTCTATGCGCACTCCACTATTTTGTCACTGTGGTGGTTTGAAGGAGGGGCTCCCTGTAAGTCACAGATTCCTGGTCAAGTGGTCTCCATTTGGTAGATGTTTGTGGTTTGCTAGAGGGAGTGCCATTGACAGCAGGTCCTGAAATTTCAAAAAACTGATGCATTTTGAGTCAGGGTTCTGATTTCTTCATGTGGATCAAGTTCTTAGCTATTGCTCCAGAACCACACTTCCATCATTCTCACTAGAATGGTAATGGGCTATTATCCTATGGGCACTGGAAACCATCAAAGAAACTCTTTTTTTAAAATTGTTATCTTGGTTATGGTATTTTATCACAGCAATAGAAAAGTAAATAATAAGTCATTATTTTATATTTTAGTTTAATCATAAGTATGAATTGTTCCTGATAACTTTAGAGTATTTATCAATTTTATAAACAGATATCAATAATTTTGTATGTATATTCTATCCAAACTTTAGCCTCCTGCCATAAAATACCCTTTAGTATCCTTCTACACGTGGTGACAGTGCATATAGGTTATAGGTGGACACATATGACAATAGAAAACATTCCTTTTTCATTTTGCCAAAATGTAATTTATCCTACACTTGTCTGATGTGGTATTTTTCTAGTCACTGGTTACAGCTCTTATGTGGAACATGAAACCAACTAAAGAGTCAAAATACACATCTTAATCCCAGCATGGTGGCATATGAAATGAATTCCAGCATCTGAAATTCTCAGGGAGATACATCAGGAGTCTAAGATAATTTTACTGGACTATATAAATAAGATCGAGGCTAGCCTGTGCTCTATAAGAAAGCTTCTCAAACACACACACACACACACAATCAAAATAAAGTCGAAGTCATATATTCCCTAGTGTGATGAAATGACATGCAATAACACAGCCTACCTAACTGAGTGTAGTAAAGATGGATTACAGCTTTCCTTCAATTACACACAGACACAAACATGCATTAACATACTCATACAAAGTCTCAGATACGGGTCCCCTCTCCCACTTGTGGTATGTGTTTATTTGGTTTCAGTTATCCCTTTTATTTCAGTCTAAAATTTTGACAAACAAAGATCCAAGCTGTATAAATGGCAGAGTTACAGGAGTCCTCTCAGTTTCTAGCCCTGAATGTACTGAAGGATCTTCCCTTTTGAGCGAGCTTGGTAGGGTTTATACCTGCATTTAAGTATGTCGAACCAGGTGGGTTTCTACCCTTAGTAACCAAGAAAACAGAACCAATTTTTTCTTTTACATAGAGATTTCTATTTTATGACAGAGCATTTTCAAAAATATAAATGTAAACATATGAACTCTATGTGTAGACACAATTGCAGGAATTTACTTTGTGAATGTTATACAAACATCCAGATATGTATTTTCATGCACAGAAAATGCGGAGTCCACATAATCTGGTTGTGCCACCTCTTCTTCTTTTTCATGCTCATGCTGGACAAGAACAGAGGTTTTGGCAAACACTTTCAATTATATTATACTGAAATATTCTTGATAAAACAAACTTCGGAATAGTAAGTAACAGTTTGCTTAAAGGTAAATAAGTATTTTGAATTCTAATAGTTTTAAAACGCAATTTAAATTTCTAAAATATATGAGAAGCTTCACACAAATAAGAAAATATTACTCATCATAAACATATTCTAATGTTGAAATCTGAAATTATGCTAGATATTATTGAATTAAAGAAACCAATATTAGAAGAAATATATATTTATAACTCCTAAATGACACTCCCTCCTTCAGGTGTAAAAAGCAACAGCTTAGGATTTATAGCATACTATCCTAAAAAACGAAGTAGAAACAAAAGTTTCAAATGTTATTATATTATAATGAAAGGATGTATTGTCAGGATAGACAGAAGGATTACAACAAAGTGCTTATTGCCTTTATGTTTCAATCTTCAAGGCATTTTCATGCTGTTGAAACTGATATTCAAAAGTAATAAATGATTAATGAGCATATGTACATTTTTATAAATAAGACATTTCATGTGCTTCATTTGTAAAACATATTACTTGAAGCATACACTTTCTTCAAGGCATAAAATAATTTTTCATGTAGATCTATGTGGGGAACCATGTAAGCAAATAAACCTTCTTACTTTCTCATTTAAACAGAATTTGTAATTTTTATGAAGCATAAAGTTACTTTTATAAGAATTATTTCATTATTTGAAAACTTCTGGTCATGAATTCAAGGATCTATGCATTTCTCAATGAGAAAAACTGGTGTAGTCAATGCTAAAATCGTTTTTATTAGTCCATTTATATTTCTGAAAACTTAGAAAAATGTGTCCATTCTGGGTAGAGTAAATTCTAAATGTTTGGTAGCAACCCCCTACACTTTGAATCTTATGTCATGCTGCCTCATGCATGCGTATTTGTGACTCATTTTCTCTACATTTCGCACTGAGGTTTTGTGCACTAAGAGATCCTTGACTCCCCGAATCTACGTAAAATTAACTAAAAACACTACCACTTCTATTTGGTATTTGATAGAAATAAACTGAAATGTTATGATTATTCAATAAACCAGGCCACGCAGCTACTACATAATATTTTGCTAGGAAAGAAAATAATGCTTTAGGGTTTAAACAATACTTCTCTTGACTGAGTTTTACTGGGAAATACATTCATGTCAAGAGGTCCTAAACTGAGCAAGTTAGACTATGTATATTCTATAGCTATACAAACACATGTTCACAAATATTCTATTCCTATGTTTCTATATGTATAGGTATATATATTCTATACCCTTATATATAAACACAGCACTTAGGAGGCAAGGCAGGAGGATCTCTGTGAGTTCGAGGCCAGCTTGGTCTACGAGAGCTATTTCCAGGGCAGGCAACAAAGTAACACAGAGAAACCTTGTCTCAAAAAGACAAAGAAAAAATTTAAAAAATTAAAAATAAACACATGTATATATGTTCTATTTCTGTATACAGAGAGAATACTGTAGAAAATGATAAACAGATATATACATTAAAATTTCAAAAAATAATGACCTATGTACACAGCGATTGTAAATTTGCAAAGAGAACATTTCTAGAACTTCCTGAAATGATTTCTTTTGAATTCTGATGAAAAATTATTTTTGATCAGATGGTTTAAGATTATGTCTTAATCAATTTAATGGGAGTATCCAAGGTCTACTCTTTTATAAATGTTAGTAAATTATTCTTATGCTTTTCTGTTTATTTATATTTAAAGGAAAAGAACAATGCATGATACTCAAGAATTCAAAGGGAAAACTGGGCAATTAGAGCTAGAAAAAGAAAACATCCTAGCTTTTGCGCTTTTAAGCAATGGGACTGAGGATCTATTACAGATTAATGGACTAAAGACATTGAGTTCTCAAGTCTTAAGTAAAAAGTTCCCTGGGCTGTGTGTCCTCTGTTCTCTTTAGCAAAAATAAGAGTCCTCACAATAATGAAACTCTCCTCTTAAATTCCAATAAATGTAACTTATTACTATTAAACATATTTAGTGTTTTAGGGCCAATAGTTTATAACAATTCAGGAATCAAATAAAAGGTGAATTATAACCTGCACTAGAATTTTCTATTTTATAATCCCCTTTTATCTTTCTTTTCAATTAAACACTACCTGAAAGATTGCCATAATATGATGATTGATTTCAAATAATAATTTGCAGTCATTTAATGATGTATAAATTACAATTCAAGATGCTTTGACTATATTAAACCTTTACATAACATTTACTAATAAAACTTCATATTCTTATAAAAACATGAATATTCATAGATAGGTCTTCACTACTTCAAAATCACAGCCTTAGTCTTTTGATTATTTAATAGCATATTAATTTCATGGATTAAAATCTAATTGAATCATCCCAATTTTGCCACTAGACTTAAATTTCCTTACATCTTCGTGGACAATGGAGGCATTAATCAATTAGGCAATAAATTCACCACTAGTAACTTTAAGATACTTGTGTCTTTCCAGTCATTGATATCTCACACCTTTAATCCCAGTACTCATGAGGCAGAGGCAGGCAGATTTCTGTGAGTTCAATGCCAGCCTGGTCTGCAGAGTGAATTCCAGGTTGTCCAAGGCTATACAGGGAAACCCTGTCTCGAAAAACCAAGATACTTATGTCTTTATATAATATTCACTTCTCTCTCTCCCTCTCCTTCTCTGTCTCCCTCTCTCTCTTTCTCTCTCTCTCTGTTTTTTTCTACCCTTCCATGATTATATCCTTCTATTTATATTTTGTAGTACATTGATTTTCCTGTAGTATTTGCCATGGAAACATAATCAGTTATCAATTTAACAGAATATAGTAGCTATGAAATAAGCAAACTACATGTACATGTAATAACAAAATTACATCTCTAAAGCCATAATATTCATAGCACAAAGCAAAGATGTTATCAAATTAACACAGAAGCAATGCTGATTGTGGTATTTTGATGAGACAAATGCAAGGGAAAGGCTTTCATCTGAGCTCTAGGAAATGGATGTGGCCTTCGAAAGGAATAAAAGAAAGAGAACTTACTTCAAGCTGAAGTCATAATAGAAACAAGATACAGAATAGGAAAAGACCTTGTGATCAGGGAATCAAACTTTGTAAAACATAGACGTGGAGAATAATGACAAGAAAGATGACAAAGAGAAAGAATGGTGAGAAACTTGTGCACAATTTTTTTTCCATTTTTATTTTTATTTTTTTTGCTGTGTGTAATTATTTATTTATTTTATTTATTTATAAAAGATTTCTGTCTCTTCCCCGCCACCGCCTCCCATTTCCCTCCCCCTCCCCCAAAAAAGTCCCCCTCCCTCGTAAGCCCAAAGAGCAATCAGGGTTCCCTGCCCTGTGGTAAGTCCAAGGACCTCCCACCTCCATCCAGGTCTAGTAAGGTGAGCATCCAAACTGCCTAGGCTCCCACAAAGCCAGTACGTGCAGTAGGATCAAAAACCCATTGCCATTGTTCTTGAGGTCTCAGTAGTCCTCATTGTCCGTTATATTCAGCGAGCCTGTTTTTATCCCAGGCTTTTTCATACCCAGGCCAGCTATTTCTTAAGCAATAGATAAGCACTATTCTTGCTTGGATAAATCAAATGATGTCTTTTGAAGCTTATTTACAATATCGTACAGGAATGAGGGAAATATTTGATATTAAGAGACCGGTTTGCTGCTGATGTGCTAAATCTGACGTCCACACAGACTAGAGCGGATGAATGGAAGGGATGAGAATTAAATGGCGGTTGGAGATGGATCTCCCTCTTCTCCAAGATAATGAATCAGAGTTGTATGGGATAAAAGAAGAAATTAGTAATAACTGGAACTTCTAAATTTCCAAAGAATATGAGGATTTTGTGATATGAAATAAAGAGAAATAGAAGGGAATGAACTAATCTTCAGGTTTAAGACAGAGCTAACATAATTATATGGAAATAAGATAAGTGTAGAAAATTATTAGAAAACAAATACATGATCAGATCTTCAAATAAAATTTTGGGAACCATGAACAAAGAGATGATACCTCAAGTTCTCAGAACAGATGCTTTGCCTACGGAAATAGGGTCAAGAAATAAACAGTATTCGAGGGCCTGCATGAATGAGATGAGAGATGGGCCCTGCCAGTTAAGGTGGGTCACTTTCCGTATATTACTATGGTTTTCTTCAGCGATAGCTACAAGATCTTTTCTTTTCCAAGCAAAGGAGGACAGATTTGTACTAATATCAGTTATTCAGTGTCTAACTTGATAATCTGCCCTTCCCTTTAGTCTAATGCTACTCTTTGCTATAGTAAAAGAGAGGCAAGAAAACAACTTGAATGTTAAATGATAGCTTGAATATTATTTCAAGTAATATAAAGAGAAAATCCAATTAATTAGTTATATTTCAAGTCAATCTTTGCTGAAACAAGAAATAGGAAGTATATTTCAACTTACATTTTAGTATATCATCATAATATGAGTGGTTAATAATTGTTTTAAACTTAAATCATTAAGGCTTACATTTTTAAGCTTTAGAATAATTTCAAGTGAATACTCAACTTCTCAGACATTAAATCAGTGTGGCTACTTCATTAGTTGTGTGAATGGTGGTGGGATGTGCACCATTCTATAGACTGTCTGTTTATGTTGTGAACTACCCTGTCCATACAAGGGGTAGTTCAGTATAAATCTACTTTTATTGGATAATGTTTTATATTTTGTATTTGATGAGTAATAGAACAGTCTTTATAAAACTTCCTTAAATAAACTTGGGTTTCTTTGAAGGTAATTTTAACTTAGGAGAAGGTGTAGAAAGACAGACTTAATTCATACTCACTGCGATAGTGTTGCTGGCAGAGAACGTCTAATAATGGAATGAACTTGTCTGTAAACGTCCAGTTTAGACATGCATCGGCAGGAAGTATGATTGGCAAAACTGATTGTGACTGGTTTGGGGCCTTGAGAGAGAGGCACTGTAATTTCAAACAACTACAAAGGGACAAAAAAGAAAAAAAAATATTATATAGATGCTACTAAGGACCTGTATGGTAAATGTTGGAGTCCACAAGAGTGCATGAAATTAGCTTGTTATGGCTTGGTACTATGTCATATAGGCAGAGCCTCCTTAATGCTTTTAAAATGATAACAAAGTAAAAAAAGTTTGCTCCTAAATACTGTCTTCCATCAGAATAATAAATATTTCAGATGCTGACATCAAATCACTAGCTATGGAGCATATTAAGATATGATGACCAACTAATGATATAGAACAGAGGAGTGACAGACCAGTATGTTCAAAGAAAAAGAATTGTTTCAGAGTCCAAGATTACTCAGTATCAAGGTCTTAAAAGCCTAGGAATTTAAAATGCAACACAAATTATCTGTAGTGAATATCTTCCTGACTTATGAGCAAAGCTACTGGCCACACAGCCTAGAAATGCTTAGTTAAGTCCTATTTTATGGCAACCACATCCACAGACATAAATTACAGTTATAAAACTCATTTCCATTCCAAAAGAAATTTCTTCTTGAAAGTTTTACACATCTCAGATCTCAAGAATTTACATTTAAAATAAAAACAAGCAATCCATTATTTTGACAAACAAAGCTGTGTTATTGCAATCTTGACAGACCTTATAAAAATGGAGCTGAAAACAAAGTAGGGCATGTTATGTGTTGTTGGGCCAGAGTCTGAAGATGAGGTGTAACTAAGGTGTTTTCTGCATTCCTAGTTCAGGGAGAACTATAGGTCTCAAAATGGGATGCGGGCAAGCGTAACACACAAACTAAGTGGATTTTGATTCTAAGGTTCATAAGCCAGCTTATTACTAGAAAGAATGGTAGAAGCAAGAGCCTACCCCTTAGCTGCCTGCCTATAAGATCTACTTATAGTAAAACAGTGATAGTTGGACGCTGTGTTATTCTGCATTGCTTTAGCAGTCTGAGACATGCTCCAAAGGGAGAAATACCTCCAAGCTGTGCAACTTCCCCCTGTTCCCTAGTTGTAATTTCACGCCATCACATAACATAACAATTACTGACAATGGTTAAAATACATTTAACAGCTTGGGGCACACACTAGGAAGACATTTTCACTGAATTGTCAAGAAGAAACATAGTTATTTATGGCATCATGGCTAAACCTGAATGAAGATTGTGTAAAGTGATACAAGCCAGGCCCAGAAATACAAGTACTACGTTGTCTCATATGTACGTGGAAAATCAAGTAACCAATATCACTGAAATTAAGAGTAGAAAGGATGGTTTTCAGAATCTGGGGAGGAATGATAGGACAAAACTTCAGTAAGACGCTCTAGGGTGCTATTTCACAGCAAGGGGACCATTTACAGTCATTACGTGTTGCATATCTCAAAAACCAAGAAGTATCTTCAGTATTTTTGCAGTTATAACTTATAAATATTTGAGCACATAGGCTTTTAACCTGATTACACAATGCATACATATTTAAATATTTAGTATACTATCAATATGAAATTCCGTTTTTAATGTAGCTATCAAAATAAACGTAAACTGAAGAAAAAGGATGATCTGAAGTATATGATGTGTATTTTCTTTACTTGAAGGGAACATATACATTCAACAATTCAACTATTTTCTATAAAAAACATAACATGTTCATAAGGATGGATATAGATTATACCCAGAAAGCATATTTTTCTTAGTTTCTGTATTCAAATACTACATGCGTTTAAAAAAGTAGTTAAGCTTTTCCAAGAAATATATTTTGTTTTTAATAATCAGTTAACTAAAGATATTGACTGATGTATTACTTCACAAGATTGCTATGAAAATTACGTAACAGTGTGCATGAACATGATTATGTATACAATTTTCTATAGACATGCTATTATTTGCATAAATTCTCAAGGCTATGTTTTTTTCCAGAATACTGTGTATTTTTCATAGATAATATATGATTACAACATGGCCAGAATTATGATTTTGAGTAGTTGTTCTCTGAGCATGCAATTGCTTATGTTTCTGGTATGAAACTTCTCATTTGATCTATAGATAGCTGTTTTAAGAAAGAATTTTGTAGGTTTACATAAGCAACCGCTTCTCTGTTTTTTTAGAACTTGCACTAAGCCTACAATAACAGTAATCAGCATAGAAGATGTATAGGTTGTGCACCAAAATAGGAATTTAAATATATTTATAAATTATTTCTTTAATTTATGTGATACTGGGGACAGAATCTAGGCACTTGCATATGATCTGACACTGAATTGTGTTTCAGTTCTTAATATTTTTATAGTTATATATGATTTTAACTGCATATTTTAATGTGTTTTACATTTTAAAATGATACAATGATAGCAAGGTCTATAAGTTAGCAATAAAGGTGCAATAATGACTGTAATAAGCAGATAAATATTTGTGTCTAGAGCTGTAGGAAAGATTTCAGTATCAAAATTGTGAAATAAATCATGGCATTGCTGTGATACGCAGTGAGATCACTGGGAATGGAAAGAGGATGAACATAATAACAGGAACATTAATAGAGGAGGCAGAGACACATAAATATCTTGTGAAAAGATAAGACTAAGTAGGGGGAAAGCCAGGAGGGAATATGCAATGGAAGCTGAGCCAAAGAAAGAAAGAAGAACTTGAAAAGGGTGTCATTGGTTAAGTGTTGGGCAAACATCTAACCAGAGTGGTAGGGACTGGATGGAGACTAGGAGCACCGCAAACAGCTCTGCAGGCAGTGGTTAGGCAGAAGCTGTAAGAGAGAAGCAGAAAAGAAAACTGGGTGGTGGGGGTGAGGGGACAGGAAGAAAAGACAGTAGGCCTGGAAAAGGACTCAGAGGGGGCAGACCACTGGGGAATCTATTGTTACAGGTTTCCTATTACAAGCACTGACATTGGCTTTCATGATGAGGCAGCACAGACTCCCACAGTGATAGAGAAGATATTTTTGGAGATTATAGCTACATCAAAGGGCTGAATTGCCCTGCCCCAAGCCTTGGCAGTAACATCTCTATCTATGATGTTGCTGCCACTCCAAGCTCCATCCACCTTGTTATCCAAGGGGGGAAAGGGACCAGAAGGCCACAGTGGGTAGCCTCAGTGATCATGGTACCATTATTTCAACCACATAGAAAATATTCACTATCAGCATCTCCCACATGTCTGGGTTGTATTTAGTAGTGAGAGCTCTGAAGAATGTTTTGGTAAGATGGAGGACTGTTAAAGCATATCCTTAGAAAAATAACACGGCTGTAAGCTTTGGAAGGTAGGAAGAGATGTATAATGAGTATGTAACGGTATGAGGTAGCAGGTGAAGAGGCTGAAGATCCTAACACTCCAGAGTTGACTCTGCCAAAAACTGAAGAGCTGTAATAAGCGGCTACAGGGATGCTTTCGGAGTTAACCAAACACAAGGCAAACAAAATCACAATGAGCATTTTCACAGTTCACTGTGGCTAAGCAGGGAATGAGGAAGCTGAACTGAGTCCACCTGACCTACAGGGGCAATCAGGATGAAACAAGACACTTTCATTCCAAAGACAAGTTTTTCAGGGAGCTTTATTCATTCTGTAGTTGATTATATCAGTGACAGGCTCGGGATCCCAGGAAAGATTTGACTAACATGCCAAGTAGAAGGATTCTTAATACTTAAGTTTTATCCATCTATCAACCTCAAAAACATTGCCAATTATGTGAGTGTACTAAAACTAACTGTAACTATGCCAACTTTTGCTGGATACTCAAGAGGCTTCTCGAGTTTCCAATTTCCTTCTCTATTGCCCTGTATGTGTATGTCAATGGAAATCTGTCTTACATTTTAAATTATTGTAAACTTGCTTATTTGCATGTTAATTTGTGATTTTTTTTATAATTGATAAACTCAATATTACTTAAAACGAATATATAGGCCTCTTTTCTTAATCAGATTATATGTTTTCAAAGCATATACTTTAAAAAACAAGTAGATAATCACTACACGTACATTTTTAAGAGGCATGTGCCACTGACTAATTAAATATACACACTCTTCAAATAGTTGGTTGCTTTTGTCTTTAGGTAATCCCTAGTGTAAACCAACAACCAATGTCTGAAAATGGAAAAACTTCTGATTTTATATTCTGCCAATACGTGCTAAGTAAAGAGAAATGGGAAATATTTCTGACGTTAGGTTCCCTGTTGTTGTCTACTGGCATTCTTTAATGAGAATCTGTAATGGCCAACTCTCACCAACAAGTATGGACTTCAAGTAAAGCACACTTTGGAATAATAGTGTTTACCCGGCACAGCAACTGCTGCAGATCAGCACTTCCCATCTCCATACATTTCAGGCTGGCCAAGAAAAAGTGCAGAACTTCTTTGCTGGGAATAAACTGGGCTACAGTACATTACTAAACTCAACAGGAATATTTTTGGACAGAAATATAATCACAAATTGAGACTTTTTAACCATCTTCATATCTAAAATATAATTCGCTTTTCCTCTAACTATCCTAACTTTTAGCACACTCAACATAAAAAAAAATAAGACTGTGTGGCTGAAGGCTGTAACAGCAATAGTAAAATCTGACTTAAAATTACAAAACATTTAATTCCTAAAAATGGGAAGAGATGAAAGTCCAAAGCTGAACTTAGTGGTTAAGCTTAGTGTTCCAGCAGCACACACAGACATTCAAAGACTGCGGAACATAGATGTTTCTGGAAGGAAAAGCAGAGAGAAGGCAGAGTTTCTCAACATACTTTCATGCATGAGATGCACACACTGGGTTACATATAAACCCCAAATTAGGAGTTTTCAGAGTATGTGATAAAATTTTAACAAAGCAAGATCATTATTTGACCAAAGTAGCATCTTTTTCACAGATGTCTTTATTACTCTCTGCAGGAAAATAGGATTATTGCAAAACTTCCTGATAACTATTCCTGGCCGAGAGCCCTTTCTCCCTATCAAGATAAAACCTGTTTTCTAACAACTGTACTTGCCAGATACTAACATGATAAAGGTACAAGACAAATAATATTCTAGTTATCAAATTCACAAATATACATGAGTTGAATAAATTAATCTTTCACACTATTGCAGCATTCTGGAAGAAATGTTTCTAACTACAGTACAAAACAATAGTGCCCATTTTTATTATAAAGTTCAATTTTATACTAAGAGAGAAATATAACGCTACAAAGAAATTATGATACCTTTTCTTTAAATATAACCTATAAAGCAATAATTTTGTCAACACCTATGCTTATCTGATTTCTTTTTTTTTTTAATTTGGTTTTTCGAGACAGGGTTTCTCTGTGTAGCAGTCCTAGTTGTCCTGCAACTAACTTTAGTAGACCAGGCTGGCCTCGAACCCACAGAGATCTGTCTGCCTCTGCCTCCTAAGTACTGGGATTAAAGGCATGACCTTATATGATTTCTATAAAAATTCTAAACATAAATTGAGAATTTTTGAGATGGAAATACAGTATTTTAAATAATGCTCAAAATTAGCTCCTGTTGGCCAGGCATGTAGCTCTGGCCTAATACTATCACATATACAAAAAGGGTCCAGTTTCTTGAGCACCAAAGTCAGTGAGATGACATTTTGGGCAAATGGGAACATTCAGGAATTTTTTTTTTTTTTTTGGTTTTTCAAAACAGGGTTTACTCTGTAGCTTTGGAGTCTGTCGTGGAACTAGCTCTTGTAGACCAGGCTGGCCTTGAACTCACAAAAATCCGCCTGCCTTTGCCTCCCGATTCCCGGGATTAAAGGTATGCACCACCACTTCCCAGCTAACATTCAGGAGCTTCTCACAACAAGCATGTGGCTTCAAAGCACCCACCTTCCTTCTGTCTCTACTTTCATCTCCAAATAACTTTTACTTCTGGCACAAATCGCTTTAGCTTTTGGTTTTATCACCTAAATATACAACTTCTCAGAAGAAAATACACTTAGAGAATGTTTCTGCAAAAGTTTAAGATGGCATCCAATCTGTATGTTCCTAGGTGTTTAACGGGGAGGCCTCTGAAGCAGGTGGTATTGATTACTTTGGTTTGGAATGCTCAGCCCATGTGGTTTTACTTTACAACTAGAAACGGGCTTCCTTGTGCATTCTGATAACCTGCCCTTCACACAGACCTATACAAATATTTCTATTTCTCCATTATAAAAAAATCAACAATCAGTGCACAACACCGGAAGTTCCGGTGGTCTTAAAGTCTATATGACTCATACAGGTGACTAGGACTGCTCAAATATGTGTCTGAAACTTTAACAAAACAAAAACTTGGGTATTTTGTTTATTTGTGGTTTTTTCTTTTATGTTAAAGAAATTTAGCAGTTAAAGCCTATTTCTTTTCATTGAAGAGAAATCTTTACACATGCTCATGTGTAAATTGGTAAGATTTTTTTTTAGGAGAAAACTTTTAAGTAGAAGATTTAGCAAACTGTATTAAAAAGCAAAATACATCTGAGCATTCCATCCTGCCCTTGAGAGTTTTATGCTCTAGCTACTTGGGGTGGCTCATTGAATGCACTTCCATAAACCTGTGCAGTTCTCATTCGGAATGCTTGTACTACTTTAAATGACATCATAAATACTTCTATTTTACAAGGTTAGTTTTAATTATGTGTATGTGTGTGTGTGTCTAGGGAGGCATGTATATTAGAGAAGTTGGATCCCCTGAAACTGAAGTTATAGGTCTTTGTGAACCACCAGATCTTGATGCTGGGAATTGAACTCTGGTCCTGTATAAGATCAACTAAGATCAACACTCTTAACCTTTGAGTTATCTCTCCAATTTCAGATATTAATTATCCTGGGCAGATATGAAATCTGACTTGGACAGGACGTATATATCGCAACTTACTTTACTATAAAACACAACGGGATGCTACTCATTTATGTGAATTTAGGTCAAATTCATTGTTTTAGTCTAAGGAAAGCATGATTTTACAAAATAAGAAGTCATGGCTGAGAGAAATAATGGATGCCTGATTTTACGTTGGTATTTTTCTATTCTGAGAAATAAATTTGCTATTAAAAGGCACATTAGGCTTCACTTCAAATAAAAATTAGCAGCATGGTGCTTTCTCACAAATCAAAAGCAACAGACCCAGTCACTTCACTAGATAGAATTCTAGGTGCAACATGATTCTAATTATCTGCACCTTTTAGTGCTTTCAAATTCCTAAAACCAGCACACTGCAAACTCGACCTTTGACCTGGAAGTAACATCTTTTCGCTCAAGTATTCATTCTACTCAGCCAAGTGTTTAGCACGTGTCAAAGACTGCACTGTATTCTCTAGGTTAATAAACACACAGGGTTTTTTTTTCTGGAATTAAGGGGAAAGAATAAAAAACAAGAAGTAAACGTATAGCAAATACGACAGAGGATGTGATGATGGAAAATGGCGGGTAACGAAAGAAGCTATGGAATAATACAGCGCAATGTCATGGAAATGTGGAGACAGCTTCTGTGAGTGACTCTAAGGGTGAGCAGAGCCTCCCGGGATAAATGGAGACTTGGGGAAGAACATGTATGGAGACGTTTCTGACACAGTGCACAACACTGAAATGACTGGCAGGTGAGCAGCCACGTGACCTGGGTCAGAGGAATACGAGTAGCAGTGAAGAGCAGCTCTTGAGGGCATAAGCAAAGAGAGACGGGAGCCAAGAGTGAGGGATTACGGTGGGCCTGGCAAATCACGTCTTAATGAAGGGAACGATAAAAGCAGTCAGCTTGCAGTCTTTGTAGGTGAGAAGATATGCTTTTCTGGGTATTCCAATAGTCAAACACGAGCCAATCAGTATACTGGAAAGATGCTGGCCTGGACTCAACAATACAGGGCTACTGAGAAGAGTTTATGTCACTACATAATGTTGCAAGTATGTTGGAAGGAACTAAGCATGGATGTGGGACAGCAGCTATTAGATCCATGTTTTATGGTCCTAGGGAGAGATAAATGTGGGCTACATCAGAGTGAAGACATAATCGGGGTTCCGGAGACACTTGGAAGTTAAGTTTATTAGTGGAACTGTTGATTAAACTTTTCGTTAAAAGAATACTTGGCTTGACCAAACTGATGACAGTGTGACAATAAAAACAGAGGAAAATGGGGAAGAATGAGATTGACATAGTTGCTTCTCAGGCAGTCATGGGCATACTGACTGACTTTCTAGGAGGAAGCTGAGTCACAGCTTTAAGTACGGATTATGGAAATCAGGAGAGATTTGGAATGAATCACTGTGAAAAGCAAACACAACAGATGGAAGACCATGAGTGTGCAGCTGGATAAGAGAGGTCTTTAGACAAATGTTAACTGGCTCCCAACTATCATAAATTGCCATGATTCCACTGTCACTGTGCATCAAAATGCCTTCGCTGCTCTTCCCAGTTAGTGTGATGGTATCCTTTCTGTTGTCCATACTTTAGTTTCCTCTCTTCCGCATCTATCCCGTTATCATGGTTACCCAGTATGATTTTATAAAAAGTACATGTCTAATGTTGTCATTCTCCAACTTCAAGGTCGTTTACTGAGCCCCACTGGTTTTAGAATTAGATTATCATATACATGACTACCCTGTAATTTACCCTTTAGAATCTCCTACTATAATATCTTCTGACCCTTTTTGTATGACTGATGTTCTAGGCTCTCTTCAATTCTTAAGGATCACCTAGTCCCCTCTGTTCTAGTGATTTCACATATAACTTTTAGTTAGACTTAAAGATTGGTTTTTAACTGGAAAGACCAGTAATAATTGAAGGAATAGTCTTACTTCCTACCATCAATGAGATTGTCCTAAAATAGCTGATATTGTTGATCAGCTAAAGTGTGCATTCAATTAAACCATCAATTTGATACAATTTTACATCAAGCAAATCAAATCCCAGTTTAAATTTTTGATTGTACCACTGAAAGTGATTATTTAACTTTCTATTTTGAGAGCATATTTTTGCTACATTTCTAAAGCCAGAGGCTTTAAATATTTTAAAGTGCTTGGTCAGTAAATGAAAATGGTTGTTCTCTCTCTCTCTCTCTCTCTCTCTCTCTCTCTCTCTCTCTCTCTCTTTCTGTCCAGGTTGTGTGTGTATATGTGTGTGTGCAAGTGTGTGTACATGTGACAGCCAGAGGTCAACCTCAGGTATAATACCTCTGAAGCCACCTACTGTGTTACTAGAGACAGTGTCTCTCACAGAGACCTGGGACTTACTGGTTAGCCTGGCTGGCTATTGAGCCTATTTCTCCCTCCTTAGCACAGGCATTGTAAACCCCTATCACTGGTACTGGAGACTAAACTCAGAAATTGTACTTCCAAATTAAGTGTAACAACTGAGTTATCCTTCTGGTGTCCGATGATGGGTATTATTAAGTTCACCACAAACGCGGGTATAAATAAGTGTATACACAATGCAGGTAGACATACATGTCCTATATGTAGCATATATGCATATGATTGTACTGTCATGCATATTGTTTTCTTGACAAGACTTTACTATATGAGCAGAGTTTATAATGCATGAATTTCTTTCCTTGTGAAACTATAGCACCAAAACCACAAGCTGATCGATACATTTACTTCATTTTTCCAAATAAAATGTAAGAACCATTCTACAGGAAGTAAGTCACTGTAATGGGATCAGAGGTATATGCTCCTATTCCCCTGATTACTTAGAGGGCTCTAAAGGAGAACTGAGGTGTGAAATACCTACCGTCTTGCTCAGGTAACCTGTGCTGGTGTTCATGCATTGCAGCCCCTCGCTGTTGCAGCAGCCCCCACATCTGTAGACGGACACACATGGAGGTTTAAAGAAGGTGTTTGTGGCTGCTCCAAACTCCTTCCCCACATCTATACACACCTCACGTGGCATGCATTGAGTTTTTCTCCACTCATTATCAATACCTGTCGAGTCATAGGGAAGTCCATAAGTTACACAGAAGCCACCAAGGGAGAAACAAAGCCTATAGCATTGGGAACTTACCCATATTTGACTTCAAATTTTAATATTTTGTGTAGGAATCGGAACATAAGACAAGATTTAGCAGAATAGCTGGGGAAGTTTCCTTTTAAAATGATTTTTTTCAGGGAGGTAACAAAAATAGATTTAAATTAAGGATTTAAAAAATTACACCACTATCATAACACATATGTTTGGTTCTCCTTGCTTAAAAAAAGGGAAATTTAATATGTGGAAGCTTACAAGTTGTGCAGAAACTACGCCACGTTCTTTGCCTGGCATGTGCAACTTCTGTGGTCATGAAGCAAAGGTAAACACATGTTTCTGTTTTTCTCCTTAAACTGAGATGCAAATGAAACGAAAACTATGGTTTTGGTGTCAATTCAAAGCTCATTTTCAGACAAGCTTTCCAGCAATTATGAATAATGTCATGACAGTAGCAATGTGCAAGGCAAAGTTATTTTCTACCTATTACGACTTGTAACCTAAACTGACTCTTCTCAGGAAAATCAAAGTTCTTATCCTCTTCATGCTATCTTTTGGACCTCTGCTTCCAATAAGATGTTGGCTGACCTGTGACATTATTGACTCTGTATTATATTAAAAATGATGCTGTTTCTGAGTGTTGTAGTTTATTTCTCCCATATTTCCTCTAAACATTTTCAAGGATAATAAATTATGGGTTATCCCACCATGATTCCCGTTAATTTGTTTGGTTTTGCTTTAAACATACTTTGCAGTATCAAATTGTATGTGTGTGGTGGGGTGCATCCCATGCACAGGCTAGAGGGAGATGTTGAGACCTCTTCCATTCTCTACCTTATTATCTTGAAATAGGTTTCCTCAGTGAACCAGAAACTCTGTTTAGCCTTGGCTGGCTGGCCTCTTAGTTCACAGGACTTCCCATTGTCTGTTCTCTGCAATGCTGAAGTTTTAGGCACTCCTAACTATGCATACTTTTACATAAGTGCTGGGCATTGAAATTCAGGTCTTCATGCTTGTGAAACCAACTTTCTTACCCCCTGAGTTATCTCCCTGACCCCAATATCAAACGTTAAAACAGAGTAATATTTAAAACTAATGAAAGCTTTTTCTTAATTGGTCTGCCAACTCCTATTATGTCATTTTATACAACATCATAATTTTGTGAGATATTATGGTAGATAGTCATCTACTTCATAAAGGGAAACTCTGAGTCAATTATTTCTGAGGTGATAAGAGAGCATGTAGTTTTTGGAAGGTGATGTGGATTAGTAACTACTTTCCTTTCACTGTTTTTAAGTGTTTGTGTGTGTGCGTGTATGTGTGTGTGTGCGTCTGTCTACTTGCCTGCCTGTCTGTGAAAATAGTGCCCAGAGTGTTATGTACCTTATGCACAATGGATAAACATTCTAATGTTCTAGCAGAAAAGTTAAATTAAGCATATCCCCCCAAAGGAAATGCATGCACTGCTTTTTCCTAATATACAAGTTTTCATGAAATACAAACATTTAAACTAACCTAAGTTACTAAAACAAATTAAAACAGTATAGGAAGTTTAAGTATTTTCAAATGTTTGCAGTGAAATATTGTCTCAATTCCCAAAATAAATATTTGTTGATATGGATATGTCTTCTAGCTGTGAATTTCAAGAAATCATCTAACTACGTAAAAAGGATTGCCAAAGTGTTTTATTTAAAGTAATTCCACTAATTTCTATTTTCTTTATTTTTTTGGGGAGGGGGGTGGACTTAAAGTATATTGAGCTGGAAGCAAAGGCTCACACCATCATCATCACTGATGAACGCACAAGGCTCTTCTTGCACTTTGCTGCCCGTACTTACTTTTCAGGATCTCTGTGTTATAGTGTGCAGCAGCAAATTTGACAGTGTCCCCTGTCCTTGTGTTGAGGGTAGGCTGCTGCCAGCCGCCTTTCCTCAGCTGGCACTTGTACATTTTCCAGTAGTCCGGGTACAGGACCGACATGAGCTCATCCACACTGGATACTGCCCGAAGCTGCTCCTCCACGTCTTTGCCTGCGAAAGCCTGTCAAGGAAAAGCACACAATCAAGACTTCACCAGGCTGAAAGTTTAGGAAGACAAACTCAAAACACTTCTGCCTTACTATGACAGACCCAGAATCTGCTAATAAACATCTTATCAACAAATCTCGACTTGTTTAAATTTTTATGGTACAACAGAGTTCATATTAATATCTTGTTCTCTGAATGAGCACAATTAAACTATATTTGGTTTTAAGACAAATATCGTGCATATGATTTTTTAAAATGATTTTAATTTTTTTGTTGTATAACAGCTCTTTTGCATATTGACAAATGTGTTGGCTTACAAACTTATTCACGATCTTGAAGATCATGATGGAGAAATCTATACATAAAGCTCGTAGAAACTTATGAACACTAGACCGACAGTGGTGGAGCACCCATGGGACCGAACTCAGCCCTTCTTATATGGGAAATAGTGGTGAAGTTTGGACTATATGTGAGGTACCTGGCAATAGGACCAGGATTCATCCCTGGTGCATGAGCTAGCTTATTGGTGCCCATTATCTATGGTGGGATGCCAGGCTCATCCTTAATGCAGCGAGGAGGGGGTTGGTCCTGCCTCAACTTAATGTGACAGACTTTGTTGACTTTATAAAAGCCCTTACCCCTTAGGAGGAGTGGATGGGGGATGGACAGAGGTAGAGGTGCGGGGGAAAGATAGAGTAAGGGAGAGAACTGTGAATGGAATGTAAAATGAAATTTAAAAAATAAAGTAAAATAAAAAATTACCACATATATATTGCCCATCTACCATATATAAACAAAATGTGATAACTTTCTTCTAAAGTTATACACCAGCATCTATACAACTAGTCTTTAAACATGTAGTCTTTAAAATATGTACATATTAATTTTAATTGAAACATAATTACATAACAGACTTTAAAAGTTGGATTGAAGGCTGTCAAAGCTCTCGGCTTGATTCTCAGCACTAAGAAAAAGGGAAAAGGCTGGACCGGTTATGGCAGCATGACATAAATACATAAAGTTGAACTTTAGAGGAAATCTTAGCATCACTAAGTGATACAATTTCATAACTTCCCAGTTTATATACATGGTATATTTGCTTGAGGAAAACCTCAGATATGACACAAAACTCAGGAATCAAAAGTTTGGAGATATAAAATGTTTACTGAGGGAGACAACAGTTATGTAGGCAAAGTGACTGAAGGAAGCTCATTCTATGAGATGACATCTGTGATAATAACTTCTGAGCATATCAAAATACCATGAGCATGCATGTCAAGACATAATGCATAATATATATATGTATATATTACATATTTTTTGTCAATCAATCCTAGTAAGGCTAGAGAATAAAACAGTAATCAGATATATTTTTGAAAACTGCCAAGTGCAATAAAATTTCATAATGCTTCCGTTAGTATCTAATTGTTAGCCTCTAGAAAATGAGTAACAGGGGGGACTGATTGTGACAGGAAGGTTGCTAGAGCCTTCCCTTACAACTCTGCAAAGACTACAGCCAACTTCTGACCTTATCAAATCACAGAGAAATGCAGAATAGGTCATGTGTTCACTGAACCAAGAAGAGTACCATCAGGATACTTCTACCATCCACGGGAGACATGTACAGAATATTAGATATACAATAAGTATATATATTGGATGATAACAATAAGAAAGGAAAAATAATTCTTTTGAGTACCAGTAGGAGCATATATTTGTGTTAGTCAAGGAAAATACTGCATTACAAGCTGATGGGACTTTACACAAGGTCCACGAAGACAGTAGATTTACTGTGAAATCACCTTTTCCATATGTGTCTGTTCTGCCAACGTATACATGCAAACTCATTGTAAATCTGTCCATATATGAATGTGAAAAAGTGTTATATAGAAAATAAAGAATTGATCAAACAAGTTGCAATAAACAGCAGATGGAAAAGGTACACAATATGTACATTAACACACATAAGATATATACTTCTTGAACAAAATATACATATTGGATAAATGTATACTGTCTTGAGTTAAAGAGACACAGCAAGCCTAGTTATGTTCTACAAATTATAGGGTGAATTTTGCTATTTATCTATCTATCTATCTATCTATCTATCTATCTATCTATCTATCTATCTATCTA
>JABTXL010006712.1:28135339-28211538 GCA_025134845.1 Neodon shergylaensis | reverse complement strand
TTCCTTCCTTCCTTCCTTCCTTCCTTCCTTCCTTCCTTCCTTCCTTCCTTCCTTCCTTCCTTCCTTCCTTCCTTCCTTCCCTCTCTCCCTCTCCCTCCCTCCCTCCCTCCCTCCCTCCCTTCTTTCTTTCTTCCTTTTTTGTTTTTCAGGCTTGACATTCTCATTAAGTCACTAAAACACGTACGCATATATTCATTTATTCAACAAACATGCAGACCTCTGTCCTACCTGATGCCGTGTATAGTATGTACTGAGTTACAAAAATGAATAACAGGATTGCTGCCCACAAAGAACTCAAACTGGTGGGATATTTTGTGATGGTTGCATAACTCTGAATATTCTAAACCCATCAAATTTAGGTAGGTAAATTGTATTATATATAAAATATGTCTCATAATTGTTTCAAATAAACAAACATAACCTCTGTTTATTATACCAAACCAGGAAGAAGTCGTCAAAACTCAGTCCTGGAAGTGTTAAAGGACATAGCCAACAATGCGTGAAGAACAGAATGCATTTTACAGAAAAAGAAAGCTTGTCTTCAAAGGCATGCAAAGTCTACATCTTCAAAGGCAGGCAAAGTCCACATAAGAAATGTCCAGGATTAAAGTGAATGGGAATGACAAGTGACACTGGAAGCTACCCACACTTTCCTTTCTAGCCCTACGTGGCTAATCTTGAAACCCATGCTTTACTTATTTGTGTGAAACTAAACGGGTCACATGTTTTCTCTTCTAAAGCATCTTGTATACCCCTGAAACCCTGAAGCAGAACTATGATCTGCCCATTAAGAAATATATTATTCATATATATATATGATGTTTTATTATATATAACAATGTCTCTTCAGCTGACATTTGGAATGTAGTCCTAATACATTTTAATGTATAAATAACAACAAAACTAATTATGTATATCCACAAACAAACACTGTATAGTGAGGTGTACCTTGGGAAACTTCTATTTCCCATACTTAACCATTATCTTTGTAAAGAACAGAGGACTGAGACATGCTACCTACGCAGCCTCTACCTTTTAAATGAACGGCAAAAGAGAAAAGATTATGAAGTAACCACTTTCTACTGAGTGACTACAATGAGCCAAGGAATGTTCTAGGCATGTTATACTGGAACAAAGGCTCTGCTTTGCTGCACTTTGTAAGGTAGAAATTACATATGTTTATTTTGAGAACTAAGAATCCTAAATAGCAGCTTCCCGAATTTCTTCTTTTCGAGGAACTTGCAAATCTTAAGCCATACCTGTTTTGTATAAAGGCAATTAATTCCAGACAAATTCTCTGTAGTTTATGTGCTTGTGTCTAAAGGATTCCAGATTAGTTACTAAAGTGTCAGGGAGAGGAATTTGTTGCTATGAAACAATGTTGAGGAAAACAAAGTTGAATTATTTAACCAGAAGTACTGCATCAAAAAACATAAAACTTCTCTTTTGTACTCTCACCAACTCATGAGTTGTTAAATTACTTTCTAAGAGTAAAACCTGTACGAGAACTTATTTCAGAGAGGCAAACTATCAATTTTCAATTGTCTTCTTAAAAATCTCTTTGCTAGCGTTGGAGAGATGGCTCAGTGGTGACAAGAGAGTTATGCCCTCCCAGAGGACCTCAGTTCAATTCCCAGCTCTCCACATAGGAGAGCAAATGACTGCATGTAACTGAAACTCAAAGGGTTCCAACACTCTCTTCTAACCCTGAGAGCATCTGCACATACATGGCACACACACACACACACACACACACACACACAATGTGAATGAATGGATGCACAGATAAAATCTGTTAACTCATCGTCTTATATGATGACACTAATTTGGTCCACAGTTGTATTTTGCTTCTAGAATTTGTGTGTGTGAGGGGAGGGAGAGGAGAAAGAGAGAAGGAGGGAGGGAGGGGATAGAGAAGTGGGCTTAGCAGTTGGTGGTTAGATTATGCAGCTATATACTTTTTAAGGAAGCTGGAAAAGGAACTATTACCACTATATCTAATTCATCATTAAGTTTGCCTGAGGTCAGTTCACTTAATGAGCTCTGGGAAAAGTACTTAGTCTGGGAAGCCACACACACTTCCTTATCACGCCAGGATTCCCTAGATCCCTAACTGCTTACTTTAAGAACGTCACTAAGCCTGTTCCATTACTCACTGTCAAGGCTGCTTTCGGCAATGTCTTCCCACAACATATTTCCTCATTTCATGCTTTGTGCAGTTAGAATTTCACAAGACTGTCGGCAGGTGTGTCATTGCAAATACTATTATTTGTACAGGAATAGTAAGGGATGAGGCATTCCTTACTAACAAAAGATGGAAATTTAAAACCAAATTCCATGTAGTAATAAATATTTGCTGTAACCTTCTCAGTCCTAACAAACTAGAATTTAGACAAGGGAGTATGGTGTTAAAAACTCAGTTGATCTTTAACACAGACATTTCTACCTTTCTGTAGGATAATGTAAGTGGATGAGTCGAAGTTTTCATTAAATAAGAGAAGAAAACTATTATGTTAATGGAATTTGCCACCAATATTCATTCTTTCAATCTTAGATTTTAGTTTAAGAATGATCCTAGGCCACATTTTCTTTCTAGTTTAAAATCTTGACCTGTGGAGGTCAAGTTTAGAATTAAATATTTACATTCTCCAATGCTTTGTGCCAATAAGCAGAATTCATGTTTAAAGTTTCACTAGAGGAAACTATCCATTTAACTGAGGCAGCAACTTTCAAACATTGCACTCTCCTGTCTGCTATTAGCTTCCTGACCCGAAGATACAAGCAATGCATTATGGAGCTCAGTTCGTTTGATTTAGCTGGTAAAAGTCCAAATTGAGTATTTGCTAAGATTTGCTAGGTACAGTTCTATATGACCAGTATATTTACCAAACTGGATTTGATTTTAAGATAACTGAAATGAATATTCTTTATTCTTCTTGTCTGTTGGACTATTCCTAAGATATCACTTGACTTGAGAATCAGGAGAAGAAGGGAGAGGAGGAGGGCATGGAGGAGGAATGTGATCAAGAGAAGAAATAGGGAGAAGAGGAGGAGGAGGAGGGAGGGAGTCAGGAGGAGAAGGAGAAGGAAAGAGAGAAGTAGGGAAGGGATGAGGGGAAGTAGGAGGGAGAGATGGGTGGAAGAAACCAGCTTATCTATCTAGCAGAAAATCATGTCAATATATTTGCTTTATATATACATTAATACAATTAATATTTATTGGATATTTATGTGAAAGGAGCATTTTATGTTTCTGAGGGGCCCACATTTCTCAATAGAAAACTCCGATAGAGAGGAGAAACTACAGCATGGCACCGACGCCATGTTCACAAAACTAGTATGTCACTACTCTAATCTATTTATTTTGTTCTGAGAATGTGGTATTCTTTCAACTTGAATGTATAAAGAGCTTTAATAATCTCTACTATAACTAGCTCAGGCTGACAATGAACTGTTAGCAAGCTGTTGAGCCCCTTTTCAATTGGTCTTATCATTATGTCTTACCAACATTTCCTCGAAGAACCAAAAGGTCATAGTTTGAATGTTGACTCTCCCCCACACCCTCAATGACAATGTGATAGTATTGGGTCCCAGGAGGATAACCATAGAAGGCAATAGAATATTTAAGTGGTGGGATTCAATGGGAGGTTCTTTGGGTTACTGGGGACAGGCAGCTAGCAGAAGGAGGTTGTGTGACCTTAACTCCTTCTTGTTCTCTTTTCCTCCAGACTCATGACTTGGAATCTGGATTCACTAAACACCCGTGGCATTGTGTGCTGCCTAACTATAGGCACATAAGCACCTATTGATAGACTGGAATCATCTATAAGCCCCAAATCAAACTTCTTCTGTTATAAGTTAATTACCCCAGTTATTTGATGCAGTGACGGTCATCTAACTAACAGTTTTTTTTCCCCACTACTTGAGTTTAGAGAGAACCCCATCTCCTATTTGATCAAATCTCACATTTCCTAGCAATTCCTGGATCATATCTGATCATCTCATCTGACCTTCAACAAGAATCCCATTTCCAATTCTTTCTTTTTCCTTTCAAGAAAACTAATCAAATGCTTTTTCATTGTCTTCAGGGGCCATTAACTCCACAGATGTCTGCATCACTTCTGTCCTTATCAAAGCAACCCTTAACTATTCTTGTTATTGGGAGTTCTACACACACACACACACACACACACACACACACACACACACACACACTCCAGCATACAGATAATAAATACGAGCATACAAAGAAAATATCAAGCAGATAAAAACACTCCTTAAATCCATATCCTCCTTCTTCCCTCTCATAACTTAAGTGTTTGGAAGGACTCCTGTGTTATGGTCTTTCTTGCCATTCAGCGTTCCATCTGGGTTCTTCTCCCCAGCAGTCCACTGGAACGAGACCATGGGTCACTGTGCTGTTTTTCTATTAAAGCCGTGTGTGTGTGTGTGTGTGTGTGTGCCTCCTCGAGGCCATATTTTCTGCTATTTTCTCTCCATCAGTGTCTATTATTATCTGTGACCTTTGCTTACTTCCCCCATATATAATCTCTCCAATTTGGGCACTAAAGGTTCAGAACTATTTTGCTTCCCATCCTCTTATTTTCCTTTCCTAGTAATGTCATCTATTCTTGACTTTCCCCGAATGATCTGTGTCTGAAGATGGAAATGTGCACATTCAGCTCCAAAGTTTGTCATTAGACTTTTCAAGACACCACTTCTAGCATCTAACATAAAAGTCTCTAACTTCCCCCTCAGAATCTTTTTCCCATATTCACAGAATTTTGTACTTTCAAAAGACTTAAAATTAGATGTTATAGTTTATTCTTATTCCAATGAAATTTATCAGCAAGTCTTAAATGCTTTATTACTAAATTCTAGCAATGCTATCCCTGTTTGCCATGAAATTCTTGATCAACACAACCATCACCTCTGCCCAACTCACAACATCATCCTCAAAACTGGTCTATCTACTTGCTTTCCTAATCCATGCAACTGGCTTTCTACACAGACCAGAGAAGTCCTTATCAATGCTCTTAATGAAGCCACTTACTCAGCTGATCTGCTGGGTAAGTAACTCACCCTCATATTGTAACAGACACTAAGTTGTTGGATTTCTGGCTCCAGTTGATGCCTCAATTTTTCTCAACTGCATAAACAATCCTCTAAACTTCACTTTAGAATGGTGGTTCTCAATCTGTGGGTTGTGACTCCTTTGACCAACTTCTATCTCCAAAAAAAAAAAATACATTACAATTCATAAAAGTAGCAGAATTACAGTTATTCAGTAGCAATGCAATAGTTTTATGGTTGGGGGGGTCACACAACTCGAGAAACTGTATAAAAGGTCACAGCATTTGAAAGACTGAGGGACCACTGCTTTTAGAATTTTAGCATCTTTGAATCTTTAAGTTTATTTTAAGCAAACAAACAAGGCTATGACCTCTCTCTCTCTCTCTTTTTTTTTTTTTTTTTTTTTGGTCTTTCGAGACAGGGTTTCTCTGTAGCTTTGGTGCCTGTCCCGGAACTAGCTCTTGTAGACCAGGCTGGCCTCGAACTCACAGAGATCCGCCTGCCTCTGCCTCCCGAGTGCTGGGATTAAAGGCGTGCGCCACCACCACCCGGCAAGGCTATGACCTCTTTCACTTCATAGAACTAGATTATCCTAACACTGTATGAGCCTGGTACCTTCTCGTCACTAAGGGACAACGTAAATGTCAAATTATCACTACAGACGTCCATCTGATGTAACTTGATATCCCGAGCCACAAATTTTATTTTAACTCCTGTTATGTCTTCCATACCACCTATGTCTCTATGAAAACATCCTCACTCATTTTTTGCTTCATTTGTTCTCATTTACTCCCCGCCATGCCTCTTTTCTTGCTTCTAAGCACCTCGAGAAAACAATATAACCGGGTACAGGTAAGCAGTCATTTTTCATTTGTCACATTGTGAAATATTATCACAGATAACTTTCACAAAGCCTTATAAAAGCAGCTAAAAGTAATTTCATTAAAGCTGCTCCAAAAGTAACTGCTTCTACAATGGTATTTAGGAGGGTTTCCCTTTTTAATCTCAATCATGACTAGAAAAAATAAACACAATTTCCTTCTAAGAGGGAAAACTGAAAGAATATTTGCATTTCAGCCAAGTTTTTTCACCATGTTTGTACTGTAACTTTCCAACTAGGCTAAGCAAAAGGAAGAACAACAAACAGAAATTTTATGTTTTTTTTATCTGAATTTTTTAAAATTTCCTTTTAAATCAACTAAAATGTAGTATGAACAGCTGACTGTTATAAGAAGTTCTATAAGGGCCATTTAATATGATGCAAGAAACACTGATTTCATCTCTTTCCTGAAGACCTGAAACCTAAAGTCAGAGAAAACGAAGAATCACCTGTACTGCACCAGTGCTGATACGTACAGTCTTACTGGGTTTTCATTTATGCCTGGTCCAAGCCTCTTACTGGCTAATCACTACCACTGACTACTGCTACTACTTGTAGACAACTAACCCCATTTTACCTGAAGCACATCCCTAGAATAACAGAAAATAAAGGTGAAAAGCATGTATGGATAAAGGTAGTTGCAAAATAACCTGTATGGAAATCTACCAAGCAGGACTATGGAAAGGGCTCCATGGTAGGAAGACTTGCTCTGCAGACATGAGGGCATGGGGACCTGAGTTCTGATCCTCAGACCCACATAAAAAGTATGGCAAAGGTATATCCCAGCAATGGGTGGTAACAGTCTGGCAGATCTTGCCACTACTAGACAACCCCTACTAGACAACCAAGATCAAAACTGAGCTTGTCCAGTATGAGATCTGTGTCAAGGAAGGAAGTAGTAGAGAAAGGAGTCTAAAGCTCTGTTCTCTTCACGTGCATACACAGGGGCCACATACCAGTACAGTCATAAGCATGTTCCACATACAAGTACATCCATCCCCAACACATTGGTACCAAATTTCAGAAGTGCATCAAAAGATAAAATTTGGAGTCAGGGCTTTGAACTCAGTGTTGGTGAATGTAATTTGTTTTGTGTTTGCTTTGTGAAGGTAAAATATCAATGACATCTCTTTTTAATGTCTTGACTCTTGTGCAGTCTTACATAAGCAAGGACAGTCACAGGCCTTGACAAAGACAAAGAGATGTCATGCAATATCTTCAAATCTTGTAATGTTCCTCCATCACTTTGTCCTAGTCTTCAATACGTGTGCTGCATTAAGCGCTAAGGTAAGAGCTAAGACCAGGTGAATTACAGGTGAGAAATTGGGCGTTTGCCGTGCAAGTATGGGGGTCAGATTTATACTTTCAGTACCCATAGGTGCAGTGGCATGTGCTTTTCATTTCAGGAGTAGGGCTGGTCAGTGGGTGGGAGCAGGAAGACCAATGTGTGTGTTGCGGGGCGGGGGGGGGGGTGTGCGGGATTCGGACCGGTCATCCTAGGCAAATTGATGAGCACTAGACTCTATAGAAGATATTGTTTCAAAATATGGATGAAAATTAGGCTCCACATGAGACCTGAGTGAAGGCAGTAAACCAGGGAGCAGAAAAGAAAGCCATTTATGCTGTGTAAATGATTGCACACTCATGCATGTACCCTCTAAGCACACATGCCCAGACCTACACATACACAAACAGAAAATGTGTGATTAAATAACTTGAAGTGGAAGATGAATCTTTCAGCATCTAATAAAACATGACAGGTTGAATGCAGACTTACAGCTTGTATTTGTTCCAAATCTACTAAAATAAGAGTAATATGTTAAAAACACAGAGATAAAAAGAAATGAAGTCATGCTGCATGTAGGAGAGTATAATTTTTAAGGATGAAGATCAATAGGTTTACCTGATGAGAAAAGGCAGAATAGATGTGCATACTTATAAGAATGATTAAATGAAGAGGGATTAAAAACTCCAAATACATAGTTCTATTCATGCACTAGCTACTATGAAAAACTGGAAATGAAGAGGCAGAGAATATGTTGGTAGATTGATTAAGGTTTAATTAAAGATCAAGGTTGCCTTCATATTTCTGAGCTACTATCCTCATTCCATCAAGCAAAATCATTTTCAAATCCTACCTGAAACCTAGAGATTTGTTCTGGGCAGGGACCAAAACTCAGATCTTACTTCAATACAGAGTAGAAACTACAACACTTGCAGCACCAAATGCAATTTTATCTTTGTGACTTTGACCTCTTTGAAACTCTGACATGACATCAAAAGCATAACGTTTTAAAATAAGAATAAGTTGGATTAACCAAAATTACAATTTTACTCTTCAATGAAAAGCATTAAGAAAAATAAAAGACAAAGACTAGTAAAACAGTTCAGCTAGTATAGGCAACAAGCTCCACACCAAAGGATCTAAGTTCAGTAACGGAGACTCACATGACAGAAGGAGAGAACTTGTCTTAAACTAGTCCTCTGACTAATTCAACTGAGACCCTCTCCTCTCTCTCACCCAAATACACACACGCACACACACACACACACGCACACACAATAAATAAATAAATATACTAAAATTTAAAGAGAATTAAAAACAAACTAAAATTATGAATAAAGTATGCATCAAATATCTGATAAAGAATTTATAGAGAATATATGAATTTTTCCCAATAACCCTGTTTCAAAATTATAATACTTGAACAGGTATCTTAACAAATTATATTCAAATACTTGATTGTTATGCTTTAAAAATGACAAAAGATCAAAAATTCAATAGGAGAAAGCTAAATAAGTGTCAAATTATTTGAAAAAAGTATTTGGAGAATTGCATGTGTTTGCAAGTACATATTCACTAATCATTATGTTATATGCCATATCTCAGTTGAAAGTCTCATTTATGATATGTCTATGTAGAAATAGTAACATAATATTGAGCCATAAAATTTCATAATAATAATGTTACTAAAGAATTAAATAACATAATAACTATGACTTTTCAGTTAGGCAAAGTATTCAATGAATACACTTTGAAATAATCAATCATGAATTTTATTTCTTTACTTTAAATGACTAGCAGCAAATCAAACAATATAAGCTTTTGAAAGTCATCTGTGGCTGGAATAAGTTTTTGCTTTGGAGGAGAGAAATTACCTTTTAAGATATTTCTTTCACTTTTAAACTATTCATTTATTTACTTGACTATTTATTTACTTAGCTAGCCTTGCAAATCAGGTTTTAACTCTCTTGCATTTTAAGTAACTATTGTATTTTAACTATTTTATGTTGGCTCTCTCTCTTAGCATTTTCTTCTTTTCCTTCATCTTCTTTTTCTGTCATTTTTTAGAAAGTACATATTTTGATGGACCCTGTTGATTCTTGGAATCAGTTTATAATCCAATCTGTTAAGAACTTTTTTACCCTTGCTCAATAATGCTTTCTCCTCTCATGGAGTATTTCCTGTATCATCTACTAATTATTTCCTTAAAGTTAGCCAAATATATTCACCTAACATTTGCCTCTTATTACTATTTATCTAAACCAGAATTTAAGCATAAATAAAAACTTGACTTCAGTTATTCAAATGGCTAGGAATTTTAAACAGCATTCCTCTTTCACTGATTTATCAACTCCTTTAGCATCAAAACTGGAATCCCTGTTTGTTATTTCACCAGAATATTAATTATTGCATGTATTTCACAATTGTTTTATTTTGTATACACACAAAGCACAGTTAATAAAATAACAACAGTATTAAGTAATTCATATTTGTTATAGGAAAGAATGGGCCACATTTTGAATGTGGGTCATTTAGCTGTTCTATCATTTAACCATTAAAAAAAGAACAAAAGAAGAAGAAGAAAAGGAGTAAATTAGCATATGCTACGCTGAAAATTTTTTACATTTCAGCACTTGGTATTTTGGACAGAGGCTTTTGGAAGAAATTTGTACAGAAATTAAATTCTTATTTTTCTTTATTTGGAATTACAAGAAGAGTTCAGTGTAGAAAGGAAATTCTGAAACCCTAGTTTAATAGTTTAAAAACAGTCTTCTGAACAGGGTTCTTTTTACAGGAACTGCAAAGTTTACATCGGATTCAAGGGAACTTAATATTGACTTCCCAGTGTGAAGAGAGATTGTACCGACAGCCAATAAATACCACCGTAAAGAGATGCCTGGCATTTGAGTGTTTTAAAATTCTTCATTTGGAAAGATCATGAAATTGTTTTAGTATGGTATGGAAAAATATTTAAAGTGGGTATTATTAAACTGTGACATATACATAGCCTTTTATAAACCCTACAACACCAAAGGGTTTGGAAACTACTCCACCTTAACTGAAATGGAGAGACCAAATGACAAGCAAAAAAAAAGTTTTTATAGTCACTGCTTACTGCTAGAGAAAAAAACATCTTTTGTCTGTGGAGATATTTACATTAATTTTTATTAGGAGAAAATTCTTTAAGGTTCCAAGTCTAAGTTTTTACTGAATAGGGAGAGGGAGAATCATTTTGGAGAAAACAAAAACTATAACATGAGAAAAAATTAAGCAACTGAATGGTTTGGACAATAACTTTGAATTACCTTGCTCTGAGTCTGTAGAATTCACCCGCCAATTAAACATATTTACATAATGATGTCACCAGATTTTACACAAGTATCTGTAGTTCAGTTCAACTGTTTCCTTTTGGCTTAAAATTCAACTGTTTTTTTTTTTTGGCTTAAAATTAAAAATCACATTTTTTTCTGTGCACCCAAAATAGAAGCAGAGAGAATAGTCTTTAGATTATGGCCACGGTTTCTTGGCCATTTGGATAGCATCAAATGTGAACTGGCCTGAGCACATAATTTATCTTTCACTGACAGCTGTGGAAATTGAGTGAGTTGTTTAGTTTCTTTTTGCTTCAATTACTTCTATTCCAAAAAGGCAGGAATCTGCTTGGTGAATCCCTGTGATGATTAAAAGAGATGTCTTGGTAGAACTCAGTATAATGCTTGGGACACATAATAGACATTCAGTAAATATTAAATAATTTTCCTTGAGATGCCTGCCAAGAACTTTAAAATTTAAATATATACACATACAAGGAATGAAAGGCTTGCATATAATCATTCATTTCAATGGAAATATTTATCATACTTATTTTAATGTTTCTCTTTTGTAAATTTACTATTTTGTAATAGCTTAGATGTTTTTGATATTCCTAAATTTGCTCAAATGACAAATACAAAGAGACAAAACAATGAAATAAATATTTATCAATAAGCTGCTTATACAGAAAGGTTTATCTGATTTTGTGTTTAAGGATGCCATTAAATAATGATCTTCTGGATTCACAATTTTAAGAATACTTAAACAAAATGTCTAATGTATTAGAGTGCGTAGATTTTAAATAGTTATGCAAATCTAGAACTCATCACAAAATATTTGGTAACAGTAATTTAAGAGACCACCTACATTGTCACATTAAGTAGTAAACTTTCTAAAGTCAAATGTAAAATAACATTGAAAAAGAAATATAAACCAGTATGAAAATTAGTTAATTGAAACACTAGGATTATGCAATAAGATCATGCAAAAAAAACATTTCAAAAATGTCTTATAATTATTTATTTCACATAAAGGGCTATGTTTAAAATGCATCTGTAGATTTAACCCAGAATTATTCAAAAAAAGTTTTAAAAATTTATTTGAGAGTTCATGAAGATTTGAAAAAGACTTTTCTTTAATTGATAAACAAAAAACATATATTTAAAAATAAGTTAATATTTTGAAGATATCCATTATAAGAAGAGTCTTCTTGCATAACTGTGAATTTTTTGTCAAATAAAATCTGTATTAGAAAAATCACATCAATACTTCAAATATTTCATGTTTCAACCTTGGTCCTACTTCAGAGTAGGTTTCTTATTTCTTTATAACTCGTACATGAAGAAAGCAATAAATTAGTATAATTATGCCTTACTAACTTTAAGAGGCATTATGCCACCTTCTTTGGTGGCTTAATTAAGGTTGTTTGATTATAAAATATCAATAACCTATCAAGTAGAAAGTAAATGCTATGTGATGTCTGTTTGAGATGCTAGGATATATCTAGTGGTGCACATTCAGAGCTTGAGAGGAGAAAAGACAGGAATCTCAAGTTTGAACCTACCCTGGACTACACAGTAACTTTGAGGTTCAGTTTGGCCCCACAGAAAGACTGTCTCAAAACAAAATACTTGTGAACGTTCACAGCAGTCTAGAAACTCCAGAAGCCACTGGAAAATGGTGACAAAGGAGAGAAAATAGAACACAGTAATATAAAGGATTAAAGGGAAATATTAGAAAGGGGTGAGTTAAATGGTATGAGGGATAGAGGGCCTGGTAGAGGAGGGAATTAACACAGGAAGTGATAGATAACACTAAAGATTTTCTGGAAAGTTCGTATGAAAAACTACCACTACAGAAGTGTCCTAAAATATAAACATATACACATATAAAAAGAATTTAAATTAGCTTAGCCTAGAGTGGGTAACCATGCTCCACTACACACCACAGATTATAAAATAAAAAGTACAGTGCTGGAAATGGGCAATCTCTACTGGATTTATTGACCAGTGAGGTCCCACCAACCCCCCAAAAGTACAGACTCATGTTATTGTTCGTCCTTACACTCCAGAAGTTTACTTGAGTCATAGAACATGGATAAATCCAGCTGGTGCTGAAACGGAAGCGTCATCTCTACTGGCTAGCTTTCAAAATGCTGGAAGGTGCTATGACACTACCAGAAGAGAAAATTAATCAATAGTATCGAGCTGTGAACTCTGAGAAGTACAATAATAGCATGCTTGGCAGATAAGCTCAGTGTTATCAAAGTGACACGAATGTCCTGAGTGTAACAAACTACTTCCTGATTACACTGAAGATCCAGTTCACAAGATGGAATCCATACCTGGCACCATGATTGGGGCTAAGAACTGAGGGCTAGACAGATCATACGCCCTAGGAGAAAACCTGCAACTGTTACTCTGCTAATGGGACATAGCATTAAACCCACTTCTGATGACTTCTCTTTACATTCACAGATTAGTGTATCCTGCATACCTCAGCAGAGAAGATTCTTTTCAGTAGATGGCATTTAGCATAGAGATCCACAGCTCATCAAAGGGCAAAGAATAACGGACTAAGGAGTGCTCAACCCTAAATGGACATCTATGGCACATCTCCTGCAGCCAAGACTCAGAAATCACTGTAGAAGAGTAGGTTAAAAAAAATATAAGAACCAGAGGCGGCAATTGACTATAAAGAAATAAGGAAATACTGTTTTCCTGAAACAACAGGGAAGTTGCACATTCAACATTGTGATGGCAAGCACAAGTCAACTGAAATCCAAGCAAGGAAAGAACAGAAGGTTAGGATGTCCTACCTTCAGCTGATGAGCTATTGACCATGGATAGTTGTTAGGAGACAGGGTGGTAGTTTTCTAAATGCATGTTCTGTGGGACAATGGTATTGTACCCTGTCACTTGTATTATTTTAATAAAACCCTGACTGACCAGTAGCCAGGCAGGAAGTATAGGAAGGGTGACCAGGCAGGAAGTAGAGGGGGTGTGACAAGAAAGGAAGAATTCTGGGAAGAGGAAAGGCTCTGTCTGCAGTTGTAACCCAGACCAAGAGGAAGCAAGATGAGAATGCCTCACTGATGAAAGGTACCAAGTCACGTGGCTAAGACAGACAAGAATTATGGGCTAATTTAAGATGTAAGAGTTAATAAGAAGCCTGAGTTAATAGGTCAACCGGTTTATAATTAATGTAGACCTCTGTGTGTTTCTTTGGGACTGACTGGTTGTGGGACTGGGCAGAACAGAAAACCTCTGTCAACAGGCATGGACCCTGGTGTGGAAGAGACTCCAGTGCATGGCCACACATCCGAGTACACAGCCAGGACTAATTGAACTTGATGAGTTTTTAAAAAGTGAAGATACAAGGCTTCGTAGGTATGGAAAAGGGAATGAATCTATGAGGTGTTGGAGAGTAGGAGTGAATACAATCAAAATATAATGTATAAAATTCTTAAAGAATTCATAAAAATACTTCCATATGAAAAATCAAATACCAGGCTTTAAAAGATAAAATTTAAAAACAAAATAAACAAAGCATAGACACAAATATAATAAGCCAGGCAAAAGATAGTAATAAACTTGCCATTAGGAATGTTTTTGAAATATTTTAAGAAATAAAATAACTAATCAGTTTATGCCTTCCAAATGCCAGTGTAATATAAAGATATACTTGAAATTTCAGAAACATGTGATGGACAAGTAAGTTACAGCAAACTCCGTAGAGTCCTTTCACGGTTGAAATTCAGGTAAGTACCTAAACTAAAAGTATCAAGAATTTCATATTATACCTGAAGGCCAAGTAAGTACTCATTCTGTGAGCATCAGGTTCTGGGTCCCATTTCCAGAACCACAAAAATAGAAAAATAAAAATAAAGAATAATGTCACACACAGTGTCACCTTATAAAACACATCATATAACATTTCAGTGGTAACTTTTCTGGCTCAACTTGTTTCTTGCACTCATTCCTTTATTTATAGCTTGATACAGCAAGGTTAGTTTCCCAAGAAGTCAGCCTCCAGCTCATTTCATGTACAGTGGAATAACAAGTGGGCCCTCCTTATGCTTCACCTGATTGTGAGTTTGGTGGAAGAAGCTGTAAAGTCAGTTGGGGAACATGATTCAAGCATAAGCTCACGATTGTTTCAGAACATGGGAATAAAACCCTTCAATTTATTCTCATAGAGGCACTTAGATAAAACTCGGCCTTGCCTAATAAAACAAATATTTATTTATTAGACTTATAGATGATTGAGCTTATCTGTATATATGCCATCATTCAGACATCTCAGAGTAACAAAAATAAATGCTAATAGAAGTCAAAAATTAACTACACAAAATTATCTAAGCAAAAATAAATCATCTTGGCCATGAGCTCAGATATTTATTTTTCGTGAAACAAGGGACTCTGCAATCAAGGATGAATAGCAATACTCAACAAACACTTGTTCGTATTTACTCGTTAACCTATTAATTGATGTGACTGAAAAGAATTGTTCAAATCTGATTAAAGAAAGAAAAAGGAAATAGTGAAAGGGGAAATCAATCTGAAGGATAGATTCTAAATTTGAAACACCATCATCCAATATTTCCTGCATATTCTTTATTCCTTGTCACCTGAATAAACACGTCTTTGTTCGCAGCCTAAGAGCTCTGGTTTGTTTGCCTTGCTATTAAACCATTGTTTTCTAGTAACATTATGTAACATATGGAGAGTTGTGTTCAATTGACTTCAAGGCCTAATATTGGAGCAAGAAAAAAGTGCTTGTGCTAATTCCAAGTGATTTAATTGTTAGAATAATGACTTAGCTTATGTAAATCACTTTAGTGCCCTAGGCAGCGGCAGCTGTGGAATCGGCAGTGATGAAGATTGCATTGGGAGATTACACAGGCACATTAAAGCTTGAGCAATCTGGGCTGGAGAGTCCACTTTGGGGCTTGATTTATCTGCTGTGGTTATCTTTAGTATCAGAGCCATTGGGAAACTGCCAGAAGCTACTGAATTATGCTGTGGATGTGGTACCTCAGACCCTTAGTTCCTAATTTAAGGCTAATCGAGTACATGGTGTTCTATACAATCTACAATATATTATGTTGTGGCTAATAAAAAAAAGATAAAGTGTAACCTTTGCTTGGAAATCTATTTAATGCATGTCATGAATTAAAATATTTGTTTTGAGTATTGCTGAATGGATTGTTCATTAGAAAGAAAATAACCTGGATTGAAACCAAGATCTGTAAAGAAGAAGGAAAAGCAAATTATATCAATCCATGCTACGCAGTGCCTTGGCATTTGCCATTCTTAGAAAAAGACACTGAATGGTCGACCATCAAAACAGTTATCTCTAATCCCTTCCTTCCCTTCCACTTCTTCTACATGACATCTAGATGTATGACTTAGGAGCAATACCAAAGGTTTGGAATTATAATCATCTTAATTCAAACTCTCCATCTTAGAACATTCTTAAATCTACATTCAAATAATATCAGCAGTCATTTTAAAACCCAACTTTATCAGGTTTAAATGCATCTCATCACAAAGATCTTTTCGGCCATGCTGAGGACTAAAACACGTGGTACAGATAGCGGCCAATCACTGCTGTGACCTATTCCCTTAGGAATGATTTTTTAAATTGTAAAATTATGCACAGCAATTCTTCTCCCAGTCAGCTCTCTTCAAATCTCTCTGATATTTGCAATGTAGGATTTGCCCACAATGACGTGAAAGGTCAAATATTAAGCTAATCTCATAAAATAATTACTTGGCTAGAACTGAGCCAGGTTCTAGAGCCAACAGGATCTCCTCTTGTCAAGGATCTCCTAATTTCAGACAGGAGCAATACTGAATTAAATACTAGTATTAAAAACCCGGAAACAGATATTGGGGTTAAACCCGAAAATCCGAAAAGCAAAGAAGCCAAGTCACTAGAAAAGTTTTACCTCTACCAAGGCTGAGTAACTGCAAACTGTGCAGACTAAGCACACTAAGCCTCTCTCTCCTCCCGTTTTATATCCACTCTAGTGCTGGGATTAAAGGTGTAAACCACCTCCACCTGGATTTGTTTCCGAGTTGAGCTTGTGTAGCCCGATGTGGCCTTGAACTCACAGAGATCTGTCTGTCTCTGTCTCTGAAGTGCTAGGATTAAAGGCTTGTACCACTGGATGACCTCTAGTGGCTTAGCTTTGCCCTTCTGATCTAATTTAGGAAAGCTTTATTTATTAAAACTGAAATAAAATATCACTATACTGAATGACCATGATCGCAACAGAGGTGAGTAAAGCCCCAAAGGCGAGCTCAGTGAATGCTGGTATAATGGCACGGGAAGAATTAACACTGAAAGCCAGATACACTCAACAAAAGAAGAGCAACCCAGCAACGCCAGGAGAGTAACAAGTTAGAAGGAAACAGCAAAAGGTAGAAAGGGCAACTTTGCTGACCACAATGGGAGTATCTCCTTGTACATTTCAATGTGGGTTTTCCTGAGGATGCTCTCCTTGAAATGATTGAAGGCAGAAAGGAACATTGAAGTTTGTTTTCAAAGTATCTATTTTTACGTGGATAATACACAACAGTCAAAATATTTAGGGCAAGAAAATCCCTAGTAAATTAGGTGGCTGCTGATTTGATGTTTTCCTCATTAATAAGAATTTATAGCCAATAAAAATGGTACTACATAATCATAAAATATGATTAAGTGGCTAAAAGTCTGTAATGACAAGAGATTTAAGATAGTATTTTTATGTACAATCATGTGATTGTTATATGCAAAAAAATGTGCAAAATTTTAAAAGTAAGTTTTATAATATACATAAAACAACCCATATTTTAGTCACATATATATTTATATATGCTATGTGTATTATAATATATATAATAATGCTTTTATAGACACTTATAAACATGTCTGATGATATAGATTGTAAATAACTGGCTTAAATTCATCAGGGAAAATCAAAACTTGTTTATTTTTATACAGAATGGTGACTATATTAAGGCATTTAATGATGTATGCTATTTATTGAGTTTTAAAACCTTTATCCTACAAGCTAAAGAAATATAACCTTTCTAAATCCTTCATAATACCAACAATAAAAACAATGTGAAATAAATGCCATTTAACCTATGGCCTCAAATCTCCATCCTATGCTTAATTTTATTTATAATTAAGTTCACACAAAGGCATCCAAGTTTGGATTTCCAAAAGCTCTAGTCTCCCTTCTGCAAAGGGAAAACAGCCACTGTCATGGAATTGTAGCTAATATAGGCAGTGTTGTTCTGTGTGTTTGGTCAACCATGTGAGGATTCATTTGGTTTTGGTGTTAGCTACTGAACTCATGGCTTTGCTTCATACTAAGCACATGCTAATTCTAAGCTAGGCTTCCGGTCTGTTACTCTGTTTCCAAGCCATAGTCATGTATTCTCAAATGCACTACCTGTCTCAGAACTTTTCGTGCTTACAATGTTAATAAAATTTTAATGCAATAAAAGTATCATTCTGGAGTATCTCCTTATGTTGACGATGTTTGGCTGCAATTAATCTTGCACATTCATTCCCCAAAATCTGCTGATTAAATATGAAAATGAAGTCACTGGCCATGAAATTATTCTTATAAAGGCAATTGTGGCTTTATCATTTGCAGTGATCTGGGTTCAATCACTGACACCAAAAAGCAAAACAAACAAACAAACAAACAAAACAAAGTCAATTGCATTGTTTGTGTACCAGGTGCCAATTCATAAACATAATTTATTGTTAATGAGGCCTTTGGCAAATGAAGTTTGCGTTAGGATATACAGGCTGATCAGAGCATCTGGAGAAGCTTGGACAGCCGGCACACATTTTACGGACGAAAACCATCTTGTATTCTTATAAATCCTGCAATGTTCGTGACTAAAATTTCCTTACGACATGAGAATACTCTTCTCTAAATTAAGAAAAATGACTTCATTCTTTAGGAAACTTAGGTCCAATTGAGAGGCAATATAATAGATTATATGTGCAAAGTTCAGTAAAAATGCCCCCGGGCCTCAGGGCATCCTACAGCATGCAGCAGCTGAGCTGTCAGAAGCCACAGCCTAATATCACAAATGTAATTTTCATCTTTAGAGATATGAATATTTTCATTTTTATCTTGACCAGAATCAGGGCTGCTTATTAATACATGGTGATTTCATACACTTCAAGCTAGAGCACGTCAGAATGCATAAGATAAACCTGAATTTTAAAGAGAAGTTAAGTTCTGAGTAAGTTACTAAATTGGAGAGGAAAAGCACAAACTCTCTTCCATGATGTTTTTCCTCTAGAGTCTGCACTATCTATCCAGACGATCTTACATTATTTGTGCAATTCTGAAACGCCCTTGTATCTCGGGCAGTAGTGCGCTCCTGGATAACTCCTGTCTGAGTGGATGGTTTCTGACGAGCTTCCTCCACCCAGCTGATGAAACAAAGTACAAAGACAGTGACAGAAGGCCCTGAGCCATACACTAGATCACGGATCCTTATGGATGTGCGCATGTCACTGTTTCCTTGAGGAATGAAGATGTTTTATCACTTCTGATATGAGTCACCCAGTTGCCCAGTTATTTGCCTGCATGACCACTGCTACTGTCTTCCTTATAACAGTCATTCTAAAGCCTGTGTTGAAAGTGAACATACTCAAACACATGCTGCTTAAAATATATAAATTCGGGTCCCTCTCTTTAAACTCTGACTTATGAGTCCCTCACAATTTGGTGGGCGAGCATTCTGTGTGGCACGAGTCTCTACAGCATTCTGCCTGCAGTGCACGCTACCCAAATCTGTCAAGAACTACGGGGTTATTTCTGGGCTTTGCCGCCAGCCTATGGAAATTTTAGATCTGGTTCCAGGGACAATCGTGTAAACAATAGTCTCAATAAATGTGCACACAACCTAAATACCCTTGTTTATCAAGGATTCATGGGAAATGGAGTGGAAAGACCTGACAAATTTATTACAAAACATACATATGACAGCCTGCTAAAGCTGTGCCATGGCCTGCCTGGGTATGACCTAGGCCCTTGACAAATGCCATATGGTGGCCAATTGTAATTGCGATTGTTGTACTTCAAGACAATGGGATAACAACAGCTACAAATCAGACTGCCTAATGTGTTATTAATGGCACTGTGGATAGACATGCAGCATGAAAAACAAACAAAAGATGTATTATCATTTTGCATGCACTTATTGTGTTGACCTGCAGAAGACATGTTTTCAATTATTCAGTTTATGTAATCAGAGCCAGTATACAGAGACAACAGCCTCAGTCCAATGTAAGAAATGGTTTCCTGAGATGGAGTTCTTTCTAATCTGGAAGTTTTCAGGAATGTAATGGAGAGGGGTGAGATCAACATAACGGAAGATAAGTAACTTGTAAGAGACAGTAAGGAAGATACCTGGCAGATAAATTTTTATTTCTTAGTTCCTTAAGGTTTTTTTTTTCCACCAATTTAATGTGACAAGCAGAGGGGACAAAAATACCTTCCACTCTGCCTACTTTAGGAAAACCTGGGTTGCCCATTCTCTACCTAGACTCTGTCTAAAAGGAGGGAAAATTAATTCATATCAGGCTAGTAATGTCTGCCTTTTGGGAAACTCTCTGTTCACTAAGAAAAACACATGATACATTAGTATCAGAAAGTCAAACGCAAAGGATGAAGGGAAGAGGGGAAAAGAGAAAGAGGAAGCTAAGGACAAAGAGGAGAAAAGAGAAATGAGATCTAGAACACCAGGATCCTCCCAGGATCGTGTGTGTTGTTTATTAGCTTCCTGCACTGTAACATACAAGAGAGAAAAATTATCCTTACCAAATATTTTCAAAAATGTGACCACAATCTTCATAATTCTCATATTATCTTGTTTGAGTTTATTATATTTTGGAAAGTTGTACCAGTTAGTGTGGCCCATGTGTAAAACTTAAGGCTGAGTAACATTTGGGTGGTTAAGCCTATGAATGCCAATGTGAGGCAAGTAACCATGAAGAGGTTGGTTGTCATATTGAAAGTCCCAGTATCAGAGAAATAACACGAACCACCATTGAAATTCTAAGCAAACACAGAAATTATCAAAGGTCACCATGCATTAGTTATTCATGGAAATTCACAAAAGGAAAGCAGATGCCAGATGTAGATAAACTTTTGTTTGCTGGGCTTATTAACCAGATGCAGAAACTTACTGCCTGAGTGCATAGATACCGCAGAGATATGCACTTTGCAAGAATGCAGACAGGGAGATAGATAGCCTCACTTGACTATGCATAATGCCACGTGATAGCGCATATTGAACAAGTGGCAGGCTTCTGCTTCATGTTTCCATTTACATAATTCAAAGCTTTGACATCATGGAAATATATCATGGGACCGTATCCTGTTACATCATGCATAAGGTTTAGCAATGTGGTTTATAAAAGCCTTAAAGACGGAAGCATGGGGGAATGAGATGCACGTATAAGCAAGTCAAGATAGATGCGAACTCACATTACAAACTGAAAATATTCTTTAGTAGGTCTGGGTATAGAAAATGAATTAATTATAATTATTTGGTGATGTCAGTGTTTTTTGAATAATTAAGAAAAGTACATTAAGGCAGAAGCAAATGATGTAAAAATGAAAACACCATTTTTTAAAAAAAAAAAAATACCACAGTCCTCATTCAAAAAATATAAAGAATGCGCTTGGAAGCCCAGTGTCAGGAACAAAGATTAGATGCCTTAAGTTCATCATACATGTAATAATCAAGGTGTGCTTCATTAAACAGACTTTAGAGAGAAGTGGTTTGGGCCCAGCAATAATTATTTTCTTTGACAAATCTTGAATTTACATTAATGCTTTTAGATTTATGTTTGTATGTATATGGCTGTGTGGATTAATGTACACCACATGTGTGCAGGTGCATGCAGGTTAGAACGGCATATCTAAACTCCTGGAACTAGGACTGTTGGTGGTTTTGAGCTGTCCAATGTCAGTCCTGAGAACTGAACACAGGTCTTCTGTAAGAGCAGTTAGTGCTCTTAACTGCTCAGTCATCTTTCTAGCCTACACTAATATTTTTTTAAAGACTGCAACAAAAATAAAAATCAATATATTAAATAAACTGAGATTGGTAAAGCCATTTAAGATATGTACAAAATCATTTAGCACGTGTATCAGAACTTCCTAAAGTTTTAGACTTTATCCAGACTGCATTGAATTAGCTCTGTCTTAACCCCACATCTTAGACATCATTATCATGTGATAACATTTCTTTTAAGGGGAGAGAAAGATTTTTCTGTATTTTCTGTATAAATAGGTCATGAGTAACTATGGAAGTAAAAGCTATTCACCATAATGAATGGCAAAGCAAACCAACACAGAAGGGAAATGAACAAATGTTGAAGGGGTATATGGTATGAAACCAAAATACAAGACAAATGAATAGTAGTTAAAGGTAATTTGCAAAAGAGAAAGCAGCTTATGTAGGGAGAAAATAAGCAATTAATGAAACAATATAAAATAAAGATTGATCTAAGGAACTGGGAAAGTCGATCACATAAAAAGATGAGCACAAATCACAATCCCAGAGAACCTAAACAACACTGAGGACTCTAAGAGAGACATACATAGATCTAATCTACATGGTAAGTATAAAAGGACAAGATCTCCTGAGTAAATTGGGAGCATGGGGACCTTGGGAGAGGGTTGAAGGGGAGGGGAGAGGCAGGCAGAGGAGCAGAGAAAATTATAGAGCTCAATAAAAATCAATAAAAAAAAAGATTAGCAGAATAGATGGGAGGTACTGAGAGGAGAGGAGGAAAGGAAAACTGTAATCAAGCTGGGAAAAATTAATCAATATAATAAGAAGATGGATTGTCATTTTATTCTTAAGAGAACATTTATAATGTATAGCCATCATGTGATAATCTAAATTCTGTGATCACAGTAAAGACTAAAAGCATATAGAAGCAGGGCGATATTAGTGATATCAAAGAGAGAAGAAGAAAATGTACCTAAATGTACCAATCATCTTGACAATAAAGACTATTCCAGGATGCTGGACAGTAGCTTAAATACTGAAACCCAGCTTCTCTCTCTGTAAGATCATCAGAAGATTGAAAACCTTGGAAAACGCAAAGAAAGAACGGCTGAAGCACACACTCTGTAAATTAAATGTGGGTTAGTCTCGTAGATGATTTTTGCACATAGTAGCAGTTAAGTATTAATACAAGCTGAAATAAAATTTAGAAATATTAACTAATCCAAAAATATTCTATGACAAGACATACTTCTTTTCTTAAAAAAAAAAAAAAAGCAAAAAAAAAATCCCAAATAGTTCTTTTAAAAATTTTGAATAATACATTTTCTGAGAACTTATGGAAACTTGCAATAGATCAGTCAACAATGTATAATTACTTAGAAATTTAAAACACCAGTTGTGGTGTGTGGGGGTGGGTGCATGAGCGAGTGCATGTACACGGATGCATGTGCAAGGGGAGGCCAGAGGATAACACTCCATTCTTCATCGGTGGTTCTTCATCTTTCTTTTTGAGATAAGACTGTTCCTCACAGAATCAGGATCTCACCAATTAGGTAGCCTGGCTGACCAATAAGCTCTGGAGATCTACCAGGCCCCATCTTTCATGCAGCCCAAATGCTAGGGTTAAAGACCCCTCCACTATGCCCAATGGGTGTTGGGGATCTGAACTCAGTCACGTTTGCAAGCTCGGACAGCAAGCACTTTACCTGCTAACTCATTTCACCAACCCTAGAACTAGTTGGTTTTGATTTTTACCTAAGTTTAAATAATCTGTTTTGAGAAAAATTAAATATGAAATAAATACATTTTCCAGGAGAAAGTGAAATAAACAGAGAGAAAAAAAATATTAAACAAATTAAATTTGTCCTTATCAAAAACCATGATGAAGCCAGGCAGTGGTGGCGCACTCCTTTAAATCCCAGCACTCGGGAGGCAGAGGCAGGCGGATCTCTGGGAGTTTGAGGCCAGCCTGGTCTACAAGAGCTAGTTCCGGGACGGGCACCAAAGCTACAGAGAAACCCTGTCTCGAAAAACCAAAAAAAAAAAAAAAAACATGATGATAACGCAGGCACATATTTAATCCTAAGTACTAAAATAAAACCTGAGAGTGAACATTCATCTAATACCCTAGCAGATCACTAATACCTACATTGATCCTACTATTCGTGATCCTAGAGAAGCTAGGCGAACCCAAAGAAAAACATATAGTTATCCTTCTGGATATTGGAAGTAGACAAGATTGCCAGGCAAAAATTGGGAGCTTGGGGGTGGGGGTGGAGGGTAAGGGGAGATGGGGAGAGAAGTGAGAAGGGGAGGATGGGGAGAGCTAGGGGGAATGGGATGGTTGGGATGGAGGAAGGGTGAATATGGGAGCAGGGAAGTATATATCTTAATTAAGGGAGCCATTTTAGGGTTGGCAAGTGACTTGACTCTAGAGGGGTTCCCAGGTGTCCAAGGAGATGTCCCCAGCTTGTTCCTTGGGCAGCTGAGGAGAGCGCACCTGAACTGGCCCGATCCTATAGCCACACTGATGAATATCTTGCATATCACCCTAGAACCTTCATCCGGCGATGGATGGAGATAGAGACAGAGATCCACATTGGAGCACTGGACTGAGCTCCCAAGGTCCAAATGAGGAGCAGAAGGAGGGAGAACATGAGCAAGGAAGTCAGGACCTCAAGGGGTGCACCTACCCACTGTGACAGTGGGGCTGATCTAATGGGAGCTCACCAAGGCCAGCTGGACTGATGGAGCATGTGATCAAATCAGACACTCTGAATGTGGCTGACAATGAGGGCTGACTGAGAAGCCAAGGACAATGACACTGGGTTCTGATCCTACTGCATGTACTGGCTTTGTGTGAGCCTAGTCTATTTTATGCTCACCTTCCTAGACCTGGATGGAGCGGGGAGGACCTTGGACTTCCTACAGGGCAGGGAACCCTGACTGCTCTTTGGACTGGAGAGGGAGGGGAAGGAGGAGTGGGGGAAGGGGAGGGACATGGGAGGAGGAGAGGAGGTGGAAATTTTTAATAAAAAAATAAAAAAATAATAGACACATACACACACAAACATATATGAATAAGATTATTCTGTATATTCTTATACAAGTCTGGGTGTGTGAATGTGCAACTATTTTTGCATATGTATGTGTAAGTGTGGTGTGTAGGCATGTATATATGCATGTTTGCATGTCTATGCTTGTATATGAGTGCATGCATGTATGTGCAGGCTTTATGTTATCATACATATATGTGATATATATATGGCGCACATACACATATGTCAACATAAGGCAAGTTGTAAGAAATTTCAGTGACCATGAAGGCTTTGAGTCTTGGCCCTCTTCTATATTTGGGATATGTGACAAAAGAAAACCAAACAGATGAATAAATATCACACCTTGTACAATTTTGTTTCTACAAAATATGGGAAGTACAATATAAAATCCTTACTAAAATATTAGTAATATGACTAAAATTTTATATTAAATTATGTTTAAATTCTTAACCTCTAATTTCCTTGGGATGGTTACTTCATTATTCTCACACTAGAAATAAGCCTCTAATAAAATTCTTTCTCTAATAAAAATGTCAAACTTATGATATAAATGTGCACATTTTGTCCATCAAGAATTCTCACACTTAACTCAGAAGCATTTCCCCCACAGAATTGAAATAATAATAATAATAATAATAATAATAATAATAAAGAAGTAGGATGCCACAGAGATTTAACTTCCAAGCCCATCAGTTATGCCATTTGTTCACATTGTTGGTCACTGTTAGAAATGTTTCCTTGTTTGTAAGATGATACCAATGTCCAGGTCCTGTTATTATCTTAAGAACAAAAGTACAACGTGAGGCACGTTTTTTGATCAGCCATGCTTACTTATAACTTAATGATGGACATAAATACAGAGAAACAGGTCCAAGACAGTTTGTTAGAACTGCTAGCAATGAAGTGAAATCCTTAAGGTGGTGGAACTTTTCTTTATCTATCCCTGTTTCTCATATGCACTTCTAGTCTGACCCCAGCGAGATACTTCAGGGCAGCAGCAGTGGTGCTCCTACCAGCTGAGGGCAGGGGATGCTATTGGAAATTAAATTGAAAGTTGTGCATTGTTGTTCTGTTTGGGGCTGACTTTGGGGAGGGACAGGAAATGGCAGTGGGTGTCAAGAATGAGCTAGAGTCTGCACTGTTGAACAAGGAGCAGTAATGCTGCATGCCTCGGGCTTAAGAAGAGAGAAACACCTTATGGAATTCATTAGCTGTGTGGATTCCTCAGCCATGACTCTGTGGCAGCCTGGAGGATTGCAACAAAGTTGTCAGCAGGCAGCTCTTTTGGTCACTGGAATCTAGGGTGACCCTTTCATCAGAGATCATTGATTCTTTTTTTATGTGTATGTGTGTGTGTGACCCCCAAGGCATCTTTGTTCATGTTAAGATAGATGCAAAGAAGAGAAGAAAACACACACAACAATTTTACCAACATTTTTAAGCAAAGCTAAAATTCAGTCTTCTAATTCTTCCAAAGTGAAAATGTGTTCTGTATCTGAAGTTACTACATCCATCCATCCATAAACCATGCTGGCTTACATGCTGCAGATACACGCAGCTAGTTTGATTTACGAACACTCTACTGAGAACTACATAGCATAGTTTCTATCTTCTGAATGTTTGGCTCTGGGGATGACTTCTGCGACTATCATTGTGTGAGAGACAAACAAAATTGTTTGCCCTGATTTGTCATCTGCAATGTATTTTTAAGATGAATTATGCAAATTAGAACAACGAACTTCTAAAAGAAAAGCAGCTGTCCTCATATTCCTGATGTTGAACTTAAAGCTACGAGAAATGTAAAACTATCTGAGAGCTAATGGAGAGTAACCAGGCAGAATTCTAACCCACTGTTTCTTACTTACATTTCAAATCTCTTCTTGTAGCTTAGCGTTTGTAACTACTTGGATATATACAGAAAATGGAAGGGCTGCCACAATTTTAAAACCGCAATTCTTTATACTGTTTTCACTTGAGGAAAGAAGATTTTATATCTCTGTGTTTGATTAGGAAAAATAACGGTTTCCTGTTGCTGCTAGAATAAATTACACAAGGAGAGTTGCTTAAAACAACACAGATGCATTATGTTACAACGTAGAGGTAAGACATTGAAAATGATTCTGTTGGGGTCAATGTGTCAATGGGGCCTGTGCTGCGGTCTACAGAAGGATCCCATCTTGCCTTTCCAATGTCAAGAAGCTGTCTGCACCGCTTGGCTCATGGCCTTACTGCCTCCAAGGCCAGCCATGATCCAAGGAGTCTGGTCCATCTCATTACTCTGAAGCCGACTCTCTACCTTCTGTATCGCACTTATAAGGACCCACATTATGACACTGGGCCCACCCAGAGGTACAGGAGAATAGGGTAGGGAGTAAGGTCAAAATTAGAAGATAAAAGAAACCATTAGTCAAGGAGAAAGACATGAAACCTCCCTGAACAAGCCAACATGCATGGGACAGCATGTGAGAGAAAAGCCAGCACTAAGCAATGAGCCATAAAATATTATAACCCTCTCTGCTTGGAACCACTGAGCCTCTGATCTTCCTCCCAGTTCTGACCTATTTCCTTTCTTGGCAATGGTTTCTTTCCTAATAACTTGTCTTTCTTCACCACTATCCATATATCCAAGTTCTTGTTGCAGGACAAAAGAATGTAGAAATACCAGAAGGTACTCACTGGACTCCATTACACATCTACGGCCCAGACACATTCTTCTCATCTCAAGAATGTTAACTTGGTAACATCTGCTAATGCAGAGCAGTGCAATGAAGGAAGTCATTCATTATCTAGGTCACAGCACATGCTCGTCTTTGTAGGTCATTATTTAGTATAATACAGGTGGGTTTGAGTTATCAGAAGTCTCTAAGTAAGCCAGGCATGATGGTGCACATCTGTAATCCCAGCACTGAAGAGGCAGAGGAAGGCAGATTTCTGTGAGTTCCAGTCACGTTGATCTACACGGTGAGCTCCAGGACATCCAGGGCTATATAAAGAGACCCCCATCTCAAAACAAACAAACTACATCTGTGGTGTGGGACAAGGGTGAATAAGTCAGGGAAATATAGAAAGGTTTAGTGTGTTACTGACACATCCCGGGAAGAGTTGTAACTTTCTCTATGTATGGAGTGCATGACTATAGCACAAATACTTAGTAACCTGGAAGACTATAAGTACCACAACAGTTTAGGGTGCATAGTAACATCGCCATATGTGTGCGCACGCACGTGTGCATGCTTGTGCATAACTTTTGATAGTACACCTACAGTCCTTAATACAAATTGCCTTATTATCTACATCAATGTATATGTTCACATAAAAGCCAGTATACTTAGAATACTGTCTACATTCTAATGCTACTGTTGGATTTATTACCGCATATATTTGATTTTCACTTAGTTATTCTCATCTGCTGTTCCTAATCAGTAGTAAACGCACACAAATGCATCCAGATTACCACATATATGGGTAGTTAATAAAGTTAAGAAGCTGTTTCCCCTAGTATGTTCGGGTCCTTCTAATTTCAGTAAATTCTAGTCCAGTTTCTGTCATCAGCATCTGCATTTTGTTGTTGAGTGTCCATGTGCTGCCTAACATCACAATGCCCACTTACAGCACGATGGGAATTTGGGGGATTAAAGCCCCTAAAATAGCCCTTGGCTGCTAAACCCATGACTAAGAAGAATTGGTGAGTAAATTTATATGCATCAATCCCAGTGCTTTAAGCTAGGATTACACCCAGGCACGTGTTCTATACCATCCTCCAGAGTTTGCCCATAGAATTAAGCTTCAGCTTCCCTCAGTGGCAATCCTTTCTTATCCTGTCCCAATTTGTCATCCCCTTGCCAGTTAACCTAGAATCCCTCCCTCAGAAAACTCTTCCTTCAAATAAGTCTCAAAGTTTACTTCTGGGAAAGATTTAAACTAAGTTAATCACAAATATTTATGGGTAGATCCATAACTGATTGATATGCTACGCAATTTCTAAAAATCGTACATGCATATGTGATTAGATTTTGGTTCATTCTTCTTTGCTTGTCTGTTTTGTTTTTGAGAAGCAGTCTGGCTATTTAATCTATGCTGGCCTTGGTCTGGGGACCCTCTTTTGCCTCCACCCCCGCACTGCTGAGATTATTGACATATGCCCCCACATCTTATCACTGACTTTAAAGGGAATAGGCTTTCCTGGAACTGCAGCTGCTCTTTTGTGGAGCTCAGCATGAATCTAGGGCCTTAAATATGCCTGGCAAGTATGCTACTCAGATGCTCATATTGCCTTAGTCCATATTTAGTGTTATTCAAATCTTGGCTGTGGCTAGTCTACAAAGAACAGATATTTATTTAGAACAGTTTTGAGGGTTAAAAGTCAAAGATCAGACAATACACTAAGGGGTATCTTGTGAAGGCCTTCTGGCTTAGTCACCCAGTGTGGCAGATGGCATCTACATGGCAAAGACTTCAAATGGGAAAGAGGAAGGAGAAGAGTGAGGAGCCAGCTCACTGTGCTACAATGCTGCCTGTTTTGTGGGAACTAAACCATCCTTCAAGAACCCTATTAGCCTCTTCCAGTAGTAATACTCACCTGAGGTAACCATCCCTCAGTTTTTAACAGTGCTGACAACACATTCTGACTGTCACATGACACTTATGTAACCGTAGGCAAATTCTTGGCTTTTAAGATCTATCAGATCATAATAATGTCATTAAACTTAAAATAGTATTCCATGATCTTATAAAAAGTTTACAATTGAATAAAAAATACTAAGTGTTTATAGACAGTGTTAGAAACCACTTTAATCTGTGGGTGGCATGTGCCAGGAATCCTAGCAGAATCGGGAGAGTTACAAGGTAACACAACAAGTTTCAAGCCAAGCTCAATTATACAGTAAGACCCTCTCTCAAAATAGAAAAGAAAACGATATGGCAAAGAGAATGAAGAAAAATAAATTTCTCTCTAAATTATGAGCATTCAGCTATACACAGCTATGAATGGGATCCTTCAAAGCTTTGGAGTTGTTTTATATAGAGGGAGATAAAGTCAATTAGGAAATATGCAAATAAAGAAAAAATAATCAACATTATGCTGAAAATAGAGGGCCATGATAGGAACTGGGTGGTTACTTTGGAAGAGAAAAAGAAAGTGTACCCCCCCCCAAGGAACTGGCATTGAAGCCGGACCCTCAACACAAAGCAGATCCAGCCAGGCTCATCTAGGGAAGAACATTCCAAGCTCTCAGAAAAGAATGCGATTACAAAACAGACAGAAAGAAAAAGCAGCATTCTTCTGAAAATGGTGTATGTGGCAGCGTGGTGGAAATATAAACCACAGAAGTACTTAGTGGTCAAAGCAGGATGGGTTGCATTATACTCCGTGCTAGCGTTATCTAGGGATGGTGTTTCTTCACAATTAGAGAAACATTCTGTCTTCCATGGACAGATTTGACTTGAAGATGCAAAACAATGAAAGAGGAGGAGAAGGGGAAGGAAAAAGAGGAAGAAGAGGAGTAGGAGAAGAAAATGAAGAAGACCAGTCAGATTTTTTTCTGCAATCATGAGAACAGAGTATAATACTAACTAACAGTTGAAATGCAAGGAATACATGGATTTAAGATGCATTTTAGAGAAAGAGAAAAGATGACTTGCTGATAGATTACTCGAGGATTTAGGCAATAATATTAAATGAAAAAAATCAAAGATTTTAATAAATTCATTTTAATTAGACACACACGCTCAATGTCGGACACATAGGAAGCACCCAGTAAATGAAATGATAACCAGACACATAAAGAAAGAGGATTAAAATACAGATCACTTAACTGAGATACAAGGTGAGTGTATGCTAATAGACAGCAAAATAAGCTAATGGATAAAACAATTATTTCTTAACATATTCTTTTTTCTACATGAGGATATCCATATTGTAGATCCATCTAACTAGGTTGTTAATGTTAAATCTATAAAAAACCAACTGGGTGGTGTTGGCACACAAACAGGCAGGTCTCTCTCTGAGTCTGAGGCCAGCGTAATCTACAAAGAAAATACCAGGACAGCCAAAGTTGCACAGAGAAACTCTGTCTTGAAAAACAAAACAAGCAAACAAAAATCTATAAGAAAGTCACACATATGACACTAGTCCTCAATGTAATACATGCTAATTGCAAACTGAATAGATCATAATCACTATGAAAGTTAGAAGATGTGAGATCCCTGGGTCTGTGCTTATATGAGCATAGATACAATTTATATCACGAGGCATTTAATTCAAACCAAAGGTTTGATCTGTTAAAACTATAACAAATAGACACAATCAAAAACAAAGCTTACACTCCCAACAGAAGAATATTGGTTCAATCATAGGCAACTAAATTCTAATGGAAATTCTAAAGTATTCATTTATTCAATAGAGAGATTAATGAACCCAAAATGCTATCCTCAACACACACATACAGCACGTACTCACTAGTAACATTTACCATTATTCCACATCATCTTGTGATCAATTTTAAACGATCTCTTTCTTCTTCTGAATATATCTTCAACTACCTTTCTTCATAGCTTCTTCAGAGTCTAATTTTTTTTCACATGTCCTCAACATATATTTATTCCTAATTTTGATGGGCAACAGCCTCTTTAAACAACCTGAAACTATCACAAACCGAATCATTTGGCCCCTTAAGTATTCTTTGTTAGAACAACTTACATTCAGAAAGTTTATAGAGTCAATGTCTGTTGGGGAAATTTTGTCTCTTCTTTTCCTTTTTTATTCCATAGAGGTGAATGCACAATCTCACTGAAGGTTTTCTGTGTTTCATAATCTGAAATGATGTAGTTTACATCACAACATTTTCTTTGGTAAACATCCATTCAATAACATAGGCTTGTTTAATACAGAATTCTAAACAAAAACAGTCACTGACATGGAATGCAGCGAATGTGCAAGTGCATCATTAGTGGACAGAAACTAGTAACGCATGATTACATAGCTGAAGGCTCATCTTAGTGAGCAAATCTTTCAACTGTCTCTGATTTTCTTCATAGGATATTTTTTTTCTAATCATTCTGACTTCTGATACACCTTATTGCTTTGCTGCTTTACCAAATGAACACTAGAGCTTTAACGTACTTCCTGGCACTAAACTTGTATTTAGAGGAACAAGTACCAAGCATCAATCATAGCAGACAGTCGTGAGCATCAGGGCATGCACACTTTCAGTGTTGGCAGTTGGCACTAGAACACTTCCATGCTGACAAAAACTAAATTAAATGTGATTATCAATCTTGATCCATGTCGGGAAATCTATAAGCTGCATTTGTCAGTAGATTCCCAAGTCAGCCCCATTTTGGACTTGGTGCTTTGCTTGGATGGGTAACTTGTTCTAGGAAACGCATTTTTCTTCCAAATCTTAGATACAAATATGAGCCCTTTCCATAACGGCTACTTCTTAGCCTGTGAAGTATTCAAATACCAGACCTTACTGCTATCTGTGTTGTCAAATGCTTTTCTCTTGAAATGCTCAGGGTCAAGCCCTTTTTTGACATGGCCACCATCAAATGATCATTCCTAGAAGGTAATCAGGCTCCTTCTAAGCATTCATCTTCAGTTAGTAATTGTTTGGCTCTTTTCTAGACTCCCGAGCTTATCCCATCCAGAACAAGACCAATAATAACAGAGCTAAGGTGCTGCTTGATCAGTGAAGCATGAGGTACACATGCAAGAGAACTTGAATTCAGATCTCCAGCACCCACGTGAAAAGATGGGTATGGTACCTGCCTGTAATCGCAGTGCAGAGAAGACAGAGAGAGAAGATCCCTAGGGCTTAATACCCAGTCAGTCTATCCAGTGACATCTTGGTTCATTGAGATACCCAATCTCGTGAAATAATGGGAGTAGCAATTTGAGGAAGATACCCAGTAGCAACCGCAGGCTTCTGGCTTCCAAAGTATGGGTAACTGCATGGATACCTACACATACACACACACACACACACACACACACACACACACACCAGAGTTGCAATCACTTACCTATAAATCAACTATTATTGAAATACATTTAAATGCTTCTGGAGAATTTCCTTCTGAAAGTAATAGAACTTTCTGCTAAGAGCCTGTATCCCAGTTATCTACCTTAAAGAAGAAAGCTAGTGAAAATGGTAAAGACACAACTAAATCACAAACACTTATAAATACACATGAAACTAAGATAACTTCCTGGAAAAAAATCTTAGCACCATAAATTGTAGTACAGTGTAGTATTGTGAGAATAAATAGCCCTTATTTGTTAGATAATTAGACAAGACTAGAAATTTTCTCCTATGTTAGATATTCTTGGATTTAATCCATTAATTCACATAATTATGAAACCTGTTTTCGAAGACGTCATTTAGCTACCATGGCTTTCTTACCATGATGGAACATGAGTTTAATTAAATTATTCTTCCCTTAGTTGTTTCTAATTGTACTTTATCAAAACTACAGGAAATTAAGTACTATTAATATCAACGGGAAATAGTTCATATATGAATATGAGACTTGCAGCATTTTTTTTTTTTTTGGTTTTTCGAGACAGGGTTTCTCTGTGGTTTTGGAGCCTGTCCTGGAACTAGCTCTTGTAGACCAGGCTGGTCTCGGACTCACAGAGATCCGCCTGCCTCTGCTGGGATTAAAGGCGTGCGCCACCACCGCCCGGCTGACTTGCAGCATTTTTATAAGACTAGAATGAAAATCTCTTTGTTTGGGATGTCACTAGCAGTCAGATAAGAGAGATTCTTGAGAGCATGGAGAATGAGTAAGATGAGAGAGTAAACTTGATGGACACTAACATGAATCAAAATAAAGAACATATAAAATGATTATTAATTGTATTCAAAAATCAGGAAACAAAGTGTTTAAGTACATAGGATTAGATAAAAATAAGTCAATGAAATCTTTTTGACAAGCATAAGTATGTTTTCAGCAGTCCCAGAGTGCTGACAATACCCAAACTGGACTTTGAAAACCAGAAAGAGGTACGGCACCTTAAACTTTGGTCTCTGAAGTGTATCTACTAAATGTCAACTCCCAGTCAGCAAATGTGGATCAAACCAGCCAGAGCTAGCAAGAGCTCCAGACAATACACTGTGGCATATTGGGATATAACTGAAGTGACCTGCTTTAATTTTAGCTGACTATCAGAGGTTATACAATGTTCTATTGCTGTGAAGAGACACCATGACCACAGAAACTCTTACAAAAGAAAGCACTTAACTGGGGCTGGCTTACGATTTCAGAGGTTTAGTCCATTCTCATCATGGTGGGGAGCATGGCTGCATGCAGGCAGACATGGTGGAGAGGTAGCGGAGAGCTATACATCTGAATCTGCATGTGACACACCAGTCAGACTTGAGCATCTGAGACCTCAAAGCCTGCCTATAGTGAACACTTCCTCCAACAAAGTCACACCTACTCCAACAAGGCCTCAACTCCTAATAGTGCCACTCCCTAGAAGTCTCCGGCATCCATTTTTATTCACATCACCACATCAATGTTAGACAGAAAAGAGAGACAGGAGTATTTGAAGAACAACTGTCTAGGGTTTTCTTTTTTTTTTAATTTATTATGTATACAATATTCTGTCTGTATGCCTGAAGGCCAGAAGAGGGCGCCAGACCTCTTTACAGATGGTTGTGAGCCACCATGTGGTTGCTGGGAATTGAACTCAGGACCTTTGGAAGAGCAGGCAATGCTCTTAACCACTGAGCCATCTCTCCAGCCCTGTCTAGGGTTTTCTAAAGCAGAAAAACTCATTAGGCTTTTTGATTCAAGAACTGCTATGAACTTCACAGATGCAAAAAGAGATGACCTTAAGTGCTTAAGCAATAATAGCATGCATTCAAGTTCATGTTAAACGACAACTGGATATAGCTCTGCAACAGATTATTACTAAATATGAAATTAGAGAATTAAGCAATGCATCTTGATTCAAGATATAATTGATATAATAACAAAATACAGTCCAAATGGAAGCTTCAGGGAGGTATCATTTATGACAGGAGTGACAGGATGAACAATGAGGAGAGAAGATGCTGATGCAGCCAAATATGCAAATGAAAAAACTAATCTCAATCCCTTTCCTTTGCCCTGCACAGACAGTTATAGGGGGACTATAAATATTAATGTGAGAGCAAAAATAATCGAGCTTCTAGAAAGCTGTTTTCATGAAACTGGGCATATGCAGTATTTTTTTTAAATCAAGACATAAAATCAAATAAAATAAGAAAGAGGAAAAAACCCGGTATTAAAATTAAGAAACTCCAGTTTTTAACTTCATTGCTATCATTCTTTAAAAATCTTGTTTTAAGCAGAGAGCCATCCTAGGGCCTCACATAGAATAGAATAGACATGCAATGTGATTTATATCTGCAGTGATCATTATACCTGTGTTGAGATTAACATTCTCTATAGAATGTAAGCATAGACTCCTTTAGACATTGGCATTTAGATCAGAGACTCCAGAACTTGGGAGAAAGTGGCAAGACCTTGGAAATATCCTCAAGACTGAATCAAAAGACTAGACCGCCTGACGATTTGGACATAGGGTGAAAATGAAATAAAGGAAAACTTCATGAACTTCTACTTGAATATTTTAATTTGCTGCAGCTGAATGAGCTGGAGAAAGCCGTGTATAGAGCAAATGTGACCAAGAAGTGGGGAGTCCACTAACTTGGTTCTGAAAGCCCTAATCTTGTTAGAGTAATAATATCAAATAAGAAATTGATCATAATAAAGTTAAGAAGGTAGGTTCAGACGGGGATGGCGAATTCGGGAAAATTTATAAAGTGAGAACAAAAGTTCTGAGAGTGAGTAGAGATTTAAGTAAACTAATCAAGTAAATAAATTAAGTAGATATATAATAGAGATATTTCCGTATTTAAAAGGTGAAAAGGGTAGGTAGATGACTGAGCCAATGAAGTGCTTGACACACAATGTGAGGAACTGAGTTTAATCCCCAGTACCCAGATAAAGATATGGCATAATGGCATACACTCAACCGCAGTGCTGGGGAGGCCGAGACAAAAGGATACCTAGGGCTTGCTTCTCACCAGTTCTAGAAGATTGTCCAACTTCAAGTTCAGTGAAAGACTCTGTCTCTAATGACAGATGAAAAATGATGGAAGAAGGCATGCCACATTGATCTCTGGTATTCGCACTAGTATACAGACACACACAGAAACACACACACACACACTGATACACACTAAATTAAAGAAAGAAAAACATAGCAAGTGGTCTCCTGTGCCCATGTTTTGTAGAGTACTTCCCACTTTCTCTTCTATCAGGTTCAGTGTGTTCAGACTGATATTGAGGTCTTTAATCCATGTGGACTTGAGTTTTATGCATGGTGATAGATATGGATCTATTTTCATTCTTCTACAGATTGACATCCAGTTACCTAGTAACACATGGTTAATAAATTCAATAAATCATACTCTTACAATGTTTGATAAAAAAAAATCCCTGTTAGAAATAAGTTCCTCAGGCAATTTTCAAAATACTGGGCAATTATATAGGATTATAAACCAGTAACTATGGAAATTAAACTAGAATAAATGCTCAATCTCTTGGTTGTTACTTGGCTCCTATCGCTTTTAGTCCAATGACCTCAAAATACTTAGAAGAGTTATACCAGCTACAACCAGATCCTCTTCTCTCTGAAGCAACTGAGTAGCCTCTATAAATACTATTACTTAAAAGTAGGATTTTATGCTTTAAAAAAGACCTTTTGTTATTAAAAAAGCATTTTATGATATATTTGGCAATTATATTTGGTTCTGAGAGACTTTCATTTCAAATTTGGCAAGACATTTAGGATGAAAAACATAAATTATAATATTACTGAACCTGTTATTATGGAAACATTTTATGATAATAGTCACCAGAATGATCTTTAAAAGTATTTTCAGCAACTTGATTTGACTACCCCTGAAGTCACTTTTGCAAAGTGACCTGGCATTTCCAGTGATGACAAATGGTGTTGCCATGAGACAGCAGAGCAAAATAAAGCCCCAAGGTAAAAGCACATTACATGTCTCAACATTGGTATTATCTACTTTTGGGGCCCCATCTCTAAAAAAAAATAACTGAGCTATTTTAGAAGCTAACTCACTGTGCAGTAGTTTTAATAGATTACAGTTTAGAGTTTAATTAAAATTATGGAACTGTGCTATGGCTGGTGAATAGTGAGGTTCGTCATGATTCGTTCCGCTTGTGATTACCACCTTTATGCCCACAAAGTGACTATTCTCACTGGATGCCACAAGTTCTCATGAGAATCATGCAACATCCTCTTACTTCATACTACATGGAAATTAAAATAACTGATAATTATGTGGGGCTTGCCTCTCTTATAGCAATCATTTATTGAGCATCTTTCAAATCAGGAATCAATGTTAAATGTAAACTCTAATGTGGACAACACTGGAAACATCAGCCCATTTGAAAGTCATCCTATGAAAACAGTTCAAAACATTAAGGGCACATAATCCAATTGCAGGTGAAAATTCAAGTAATGTAAACCAGTCAAGTCATAGTTAGGAAATTAAATGAGAAAATGCTCAAATTTCAAATGTTCTTGGAAGAATAGATGTTTTCAGCTCTAGTTTAAATGCTTTTCCTGCCAAGACCCATTACATTTAATATGCAGTCTATGTAGTGAAAAAGTATTTTACATATTATTATTTAGAATTAGAATAATAGGAGATGGAGAGACGATGGCACAGTACTTAAGAGTTTTGTTCTCAAAGAGGTTCTGGGTTCAGTTTTCAGCACCCACATGGTGGCTAGCAACTGCCTGTCACTCCAAATCTAGGGGACCTGAAGCATTCTTCTGACCTCCAAGGGCACAAGGCAGACACACGGTATACACATATACATGCATGAGGACGAAAACATTCATACACACAAAAATAAATAAATCTAATTTTTGGGAATTAGAATCATGAAATCAATAGGGTGAAATATCAAGGATAACAAGTAAATAGAGACATGTGTTCCTTTTTTCATTAGCATTACAAATTCACTAAGCACATTTTTAAGCTTCTGGTTTTCTTAATTTTTTTTTTAGTGGGTAAATCATAGAGTTCAAAAGTGACACACATATATACTGTTAAACACACATGAAGAGTTCCATAGTGCCACATTGGACCCAATAACATAGGATTCCACTTGAGAACAGAAAACATTAATTTATTACCAAGAGAGACTGCAGTGCATGTGTACCGGGAGTGCCATAGCAGTGCTAAAAATGTAATCATATACCTGACTTGAAGACTTGCCTTTTATTTTTTGCCATAATCACATAGTGCATGGCTGTGATCTAGCATCAAAGCTCACTTTTCTTTTTTTTTTTTTTTTTGTTTATTTTTTTTAGTTGTTGAAAAAAATTTCCGCCTCCTCCCCATTTCCCTCCCCGTCCTCCCACACGTTGCTCCCTCCGCTCCCTCCCCCACTCCCCTCCCCCTCTCTCCCTCCCCCTACTCCATTCCCCCTCCCTCTCAAGACTGAAGAGCAGTCCAGATTCCCTGCCCTGCAGGAAGTCCAAGGTCCTCCCACTTCTATCCAGGTCCAGGAGAGAGATCATCCAAACAGGTTAGGCTCCCACAAAGCCTAGTTCGTGCATTAGGATCGAAACCCAGGGCCATTGTCCCTGGCTTCTCATCAGCCCCCATTTTTCGCCATGTTCAGAGAGTCCAGTTTCATCCCATGCTTATTCAGTCCCAGTTCAGCTGGCCTTGGTGAGCTCCCAATAGATCAGTTCCACTGTCACAGTGGGTGGGTGCACCCCTCGTGGTCCTGACTTCTTTGCTCATGTTCTCCCTCCTTCTGCTCCTCATTTGGAACTTAGGAGTTCAGTCCGGTGCTCCAATTTGGGTCTCTGTCAAAGCTCACTTTTCATACAATAGCTCAGCATTTTGACTGAAGAATACTAGGTCATGGTCCATACAGTAAGAAAGGAAAGAAAATTCTCAGTGAGAATCAATACTGGAAATTTTTCTGCTTTCACCTTCATGCATAGAAAATAAGAAAGTGAAAGAATGTTGAATACCATTATGTTGCATAGACTAATATAATATTTACCTAATTTTGTTTTATTTAAATGAAACCTCACTGTTTTAGTGCTTTCTGAGAGCAATAGTCTTCCCAAGATTTTCCCTTCTCTATCATGCATCTACTTTTGACACATTAAAATTAGTGAGTTCAAATCCTCATCTGTATGAATATTTCATGTAAAAATGCTTTCTGCAAATTAGGTTTTAAATCTTTTGGACATGCATAGTAATATCAATCTTACTAAAATCCCAGTGTTTGGAAAACATTAACCTTGTAAGCAAATCTAAAAAGAGTACATCAAGATTTTAAGTCACAAAACGGTAAAATATCTAGAAACCAAAAAAAAAAAATGCAACCAATACTGCCAGTATTCTAATTAGATTCTATTCTCCATTTCTTCCTTATAAGGAGCATTTGGACATCTTGGAAGTCACTGAGTTTTTGCTTCGCAGAAATTAAAGATGGTTTAAAAAAAGACAGTTCTGATCAAAAATTATTTTTGAGAAGCTTTGCCTTTCTGTTGAGGTATTACCACCCCACCGCTACCCTGCTCCTCCATTTATCTTTCCTTGCAATCAGCTATAATGTTATGGAGGCCTAAGAGTCACTGCAAACATGAAAGGGGAAACACAGTAAAGAAAACCAAACTCATGCTAAAATGAACAACTGAAGATGAGACTGAAGTCCAGAATATTGGCAACATATGCCAGAGAGAAAAATCTATGCTGTAGTGTATCTTAGCCACCCACGGAGGTTGTTTGGTTATTGTTTAGTAATAAACTCCAATTTTTCAGCAGCTAATTGATTGATAATCTCAAAATATTGTGTAAAATCATTTGAGATTGAAATAAAACTATTTTATGGTTTTGACATAACTATTAAAAGTTCTTTCTAGTATCAAAGAACAGGAGTATAGAAGAAAGCTTGGGAAAGAAGTATAGATGTAAGTTTCTGTCTCACCTGGTCCCAGAGTTGTTCAGTTTCAAATTGTTTGGTCTATTGCTCAGGGTTATAATTAATAAGTTATTACTACTTAAATTAACCCATATTTCTGATCTATGTTTAGCCACATGCCTAGGTACCTTTTCTTAGTGAGGCATTCTCATCGTGTTTCCTATGAGTCTGGCTTGTGTGCTCTCTTTCCTCTTCTCAGAATTCTCTAAGTCTGGTCACCCCACCTATACTTCTTGGTTACTAGCCAATCAGTGTTTTATTAAATTAATATAAGTGACAAATCTATGCAGTGTACAAAAGAGCATTCTCCCACAGCAAAGAAGAGCAAGGAATGTAGAAGGAAATGTTGAAATGTAGGAAGGCAAGGAGGAAAATGATAATGAGCACACTTGATCAATGAGAAGCAACCATGATTCTGGGACTTCAGCTCATTCATTAGGATAGGATTATGCTCAATACATATTCACTTAAAATGTTTATTTTCAGAAACCCAGACATACACTTAGAAAGACAACTTCAATTCAAATAAAAATGAATGGCCATTTAATATCCCATGCATGTGAAATTTAGATGTTCTCAGCACATGTCTAGGGGAGGAAAAAGTAGAAACCATAATCATCAATGATATAGATTATAAATGAGTTTTATGCCCACATATTTGCATATTATGTATTTCTTAAACATTGTACACTCTAGGATCACTTAATTTACATCAAAGCAAATGATTTCAATACAATGAATACTGTGTGCAGTTAGGGCATCCTGTCAATCATTCAAAAACTGTGTACAGTTAGGGCATTCTGTCAGTTAGTCACTCAGCAACTGTGTACAGTAAGGGCATTCTGTCAGTCATTCAAAAACTGTGTACAGTTAGGGCAGCTATTTCAAAATTCATAGAGTTTTTCAAATATTCATAGGAAATAAAGTGTAGACAGCATATAAAATAAAATAGCATGATACTAAACCTTTAAACAAAACAATGGAATCAGAAAAAGTATGACCAGTCTTACCAATTATAATGATATAATTTGCCAGGTGTGGTGGAACACACCTTTAATCCCAACACTCAGGAAGCAGAGGCAGAGACAGGTAGAGCTCTGATTTTGAGGCCAGCCTGATCTAGAGAGCAAGTTCTTTGAGAGCCAGGGATACATAAAAAGATGCTGTCTCTAATTTTCTTTGAAAAAAGATTGATTTCCCTATGCAAGCTTAGTAAAAATGTCATTTGTTTATATAGATTATGTCTTGAAAAGACATATCAGAATATGTTCTAATTAACATTGCTTCTTATTCCTGACTAAATTTATATTCTGCAGATTGCCAAGTAAGAATATCTTAAAAATTAATTATTCCTGCTTCAGACCAGGACAAGCTATGGAGCAATTGATCAGATTTAAATAATTGATACTGTCAAAGTGCCTCACCATAGGAAATATGTTACCTAAATGCTGCCGACTCCAAGGAAGTCTAACCAACAAACAAATGGGAAATGATCTGGCAGAAATGATTTTAGACACATATCCTGGAGTTAAATTGAGCAAATCTAAGCCCCAAAGAGAAATAAATATGTTGCAGGTAGGAAACTGTCAATATTCAAATCTTGAATCATTTTAGCTGTACTGCTGCCTTGCTTGTACTATTTAGTTCCAGTTTATAACTAAGAAAATAATTTAATTGAAAGAAATGCACCAAGCCTATAAGCTAACTATTAGAAATATTATATTAACATATACAATATTTCATTTATTGTTTGATATTTTTGACAAAAAAAATGTTAACCTGAAACTTTTAATCAGTGTAGAACAGTTTGCATACATTTGGGTATGCGATGTACAGAATGGTTTGGAAGAAAACTCTGCAAGTCACCCAATCATGTTTTTTATCACCTCTAGACATTCCTTTGAGTTTTAGAACTGCAGTTAAAACAGTTATGTGACATTTGCAAGCCGTTGCTGACAGATGTGATAAGCCTGTAAGTCATAAACTGTAGACCCAGCTGTTTTACATTTCAATGAACATTCTTTCCTAAGGTCGCATCTGAGGACTGTGATGACACATTCAGCGTTCCCAAGATCTATAATCAATCACTAGTTCTGAACAGTTCAGGTGTGTTAATTATTCATTGATCCAAGAAAACGTAGGAAAATATTTTCTTCAACATCGTTTCTTGACAGTTCAAGACTTCTTATCCAATTTTCCTCTCTAATACCTTAAAGAATGCCCCCCTCTATCCTGCCTAATTTTCCAAGCAATCATAACTAGAAGTTTATCTTCAGGCTACAAACACTTCTTTTATAACTTTCTTTTTTCTTATTGAGATCATAATTTAATTGCATTTCTCTGTTTCCCTTCCTCACTCCAAACCCTCCCATATTTTCACCCTAGCTCTCTTTCAAATACAGTCTTTTTGTATTCATTGATTGTTGTTACTTGATTTATGTGCATATATATATATATATATATATATATTTATTTTTAAGTATAAGCTACTTAATCAGTTTAATGTTAATTATATATGTTTTCAGAACTGAGCACTGGTATTGGGTAACCAACTGGTGTGTTCTTCCCTTCGAGAATATTATTTCTACATTCTCAGCATTCCTTAGTTGCCTGTAGTTCTTTGTATAGGTTTGAGACCTTATGGGCTTGTCCCTGTCTTCTTTGGCATGGTCCTCGTTCCGCTCATTTTGGGATCATTGTGTTGGTGATACTTTATGGGTGTATTTTCTGGTATTACTAGGACACACAGTTTCACCACACATTCTGGACCTCCTGGTTTTTGCAATCTTTCTACCCCTTCTTCCACAATGTTCCTTGTATCTTAGCTGTCGAAATGTTTTGTAGATGTAACCATTGGGACTGGGCTCCACACTCTGCGTTTTGATTGGTTGTGGTTTTCTGTAGCAGTCTTCATCTGTCACAAAGATATTTCTTGACCATGATGTCTTCCAAATGAGAGAGGCAACCAACAATTTTACCCAGTGATCATTTCTGAGTCATAATCTCAATGGCCAACATGACAAAGTAATCCTAAGGTTGCAAGAGTAGTGGCATGTACAACTCAGTGATAACCAATTACTCTCTAATTGGACTTAAGACCTAGTCAACAAGAGGAAATCATGCCTGATACTGGAAACCTTGTTAATTACTTAGTGCTAATGAAGTCGTGAATATTGGAGGAGAATCTATAACCACTAATTTCCTAAACCAGCATAATCCCTAACAATGTAAACATTTAGCCTGATACTCAAAGATAAGTATAATCCTCACTCCCCATCAAGGAAACAGAATGAACAATGAGTATATGGCATTACCAAGACATACGACCTTTATTTGTTTGAAATTCACTCTTAAGTAAGACATCTTAAAGCATGCATAAAACAGAACTATAACATTTTTAAAGTATCCATCAGCCGAATCTAGAAATTAAATTACAAAGATAAAAGTTATTCTAATTTTAAGGGTCAGTACATTCATGGCACCATGTGCAAATTCAGAAATTTAATCCTTCATCAAAGGTTTATGTAGTAATTATGAAAGTCTTGGTATACCTAAATGTAAAAATTTTTAATTTTTTTTGACATACAGAACAATTTGAAACTGTAAAACATGTTCTGCTTCGCAAGGAAGAAAATAAGGAAACAAGAAGAAAATAGTTCCTTTAGCGGAAAAGCGATTTAAAAAAATGCAGATAAACCCCTAATGCATTTTATCAACTAATCTCTGGCAGTACTTGTTACAAGTTACTCTGGGTTCCATGACCTAAATTAATTAGGTTTCAGCTATGAAAAGTTCCAATTATTTCTTTGAATTGCACAAACAAATTGAATCAGAGCTGACAGAGCTATGGCATAAAACAAAACATATGATCAATTCTATGAGGAGAAAAAAAACCAACACATTCATGTCCTGGGATATTTCCTTTTTGCATTTTTTATTTTATTAATTAAAAAATACCTTTAATAAATAAATAAAAAAATAAAAATAAAGAAATGAGAAAACTATTAAAAAAATACCAATCAAAATTTCCACTCCCTCCCCTCTTCCCAGTCCCCTTCCACTCCCTCCACACACTCTCCCATCTCACCCCCTCAAATCCTAAGAGAGGGCAATTCACCCCACCCTGTGGAAAGTCCAGGGCCCTCCCTACTACATCTAGGTTGGGCAAGGTATATATCCAAAGAGAATAGGATCCCAAGAAGCAAGTACATGCAGGAGAGATAAATCCCAGTGTCACTATCAGTCTGGGGCCCCTCAGTCTGCCCCAACTGTCAACCACAAAGACCCACATCGGAGCAATGGACTGAGCTCCCAAGATCCAGTTGAAGAGTGGAAGGAATAAGGGTATGAGCAAAGAAGTCAAGACCATGAGGGGTTCATCCACTGAGACAGTTTGCCTGAGTTAATGGTAGCTCACCAACTCCAACTGGACTGGGAGTGAAGGAGGATGGGAACAAACTAGTCCCTCTGAATGTGGTCCTGAGATATTTTAAAGTTGTTGCCAAAGCTTCCCAGAGAAACAGGAAGGACAGAGAACATTCATAGCTCCCTGGCCCCTTCTCACCCCAGGCTAGACCTAAGCTCAAGAGCAGTTTTCTATGATGATGTCATAGCCCAAGGATTTTGGGAAATTGAAAATTTTATTATACAAGTTTTAAGTTTGCTTTTAGTGTTTTGTATATATCAGAATGAACAATCCACCTATATCAAGCATAAAATTTCATCCTAGTGTCAATATTTACATTTATTAAAGTATATGTTCCTTATCAACATTTTACGTTAGTCTTAGTCAAGTATATTTTATACTTTGTTGCTTATTATTTGATGTGTCCAGATGGGAATGATTTCAACTCTTAAAACTCTTTAATACATAAAATACTTCGCTTCCTTGAATCATGTATCACATGGCTTCCTCAAAGTTTTAAGACTTATACAATGGAACAGAAAGAACAATAACTAAATGCTAAATCCACTGACAGATGTTATAAAGTGACTGACAGAAATACACAGCTGTTCTTGGGTGAATGCACAGTATCTACAGACCCTGTGTACTTAAATATCTGGTTCCTTGGTTTACCTTAACTGATATTGATTTTTTTAAAAGACCTAAAATCTAAAAACTTGATAACTTTTAAATAAGGCTTTATTTTATGCACAATTACACTCAAAAGTATTTTTATTTTAATCGAAACAAATATAAAATAATGACAGGCAAGCAAAGGACAATGTGACTTGCCATGCTGATGGTCTAGCTGTGTCAAATGCAGATTCTTTGTAGGTAGTATTGTTCAGAAGCTTCAATGACTCGACTCTGATATGATGAATTTATATTGTGGTTTTCCAAAAGTAAAACAATAAAAAAGGCATATTTCTAGAACAGGCTCTACAGTTAGAGCACAGGCTGCTATTTCAGAGGTCCCACACAGGAGCTCCCAATTGCCTGGAACCCCAATCCCAGGGAACCTGAACACTCTTTTGGCCTCTCTGGGAAACAAGCACACACATACAATACATACAAGCATACAGGCAAAACACACATATATAGAAAATAAAATAAAAATAAATTCATAAAACACATTTAGGAAAAAAATCGATTAAGGAAGTAGGACCCTCTTCTAGAAAAGAATGCTATTTGAAGCAGTGATTCTTAACATGTCCTACATAAACTATTTTTCCAATAACCATCCCAGAAATTCAATTAACAAAATCCATTCTGACAAAATTTTAACAAATTTTGTATTACCAAAGACTGACTGCATCCTCCGTACTGTTTCACAGAGCTGAAAATGCTTGCTTCTTTACATTATTTGTGCATACTTCATACAGACACAGTCCTATACTGATAATTAGTCTACATGTAATAAACATTTCAACTCATAACATCAGCTAATATTATAATAAAATCAAATCCACCCCTCAAAAAGGTATCCACTACCATCCAAAATAATAGGAAGATGCATAATTAATTATGAAAATGTAATAAAAAGCTCCACGTTACAAAAGAATTTAAGTTCAAACTCAAACTGTTTAAAAAAAGAAATCTCAATATATATTTCCATGTATTTTATGAAGTCACATATCTATTGCAATATGAGTGTACATAAACAATAAAGACAATTCCAGCAGTGATGGACACAGTTATTCTGTAATAAGAAAATGCAATTTGGGGAAAAAGCTGGTGGGTAAGAGCACTTACACTGTATTTTAGTTACTTTTCTGTTGCTGTAACCATGACCATGCAACTTATAGAACACAGCTTCTTGGGCCCTCGCTTACAGTTTCAGAAGGCAAGTCTGTATCCATCATGGTGGGGAACATGTTAGCAGGCACCAAGTGTAGAGCTGGTACAGAAGCAGGGAGCTTACATCTGATCCTCAGCAGGAGACAGAGAAAGGGAGGAACACTAACCAGGAATGGCATGGGCTTTTGAAACCTCCTTCAAAAAGGCCACACCTCCTAATCCTTCTCAAACAGTTCCGCAAACGGAAGACTAAGCATTCAAATATGTGAGGCTGTGGAAGCCATCCTCATTCAAACCACCACATTGTAAACCACATGACTGAGTTCAATCCACATTAATGTTTGTTTGATGGGGAAATGGGTGACTTGCTCATTTAAATCTACAATTCCAGAATGCCAGTGGTTGGAGAGATGGAAGGGAGAATTGGCTTGAAGCTTAACAGCCTGCTAGTCCGGAGTACACTACACAGTAGAAACAAGACTAAAGACAGCCTCAGCAAGGACTCCCGGGAGTTGTCCTCTAGCCTTAACCCATATACTGTGGTATATGTACACCTGTAATATCCCCTCTCCCTCTTTCATCTTTTAAAGTAATTTCAAGCCTACTTAAAATATTTAATTGAAAAATATTACAATGGGAATAAACATAATGTAGAAAACAGTGTTGAGATGTACTATAAGAAGACTTCCTACTGGGTGTCTGATATTTTGATTTAAAACAATGACTATATTGAAGAAGGATGCTTAAAAGAAATCCCACACTAGCTCAGAATTGAGAATAACAGAGGGTTATTTATTTAGGGGTAGACTCACAAATCACAATCCTCTGCTGGAACAGAGAACAGCAACTGAATCCCATAGGCAGAAAAGAGACCTGATGTGCACTTTACATGGGCATAAATAGTATAAGAGGCCACGCCCAAGTGGGCAGGTAACTTAAAGATTATTGGTGGTAGGAATTCCTACAGCACCTCCCCTTTTTGTTTAAATAAGAGAGTTCTAAGCCTAATACAAAATTATAGATAATAAGAACAAACATGTCAAGCAAGAAACATGTGATAAATGTTTCAATAATTATCCTATCCTAAAAAGTTTAAACCGTGTATAATAAATAACTTGGCTAAATCATGAGAGGAAAGTAACTACAGCTACCTAATCTTCAACCCCATCTAAGATCCGAGAAGGGAAATAATATTACTTGAGTAAGCAGAAAGTGTAATCTAACAATTTCCAAAATGTGCAACAAATGACAGACCCACATTGGGCACCAGATGAAGAAGGACGCTTAAAAGAAATGCCACATGAGCTTAGAATTGACAATAATACAGGATTATTTATTTAGGGTTAGACTCACAAATCACAATCCTCTGATGGAATGGAGAACAGCAACCAAATACCACAGTCAGAAAAAAGATTGGATGTGCACTTTACATTGGCATAAAAAGTATAAGAGGCCATGTCCAAGTGGGCAGGTAACTTAAAAGCTACTGGCAGTAGAAATTCCTACAGCACAGCACTATATCTTTGAGTATCAAAGGGCACATTGTCCAATAGGATACCTTGCTTTATGTTTCAACAGTATACTCTAAATTAGAAGTAATTTTAACTTTCTTACAAAGATTCTGGCATGGTGACATATTTTTTCCTACTTCACATAGAAAAGGACAATTTATTGTCAATTAAAAAACACAGGACCTAGAGTATAGCAAAGTTCTCATGGGAAAAAAATCAATTAAAATGGTAACAGCTGCCAGGTGTGATGGCACACCTTTAATCTTAGCATTTTGGGAGGCAGAGGCAGGAGGATCTCTATGACTTCTAGGCCAGCCTGGTCTACAAACTGAGTTCCAGGACAGCCAGGGCTATTACACAGAGAAACCTGTTTCAAAAAATATTCATATAAATATGTTTATGTACATAAAATATTATATATGTGTGTGTGTGTGTGATGTTATATATAAGAACTTCAGTGTTCTAAGGTAATATCATGCAGTTTCAGAAACAGGTAAGTCATTGATTTGGAGTGAAATACATAGCCACTATATTGAAATCCGGACTTAAGAGATTTTGGTGAGCTTTTATTAAAGAATTAAAGTTTTTTTTCATATTTTTTTTGTTTTTTTTTTTTTTTTGAGACAAACGTTTTCTGTAGCTTTGGAGCCTGTCCTAGAACTAGCTATGTAGACCAGGATGACCTCAAACTTATAGAGATTGGCTTGCCTCTGCCTCCCAAGTTCTGGGATTAAAGGTGTGTGCCACCACCACTGGAAGAATTAAAGATTTGTAAGATGTGCCCTTATGTAGAACTCATAATTCAGATTAATGGCAATTGGGAGCTCGGCATTTTACTGAGCTATTTATTAAAACTCACCTATTGTTTTCACTAAGCAAAAATCTACTTTTTACACACAATACACAATAATTCCAATAAAATGTATAGTTCATCTCAATATCAAAATTTAACTTGAATGCATAAAAACTATAGTTGGTAAGGTATTTTAAGTCACGTTGGGAATTAAATTATATTTATCTGCTTAATTTAAGTTTTGATTGGTCTGAGAAGATCCTATGAAGAGGAAACTGTGCAACCCCAATGGAATAAGTGTAGCTACTAACTGAGGCACATCAGGCATATACTCACCACTGTGCGCACATTTCACAGTGGTGTCATAAAATCTCCATCAAGAGTAACTTCAGTACTAATAAAAATGGCACAGGAGAGCCAAAATTGGATTTCAGAGCGTGTCAGATCAAGAAGGATTGAGGAGCTTTTGCAGGAAGCATGTCCCTGTGTGAGTCTGCTTTCCACAGGCTGACAAAGTACTCAACACTTCGAGTATAAAAGCGTTACTTGAACTCACAGTTTTCAGGTTTCGGGACATGATCACTTGGCTCTGTCATTTTGGCATGTGGTAAAAACAGAGTATCATGGTGGGTGGTAGAGAGTACTAAAACGTCATGGAGAACTGAAAGTGGGGAGATTCTAATATCTCTAAGGGAATGGCCTTAGTAACCAAACTTGAATCATTTTCATTAGACTTCAAATCCTAAAGGTTTCACTTCTTCCCAGCAGTCCCAGCTACAGGCTGGCAACCAAACCACAATAGAGGTAGAAATGATGAAAGGAAAAGAGGAGGGGCACATGACTCAAAACGGAGTCATTTCAGTGTAAAATGCAGCATTCACAGAAACAACACTCCTCTGTTATGACTGTGGTGGTATGAAAAGCCTCCATTGGCTTATCTTTTTGAATACTTCATCCCTATTGGTGGAATTGTTTGGGAAGAATTATGACGTACGGCCCTGTCGGAGGTGGTGTGCTACTAGGCTAGGCTTTGAGGTTTCAAAAGACTCCTGCCTACCCAGTGTCTCTCTCTCTCTCTCTTTCTCTCTCTCTCTCTACCTAGTGGTTGTGGATCAAGATGTGAGCTCTCAGTCATTCCTTTACTTCTTCATCAAGGATTCTCATCTTTGAAATTCTAAGCCAAATTAAATGCTTTCTTTTATGAATTGCCTGGATCATGGAGTTTACGACAGCAACAGAAAAGTAACTAAGAATGCGAACAGTCAAATGAGTTTGGAACCAATTGGTTATACTGATTGTAGATCTTAAATTTCTTGTAATTAGCTCACTGTCTTGTTTCACGATGACTCAGTTAACATAGTGATGCTCTACTCACAGAGATAATCACAAGCTTGTATTTTCTAGATTAGAATTCATCTCCACCACATCAGGTATCATTACTGGCAATGTTAAGAAGGAAAAATCTTATATTAAAATCTATGATTTCATTATTTGCTTAATTTGTGTATCTAAAGCTTAGCCACCCTGGTTTTAAGCGTGATTATCATGACTTATGAGTGATTTTGGCCCGAAATTGTAGTTTAGCATGGATAATCACCAAAAAAATAGAAGAAAGTCAAGAGACTCAAAGAGAACAAGCAATGAATCACTTTCCTCTCAAAACTAAAATTTGGCTTCAAGGCAAAAGAATTGGTTTGTTTTCCTAGGATGTCATTAATGTCACGACCTATAAGCAACCATGAATCTAAGTAAGGATTCCATTTTCAAAACAGAAACTTGGAAGAGGGATTTAAAAGGAATAAAGTAACTAAATACAACAGACACAAATAAAGAAAAAGAATTAAAAATATTCCATTTAGGCAACGATACTGTAGTAAAGTAACCCATGGTGGTTTCAAACAAACAAACCCACATCTGGTCCTTGATATTAACTGGCTACTTCCAAGAATTTTTTTTTTTTTGAGTGAGCGGAAATAGCAATGCATTTTACAGATTATAGGAATTCAATTACGGGACACAAGGCAGCTGTGGGGCCACTCATGTTAAAAGAAAAAGAAAACATTTTATTTAAGATTTCAATATGATTTAATTTGTCAAATGTATACACGCAGTAGGGAGGGACCTGACTTATGTGTAAAAAAAAAATGAGAAAAAGCGACATTTTCTTGGTGAAAGGCTGCTACCAACACACCTTCTTTAGTTTGGTAACTATGTCTGCCATTTCTGAAAAGGTGGCACACATTTCACACTACTTGTTGAGGGAGTAGGTCCCTATATGCCTAGTCAGTTCCCTCAAGGGTGATTGATGTGCTGTTTGTCTCTGCATGGCACACACCCATGCACTCGTTTGCTCTGTTTTGCTTCCTTTTGTTTTGAAACTCTCCTAGTATCTTAACAAGCTAGGCTCAAAAATATTACCGATTTCATGAAAATTTTCTCTGCATGTAAAATAATATTAAGCAAACAATATTATTTTTAATTGTGATTTGCCCAAAAAAGCAAAATAAAAGTAACAGCAGTGGAAGCCCTGTCCTGAAAAAAAAAAAAAGCTCAGCAGTGTTTAAGAAAAATAGTCTAATAGTCTATAAATGAAAAAAGTCAATACAAGAAATTATTTTATGTAAAAGTCTAAATCTGAATGCTGTGAAACTTCCGTATAAGTGCTTTGTTCAGATGAAATTCTAATCTTTAAATTAAAATTCAAAATTATTTTTTTAAAAGATGATACCAGTATGCTTATAGACAAATGTATGGATAATGAATTGTCCATGTGCATATCTATTTGTGTGCTGGATGGTTCCTGTGCTCTGTTGGGAAGTATGATTGATTGAAAGTCCTAAAACATGGGGATTCTAAGAAAATGACTAGATTCGAGATGATATTTAGAGCTTAGAATTGTGCATTCTTCTTTCTTGTGACCCTTTTTCTCTTTAATTGTTGTAACATACATATATGTTTATATATACATATATATTTCTAAATACATAGATATGACCTTGTGACTTGTATGCACATGTTTTCATGGCTGATCATTTGCGTTGTAAAACCAATTGATGTCTTTTTTTTGTTAATTCCTTTTTTCTGACCACTCATGTTCCTCAATGCCCAGCAACACATAGCATTGAACACAAGGGAATCATGCAGTTGATAGCAGTGACTGATGACCTAACAGAATGGTCAAATGAAACCAACTATGGTAGAGTGAGGGCATTCAATGCACCTAGGTAAACCAGAAGTGTCTATTCCATGATTCATCTAATGGACAACAGACATGGTACATCCCGTACCAGCTGCCATACAGGAAGACAATCGCAAAGAAGCAAGGAAAGCTCACTTTTCCTAGCAATCCACAGAAGCTTAGCTGTTGCATGTAACTTTCATTGAGTTTTCTTCATACTTCTTCAGTGAAATGCTTTTTAATATTTTAGGCATACACACTAACTTAATTTTAGGTTTATAGATTTGTCAGCATAATTTTGCTCAGATTGCTAGATGTTCACACACTGAAGTACCATAGTAGCATATTTATAATTAGTATACTCTAGTCAAGAGTGTTTTTTAGAATTGTTTTGTTCTGAAGACATGGTCATAGTCTGACCTAGATACACTGTATATATATTATGGTTGTGATGTTTGGTGTTCTTGTAGGAATCCTAAAAGTGGGAGAGGGTGCTGTTGTCTCTGACTCTTTTGTCTGCTTTTGGGACCCTCTTTCTCCTTTTCCGGCCTTAATATGAGAGGATGTGCCTAGCCTTACTCTAACTTGATATGCCAGATTTAGTTGATATTTCTGAGAAACCTGCCCTTTTCTGAAGGGAACTGGAGGAGGAGTGGATGGGGTGGGGAGGGCAGAGAGACTGCAAGGAGAAGAGGGAGGGGTCACGATGTAAAATATGAGAAAAGAATAAACAAAAACTAGTAAACAAATGCATGAGGATTAAACAAATAAAAATATATTTAAAATGTTTAAATATTTTTCTAAAAGGCCAGGGCTGTCACTTTCAAGGACAGACAAAACTCAGGACCCAGAACAGGTGAAAACGTGTTATAAGTACCACATGTGGGGCTTTAGCCTGAACAATTAACACTCTACGTACATAACTTCTTAGAAATTATGACAATTTATAATATATTTGCAATAAATTTCTTTTTAATGTCCTAGATAATCAGAGTTACTCCGTATGCTCATGACATAATCTAAGCTTCAATTTTTTTCCCTTAGTCATGAAGCCAAACCATTACATTATAGAACGCTAACCACAGAGGCCAGTCATAGTGTTAATCCAACCCTCTAGCCATTACTTAGCTCTCTACTCTTGAAGCCTCAATGATATAATGGGAAATATTACTTTTATTTTCACCTTACTTGTAAAGAAGCTAACCTGTGTTGTCCTACGCAGAGTAGGAGGCACTGGCAGGATATGAATGTGGATAGCCACAATAAGGATTCAGGAAGTATCACAACGCCTCCACCCCTCTCCATTGCTTAATTTTCTGTCCTAACAATTCTACTCTTGGCTTGTTATGTGACTGCAACAAGTTGCAAACAATCAGCATGACTTCTAGACACTGTTCTTGAAAGTTCAGAGGAATTTACAAAGGTTCCGCCATCAGAGGAAAAAGCAAGCTTGGGTCCAGCTTTCACCACTTAAGACCATATACTTTGAGTGAAAGAAAGAGGGTCATTTAGAAATCATGATATGCGGGGGGGGGGGGGGAGTGTTGGCTTACGCCCTTAATTCCAGCACTAGGAAGGCAGAGGCAAGCAGTATCTGTGAATTCGAGGCCATCCTGGTCAAGAGTGCAAGTTCCAAAACAGAAAGAAAGAGAGAGAGAGAGAGAGAGAGAGAGAGAGAGAGAGAGAGAGAGAGAGAGAAGAAAAGAGGAAGGAAGGGGAAAAAAGAATGAAAGAAAGGAAGGAGGGAAGGAAGGAAGGAAGGAAGGAAGGAAGGAAGGAAGGAAGGAAGGAAGGAAGGAAGGAAGGAAGGAAGGAGGAGGAGGAGGAGGAAGGAAGGAAGGAAGGAAGGAAGGAAGGAAGGAAGGAAGGAAAACCAAGATACAAGGTAAAATGAATACCAAAACAAAGTCTACTGAACACCTGTAGATGACACATACCCCATCTTTCCAACTTACCAGGGCAATGTTCATACAAGGAAACAGTAAAACAATGAGAATAATGAGAATTCATCATACCAAAAAGTATTTTGATGTAAACTCACACAAAGCAGCATTTGCCCTGAATGCTCAATAAAACCAACTAATTGAACACAGCCTCTGTTTGTATAAACTACAAACTCTGAATGAACAATAGGAACCGAACATTTACGTTGCAGAAGAACCAATTTCAAGCCTAAAGTGTTTTGCTGCAAACTTTAGAATTTAAATATAAATCAAACTCATTATCACCTCTTGTTATTCAAAGTTCTTTGCTGAATCCATTTTTTCTTCTGTCTTGCAATTATTGAAGACCAATGTTTTTAAAGTTCCCTTTCATTTATCCATTGCTTTTGACTTTGGCATTTTGCATACTTCATTTAATCTAACTTCCACGTGTACTCTGCTCGGATAATTTGGAAATATATGTCACATTCTCCCAGGCCTAACTTTTCCTACCAGTGAAAGATTCCTTTTTATTTCACCTGACAGCTCCAGTTATCAACAATACCTTAAATCCCAAAGAACATAAAAATGAACCTGCACTTATGTAGCAAAAGGTCAGTTCAGCTTATAACAAGAATGTATATCCTCCAGTAATAAAGCAATTTTTAAAAGATGACAGACTACATGCCTGGAAGTTGGAGAAGGGATGGGTCTCTTGTTAACTCTGATTGGTTCTTTCTGAGCCCTCTGTTGGCGAAAGCTTGTTAGATGTGAAAAACTGCCCCCCCACACACATTTTTTTTTTTTACAAAATCATATTGCAAATTTAGAAAACCTATTAAAAATTCTTGCAAAGGCCCTGGCTAAGCAATTGTTTTTTTCAATATTCTGGCAGCCAGGACATTTATGCACTAGGCATTGTGGCAAAAGCCTGTAATCCTATCACTCTGGGGCTAAAAGAGAATTCGTCATTCCAGAATGTATAAAGTTCAAGAGCAACCTAGGCTATGTGAAACCCTGATCCAGAGAGACAGATAGACAGACAAGCAATCAGACAGATAGGCAGGCAGGCTGATGGAGGGATATTATCCATCTATGATCTACTTTTAGTCAAAGGAGTGGCAAATGGTAAAGTCTAGAAGAAGGTTACTGCTCATTCATAAGTAAATGTAACTAGTTTACCCTTATGGCTGTAATATGATTTCCTCTGTGTTCTTGCACAATGATAAAATCAGCAGAAAAGCCGGGCGGTGGTGGTGCATGCCTTTAATCCCAGCACTCAGGAGGCAGAGGCAGGAGGATCTCTGTGAGTTCGAGGCCAGCCTGGTCTACAAGAGCTAGTTCCAGGACAGGAAACAAAAGCTACGGAGAAACTCTGTCTTGAAAATCCAATAAACAAATAAATAAATAAATAAATAAATAAATAAATAAATAAATAATAAAAAAAATCAGCAGAAAAAATGCAGATGGATTCTGAAAGGAAATAAAAGCATAGAGTCTTTCTTGGAGCTGGAGAGATGCTGCAGAGGCTAAGAGCACTGGCTGTTCTTCCAGAAATCCTGAGTTCAATTCCCAGAAACTACATGGTAGCTTACAACCATCTATAATGGGATCTGCAGGCATACATGCAGATAGAGCACTTACATTTAAAACAAACATTAAAAAAAAAGCATGAGTCTTCACAGCCCAGATGGTTGGTGAAACCATTATTCTAAGATAAATGTTGCAAAGGTTCACTTTTCTTATTAAAAGGAAAAACAAAACAAGAAACTATTCTTGAGATGGAAGATGGCTATCAGTAAAACGCTTGTTGTGAAGGCCTAAGGATCTGATTTTGAACCAGAGTACACGCATAAGCCAGTCACAGCAAAGTTCACTTGTAACCCAGGGAAGAGGGGTCTGCACTCTGAGACAAACAACCTAGCCAAACCGATGAGGTTTGATTTCTGTGAGAAATACCATTTCAAAAATAGTACAGATTGAGTCAAAAGGACACGAAGATGGACTTCTGTCCTCCATGAGTATTGGGCACATACTGACAAACACTTCTGCACATCCACATGCACACAAATACACAACATCAACACCATCTCATACCCTAAGACTGATATTATCCCTGGTTCAGTAACTTATGTCTTATGCTTATCATTCTTAATATAACAAGGCAGCTATCTATGGAGATGAAGTGAAAAACAAAATGACATCAGATTATGAGTCTAGAGTGACAAAAAGGATGCACAAAGGTTCTCAGGGTGGTGAGGACCATTATTATTCCCTCTTATTCTCAATGTTTAAGGAATAACTGGTATCTAGAGGATGGTGTGTTGTGTAGCAGCTAGGGCAAGACCAGCACTGGCATGGAAAGAATCTGACATTCCCCACATGCCCATCCCCTTGTCCATAAGATTTCAGTTGCAGCTGGGCCAAGCATCCAGGCTTCAAACAAAATGACTATATATCTTGCAAGAGCTACAGCCCCCAAATCTATGATTCCAAGCTTTCAAATCAGTGTAGTATTGGAACGAAGGCTACAGACCTAAAGAAGAAGCACTGCAGTCAGAAACTGTTTGCTAAGTCAGTTTTTATCGAGTGACGTGAAAAAAAAACGGTTATCAGGAAATCATAGTTGAGAATAAAGAAGTAAAGCCAAAGAGAGGTGAACTGAGCGTTTTGGATACAAATCCACATGTATCCAGCATTGTCAGAACACAGTTCAAGAACAGAGTCAGAGGGAGATTTCTGAGTGCTTATGAGAAAACTCCAAGAAAACAAGACAAGAGTCTTGTGACCTCAGTTTCTTCAAAAACATGGAATTTTTCTCGGAATATATTTTCCTGCTTCTCTCAGGTGTAGTGGAGAGGAGTGAGTTTATTTCAGATTATTGACTACAAACGGCTAGTGTTATTTGTTTATATGCCTGTATGGAAAACACGTTTTTGCCATGTGCAGCTTGCCTGTCACTGTGCAGTTTGCCCTTGCGACTGTCCACTTTACTTGTGTGACTCCTCTTAACCCTCAGAGTATAAATTGTCTGATGCTCTGTATAAAGTTGGCTACTGCATGAAACTTCAGTTACCCTCTTTGGTCCCATTCTCCCAGGTCCCACCACCGTCAGAGCAGTAAACACAGCATAGCAAAAACCAGAGAGAAGAATGAGAAAAACACATTATTATATTTTGAGCAAAACCACGCTGTAAGACTCTATGTCTATCCTTAGATAGTAGCTAATTCAGAAAAGCAGACAACAATCCAATGCTTCCCTTAGACAAACTTCTGCCTTCCTCAGAAGAGGCATCTAAGAAGTCAAATTAAAGCCTCTAACAGAAGTTGAGGTGGGCTGAAGTAAGGAGACGTTAACAGCACCTTATTCCTAATCTTAGAATTCTGATATTGTGGAAGTGGGGAGCTTCCTAGCAAGAAGTTTATAGATAGGAGAACAGAGAAACACAGACAAGATTCGAACTAAATGATGACACATCATCACTATATTAACTGTTTTACTTGAATAAAATTATGTTTTTATGTGTTAAATACAAGCTAATATATTTTAACTTTTCACAGACATTGTAGAAAAAAACTGTCACAACTTTATCACACACCTTAAGTCCTACTGGCCCAAGATAGTCACTTCCCTTTAAAACAGAGGCTCTCAACCTATGGGGGCAATGCCTTTGGGAGTTGCATATCAGATATCTTGAAAAACAGTAACAAAATTACAGTTATGATGTAGCAATGAAATAATTTTATGGTTGGGGCAATCATAACAGGAGGGACTGTATTAAAGTCTCAGTATTAGGAAGGTTGAGAACCACTGATGTAAGAGCTTACTTTGAGGTTTATTTTGCTTTTCCAAATAAGTCTTATTCCTGCTAGTACCTTAAGTGATCTGTGGAATTATACTGCTACCCATGTTCTTCTATGAAATAGCCTAATTCTACAAGTGGAAAACAATATTGTCCTATGACTAAAATATTGAGGTCAGGGCTAATTTCTCCTCCTCCTTCAACTTTCACAGTAATCAATCCCCAGAATGACGGGTCCATCCTCTGGGGACAGCTCCTCCATCATGTCCTCCTTGTCTCTGCCCTGCTGGGGCTGTGCATGACTCTCCATCTGATGTATCTCTTTGACTTCTTAATTAGACACCCTCCATTAATCTTTATGACTTTTATCCATTCTTAGGATTGATTTCAATGGTCTGCTTATTATTTGCTGAGATCATAACTAACCCTTCCCCCATGACTCACAGTGTTAAGTCAAAACCCTGAAGGCTGAGTGGTGAAACAAATCGAGCAGAATTCTGGCTATCTAAACATACTGATACTCAGGAAAACTCACTGTTATCTATATAACACCCCAGCCCCAAACTGCCCTATTGCTTTCTCATGTCCCCATGCTATCCTGCACAGCAAGTATAATTCTGGTGTTGATGAATTCATCTATTAAAAATGGACAATCCAATTACAACCAAAGCTCTTCTCTTGAGATCAAAGATTCTAGATCAAATAACCCCACAGATGAGTCTCTCCTAAACTTCAGAATATATGCAATGCTAATTTCATAATTATAGATCATAAAATAAATAAATTTCATAATAGATAAACATTTCATAATTTTAATTTTATGAAAATAGATAATAATTTACCTTGACTTTTTCATCTCAATTGTACACTACTTAAAAAAAATAGAAAAGGGCCATGTCTTTCAAGATGACCTCTGCCTGACATATTTCACAAATTGAAATGATGAATTACATGCTGATCATGATAAAATCTAATAAACTTAATCATCCATATGCAGCATGTAATACTTTTATTGAGAATAGAAATGACTTGGGATATTATTGCAAATGTGTATTCCTAACCAAAGTCAAGAGATTTACTTGGTATCAGGTTAAAAAAGAAAACAAAGACCCCTAGGGAAATCTGGTGCAGGCACACATACGGTACCTTGAAGAACACTGCCATTGATTTGGTTGACAGAATAAATAATAAACTAAAACACACGAAGTATATAAACCTATTAAAAATTGATAAAATCTGATCTATTGTAAACCAAAGTAAGTAAAGACGTACATATTTGCATACCCCTTTTTCAAGAACAAATTAGGAAAACATGAAATTTGGGGGAGGAGAGTTCTGGAAAGATTTGGAATGGCAAAGTGGAGGAAGAATATGAGCAAAATAAATTGTACACGTGAATAAAAAAAACTCAACGAAAAAATAAAAACATTGTATTTAAAGTTCGATAGCTACCCAGAAAGACAAATATGATCAATGCCTTGCTCAGCTATTACTGGAGAATCTTCTTCCTGCAGCAGATGGGAGCAAATACAGAATCCCAACAGCTAGACATCATACAGAGAGTGAGAGACCTTGGAACACTTGGATATAACTGGGAGTCTCCATCAAATCCCTTCTCTCAGGGATCAGGGAACACTGCAGAAGAGGCAGAAAGATTGTAAGAACCAGAGGGAATATGGAGCACGCCAAGGCCCTTTGGTGGTCCCTTAATCAACAATGATCAAAATACATATGAACTCACAGAGACTGAGGAAGCCACATGTTTCTTTGCCAGATGGAGTCTTAGACCTGAAAGTAGAAATGAACACATGGCCCCATCTCTAACCCAGAAAAAACAAACTACAATTAAGTGTAGGCTGCATGCCCAGCAGTACATGGCTATCAGAAGATGAATTCAGTGGCATCTTTGGAGGCCCCTTGTCTCATAATGTCCTGTCAAGTCTTTCCCTTTTCTTTCTTTCTTTCTTTTTTTTTTTAAATTATTTGTTTCTTGTGCCTTCTCTTGGGCTCTTTTCCTTCTGTTTGTTTGTTTAATTTTGTTTTTTTTTTTTTTGGATTTGTTTGTTTGTTTGATTGGTTGTTTTTTCAAGACAGAGTTTCTCTATGTAGCCCGACTGTCCTGGAAGTAACTCTTGTAGACCAGGCTGACCTCAAACTCACACAGATCCACCTGCCTCTGCCTCCCGAGTGATGAGATTAAAGATGTGTCACAACCAACAAGCTCATTTTTTTACTTTGTATATTATATTTCAATTATTATCAGCTCATAAAAACCATTTGTTTTTAAATAAGAGACAAAAAATGGAAGTGGAAGTAATTGGAAGGTCGTCTGCAATTAAGATATATTATGTAAGAAAAGAATATGCTTTCGATAAAAGAAAAAACTTTGATAGTTATAGTTTATATGACGTAAGTCTTCCTTCTGGTTTACTTTTTGTCATAATCCAATGTCTTTCTTAAAGCTAAATTCTTCAATTCCAACTCACCAGAGTATGCTCCATGCAGACTTGGAATACAAATTATTAGCTACAGCAATCAGGTGCTTTTTCCAAAATCAACAATAGCCATTAGTTTGATAACAAGTCTGGAATATTTCTTTTTATGCCCACAGTATCCAGTTGCTTTAGTTTTCAGACACTGTCCTGTTTGCATTAACACCTTTCAGAAAATGATTTAGGACTTTTCATTACATCATACAACCATAAAAAAAAACATGAGAAAGAGGAACCTACTTTCAATTATCTGCATAGCCTTGGATGCCACAAGGAAGGCTGGATGCCCAGCTCTCTTCATAGCCTATTAGCTTTTCTATATTTGTGAATTTAAAAAAGTGACACGGTTAGCTATGCATTAACAAAACTTTGTACGAGTTAATACTATGTATAATTGACACCTTGTTTTTATCTTGGGGTTTTAGGCACTTACAACGGGTGTTCTTCAGGTTCTCCACTGCTTGAAGGGAACTGAGGTGCTTGGAAAGGCCACTAGGGAGAGACATGGAGTCTTTTACACCAGTGCTTGGCTCACTGTGTATACTGTGTGCTGTGTGCACAGCAAGGGCACAGCGGTTTTCTGAAAACATCTGGAAAATAGGCTGTCAAGTCCTCTTCACCCACTAGGGAACAGCTAAGTACACAGGTACACTGCCCATGAAACTCAAAGATACAAAATAAAGTGTCCTCCTACAGATAAAAAAAAATTGTATTCCATATCAAATATCAGTGCTTGTTCACCATACAGAATTTAAGAAGTGATTAAATACAGAAAGAGACTTTTGCAAACAAGATACATAGAATTTCAGATAAAAAGAGAAATTTAAGGCATGCAAGTGACAATAGACTTGAAAATTAAAAATGAAGGAACTTTTTTTTTATCTTGCAACTCTCTACCTTTCTGGAACACACACCTGAGCGCTCAGACATACACACACACATTTGTGCTTTGGTACAGTCACTGACTCGGTGGTGACTGACTATTGTGTAAACTATTGGCTTATCAGAAATTGTTTCTCATTTTACTCAGTGCTAAACACTTCCCTACGGTAAATCAAAGCCATTTATCAGAGGCAATGGAGATCCTGTCTGAGTAAGTCATACCTGTGAAGGTTGAAGAGTCAGAAAGTGAATGGGTCTGGCAAAACTGAAGGGCTCAAATTACAAGAAGCAGTATTAGGTTCAGAGCTTGATTTCGGTGGTATTCTGAACAATAATTTTCTCATCGCTATAGTTACACTAATAAGTTTACGTTGAGAGTTACGATTCTCATAATGAACTACAAATTCTGATACTTTTCCCAAATGTAAACACAATGGTAGTTGGCTTGAGTCTTGTCCGTATCTAAGCGTAGTCTCAGACAAAACCTAGGGAGGGTGATTTGATCTCTGCACATTCCGTATGAGTTCCCCAATAAAGTCAGCTGAAAGTTGAGAGGTACACACCCCTTGCCTATTTCCCACTTGCAGTCAGCTATAGTAAAACCACTTCAGTCTGCTCCCAGCCAGAGGGGCTTCGCGGTGCAAACTTCTTCAGGAGCTCAAAACTTTAAGATTTACAGATATTCTTTAGAAGGTCCCAGTGAGAAATACACAAGAGCAAGGTAAGATAACTTCTTTTGAGAATCAGAATGACTTCCAAAGTGCCTGAACATGTTTAGGAAAGGGACTTAAAAAAAACTTAAAAACAAAATAAAACACATTGACTCTTCAGTGTTTACTATAACATAGCCAGAGTTTAGAAACGCAGTTGATAAGGCTGGGGAAAAGTCTCCCTTGACAATGATTTAATAGATTCCAATCTCTGTTACATCTTTGATTTGAGCAAGTTCAAGTTAATCCTAAAATCTAAAACCGCCAAGCCTAGTTACTAAATTTACTTCCACTTTTTCCAAACTAGTTCCCAGTGCCCAGGGCTCCCGCTATAAACACTCCAGGGCCAGAGAGCTAAATTGTCTAATCACACATCACAGAAGCTCTTTGGAGTCCAAAGAACCAGCCAGGAAAAGAAAAGAACATTTCCCTACAGCAATGAAATTCTCTCTGGAGCCTTGCCATGGGGACAGGGTGCAAGCTCTCCTGTTGGCACCAGGATACCACTCTGAAAGAGAATGCTCCATCTGTGTCACAGGACACCTTTTTGGGCCCCTTCACTCCTCTATGTTGCTTTCCTTTCTAGTAAAAGCTTTCCCCCTGAAAAAAAAAAAAAAGAAGGAGAAACTTTGCTCCAAGAAAGCGTGCACCAATCTCTCACTTTGGATCCAAAGGTTAAATAAATAATTATGCACACACTCTCCACTGCAGGTTCTCTATACACCCAGCAAAGCCAAGCCCACAGCCCAGTACTGGGAGCTGAGGAGTCTCAGCCCAGCCCGGCGGGGTCCGCGCACCTACCTTGACCTCGCCCCCGTCGGGCTCCGCTTCCGAGAAGCCCAGTCCCGACTCGAAGGCGGCGGCGGTGGCGGGCGCCTCGTGGGGACCCGGGATCAGCGCAGCGGCGAGCAAGGAACACGCCAGAGCCAAGAAGCCCAGCAAGTGCATGGTGGAAGGACCGGGAGCGGGGAGGCCGGTCCGCTGGCAGGCGCAGGCTGGGGCGCGAGGCTGAGGTCTTGTCCTCGTCCCAGTCCCGCGGTTTCCTTCGGGGGACCCCCCTGGGTGAGCGGATCCCGCGGACTCCGCAGCTCCCAACTTTTGCCCTCCGATATGGCAGCCCGCGCCTGGGAGAGGCGCCGGGTGTCAGGTACGAGGCTCACAGGAAACCGGACATCCGAGCTGCCCTCGGTGGCGGCCCGCGAGGTGAAGCGAGGGCGCCGGGGGCCGGCTCCGCCGCCCGCCGATCGCGGTTTTGTTTTGGCGTTTTGCAAAGAAGGGGAGGGGGGTTGGTTAAGCCCAGTCACCCAGAGATGTTCCACTGGTCCCGAGGAGCCCGTGGGTCCCTCGTCCCCCTCCTCCCTCCCCTCGCCCGAAGTGAAAGGAGCCGGGGCCGCGGGAGCCGCGGGAGAGGCGGTGGCGGCGGTGGAGTCGGGGGGCGGGAGGAGGGCGGCGGGGCGCCCGGCGGCGGCGAGGCCGGCGAGCTCCCGGGCGCTCGAGCCTCCTGCGCGCGCGGGGCCGAGCGGTGGCGGCGGCGGGCGCAGGGGCAGGGCATGACTGATGCGCCCTCTGCCTGCGCTTATGTGAGAGAAAGCGGCCTAGGGAGGGAGCGTGCCGAGCCCCGTCTGCCCTCCCCTCTCTTTCCCTCGGAAGCTCGCTCCCTCCAGCCCCATGCTTTCCTCCAGCCCCACCTCCATCCTCTTCTTGCTTTCCCTTTCTCTCCCCTTCTCTCTGGACTCTGCTGGGAGGGGGCAATCTGAGGCTCGGGTTAAGTCTGGGGACTGGAGCCCTAACCTCATGATCAGTTTTAGAGGCCACATGACTGAGCTCAACTACTAAAAAGATAGAGGTAGGAGTTTTTTTTTTTTTGGGGGGGGGTTGAGAGTACAGTGGGTAAGGGGAGATACATGCTTTGACCCGTGAGGTCAAGTCTTAAGTTTATGCATTCGTTGTTGTTAGAGTCCCCACGAAGTTTACAATCAGTCTAAGAGTTTTAAAAATCTAAAGTCATCATGACAGAGAACTTTGGGGCCATGGAATAAGAAGTCTCGTCACCACAACCATTTCCACTGTTTTCTTTGTTGCTTGAAGTAAGAATGAGGGACTTCTTAGAATACAGGGCAGCCTGTTGAGATAGCTGCAAGATTAGTGATCTTCAGAAAGTTCCATACTTATAGCAGCTTGGTAGATGAGCCAGTCTGCAAGGACACTTAAAGAGACACACCCCAAAAAGTTTCTGCAAGACATATCTTCCATTTATAAGAGAAAGTCGATGGGGATGTGACAATTTATATGCTGAAAGAGCCATGTGCTGTGGTGCCTTTGTCCTTTGGAAAAGCACCCAGGGACTGTGTTGTGTTACTGGAGACTGTGGTGGCTTTCCCCCTTGGCGCTGGTGGGCATGTTGCAGAAGTTCCAGTTAAGCAGTTTCAACTGAGTTGAAAACATAAAGGGTCTTATTCATTTAATAAAAAACTATATTAAGTACACTAACGTATAAAATTGAGGAAAGACTTTTTTGTGTGATTCAAATCCTAAAATATGAAGATCTCCTTACCCAACACTTACACAAATACTCAAATACCCCTGCAAACAGGGAACACTCCATGGTTTGCCCGAGGACCAATGTTTTTGAAGTTTCCTTCCTTCTATCCATTGCTTTTGACTTTGGCATTCTGCACACTTCATCGAATCTAACTTCCACATGTACTCTGCTCGGTTATTTTGGAAATATATGTCACATTCTCCCAGGCCTAACTTTTCCTACCAGTGAAAGATTTCTTTTTATGACAGCTCCAATTATCCTTATCCATCATGCTAAGTTTATGTTCATAAAGTACGCTGTTCAGAACATGGCTCCATACTTAAACGCCTCCATTGAAGCATGCAAGAAAAGGGTCTTCCTTGTCCCAAGCATAAGCATTTGTTGACATAGCCTTGAACCAAGTTTACTTTCTGGCAGCCAAACCCAACTCTTGATGCAATGGATGCTTAAAGTTGACCAGATTTCTCAAGAAATCTGCATGCATAATGCTATTTAGTCACATCTTCCTGTGCCCTAATTTGTGCTTTGTTATTTAACATGAAGAAGTTCTACCTTGCCACAGTCGGCCCATCACAATGTGTTGAAATAACTAGGGATCTTGACTTGGTCAATACATTCCCCTCTTTCAGTGTTCTTGTTGTAGGTGTATTTACAGAACTTATCACATTTATCTTCATATCTTAATAAAGTTATAGGGATTGAGAATCTAAAGGCAGGCTGGACTGGGACTCAAGTGGAAATGGAGTGCCCTTGTAATCTTGTCACAGTGCAGTGATCCTCGACTTTTATTGCACTTGGAATCACAAGGGGTGGTTGTAAAAACAGATGGTTGGGCACACCACCAGAATTTACGGCATTCTGGGAAAAGACTTGGATGTCAGCAGGCCCACATTGAGAACTTTACACATTTCCAACAGCCTCAGGGTGTAGCATGGTATGAATACCATAACATCGACAAACTCAACGTGTATCAAAATGTATTAGTGGCAGGATTTAAAAAAATCCTTAGCACATACTTTTTTCCATACAAATATAGTTAACTTCCTACTGCTATTGCTGTTTGAGGCAAATAAAGTTATATTTAAAAAAAAATGTCAGTAGTCTTTGAAAAGAATACAGTAGAGCTGGCAATAGAGCCCAGTGTTAGGATGCTTACCCACCATGTACGAGGCCTAGGGACTCAAAGCAGCAGCAGCAGCAGCAGTAGTAGTAGTAGTACCATTTTTTTGTTTGTTTGTTTGTTTTTTGTTTTGTTTTGTTTTTCGAGACAGGGTTTTTCTGCAGCTTTGGTGCCCGTCCCGGAACTGGCTCTTGTAGACCAGGCTAGCCTTGAACTCACAGAGATCCGCCTGCCTCTGCCTCCTGAGTGCTGGGATTAAAGGCGTGCGCCACCACCACCCGGCTAGGAGTACCATTTCTTAACAGCATACAATTTAAAGAATAAGAAGTCTTGGAAAGTAAAATGAAAGACTTTCTGGGGATTTTTTTTTCTCAACTTAACACCTAAAAAATTATATGAGCCATTAACAGATTTTGAAGTTTAAAAATTGTTTTTACTGGGTTTTGTTTTGATTATTTTTTAATTGGTGACTTCCTCCAAGATCTTTTAAGACCGACTGCCACTGTTCTTTTAAATGTGCTTCTAAAGGAAGGTATGAGGGGCATTTTACTCTTTGCTTTATTTTGTTTTCCAGAAAGTATTACTTTGTTAGTAGACACTGAGATGAGAGAATTGGATAAAAGTTGGATGATACCTACAGTTTGTTGTAGCCATTGGGTTTCAAATCTTTTTGAAAGACAGTTTGACGGCAAATAACAATATGTCTATGTCTGCATATTATCAGAGGTTTTTAGCTTCCTCAGGGCCAAATTCTGTGATCTGTCACCTTGAGAGTCCATCAGAGTCAAGTAGTAGTGATAAAAGAAAGGAATTTTCTTTGGGTCTGAAACCCAGGATTCACTTTCATAAGTTTGCAAAATGACCTTTCAGGGTCTCCTTCATATCCCCAGTCTCATGTCACATACTGCCTGGCCTCAGTGGCCCTCTGAAAGCGAGGATCCATGCCCCCATCCTTCTAATGTTAGTACCATGTAAACAAAGTTACCGATATCAGATAAAGCTTGGGCTCTGTCTGGACCATAGCTTCTGTGTGCTGACTCTGAGGAAATACTCCCCAAAAGATGTCACCTCAATAATGTTGGCCTCCTATTAATCACAGCTGATTCCTCAGCCCCAGCTAACCAGCATCTATTGTCCAGTAAAGCAAAGGTTTTAACTGAACAGATCCTAAGTCCGTAATATCAAATAAATGGATCTAAGAGAGTCTTTGCCTCCCTCTGCAACTTTGCAAGCCAGTCCTCCATTGTAGGCATGTCTCTTCATGCTCCTGTCTTCCAAGATCCTACAGCAGTTCATTCAGCTCTGCACACTTATAGCCATTCTCTATCTCCGGATTCCAAAATTATTCTACAGTCCTTCTGAGAAGAATAACATGGTCAGAACCACCATGGCAGTTACTCCACTCTCGGTACCATAATCTGCTTTAGCAAAAGATTCTGTATAAAGGGGGTTCTGTAAAAGATGAGAACTAATAGAACAAATACATACATACACTCATACATATGTGCATATTATATTTTGGATTTATTAGATTGACTTACAGTATGTGGTCTGAAGAGTCCAACTATGGTTATCCCAGACTGGAGAGGCCATAAGCCGTTCAATTCAGGACCCCCAATGTCTCATTGGTTCCGTCTGATGCTGAAGGCCTGGAAGAGTCCAGGAGAGATGCTGGTCTTCAGTCTACACTGGAATTGCTAAGAAGTTGATTCTAAAAATCTGTGAAGGAGATTTTGATTCTTAAAATTCCTAGCGGCAGGGGAGATGAACTTGCTAGGGAAAGTGAGGACAAACAGTTAAAAGAGCAAATTTTCTTCCTCCATGTCTTTTTATCCAGAAGATGTTGCCCATATTTAGGGTGGATCTTCTTGCTTCATAATCTGATCAAGAAAAACCCTCGCAGAAATGCCCTGCAAATTATGTCTCAATTGCTTCTAGATGCAGTCAATTTGACAACCAAAATTATCCATCATAGTAGCTTAAATTAATTTTATATTTGTTTTTAACTAAAGACTTATTTGTGCTTTATAGTTTAAAAAGAGAACGTTAGCTATTTTACAATTCTTCTCTATGTAGTTAGGCTATAAATCATGTACATTTTTAGAAGTACAGTAGTATTTTCTTTGTACCTAAATGGTTGATTATCCTAACTAATTATATATGTGCCGTATTTGTTAGAAATAAATTTTTGAGCTTCTTTGGCAATATTAAAATCATACATTGGGCAAATTTTAGAGATCTCCAGTTATACTGGTCTTTATTCCTATTTCAGACTGCAGATTTGATTAAATTTTTTTACTACTATAAACTTTCCAGTTTAAAATACGATTTATTCTCATTAAAATCACAGTCTGACAATTTGACACCAGGTATAAACATGAAATAATAAAATTGTAACCATGTCAACATGACTTGCAAATCTCTTCTAGAAAGCTCTATTCTGATAAAGGCAAAATGGTGAGAAAACAACTGAAGTTTCCCATTGGCTTCAGGAAATGCCAACAAATCAATGTATTGATGAAAATAATGTTTTCACTCCAACAGGCAGCCTGATTATCAATAACAGTTGATATTTCAAAAGCCTTTCTTGTGTCTGCCAATGCTATAGAACTTATATCACTAGCCCTCTGCCCAATCCCCCTCAGTTCCTCACTTCAAAAGCTCTATCTCTGGAGTTCTTGCTCCGATGTCCTTCAGAGACTCTGAGAAGATTGGTTAAAGCTGTTCCCCAGCATGACAATAAATCCTACGGAAATGCAACTTTTGTTTACTGAGAGAGCACCTGCTGTTATTTGAGAAGGTCCCACTGAGATCATAATAATATCCCCTTCATTGCTCAAACCAAAACCCCCTAATTCAGAAATAAATCACCCCCCTGATGGCTTTGAATGTTCTTGCTTTGAGATTTTTCTAGCTACCTCTAGATTTCAGTGGCAATTACTTTTTATCAAGCTACCAAGTGCATGGTGACTTTGTCTCCTTGGACTCCCTTTCAGGGATGCTTTGATTATTTGATTGTATTTATCACACTTATCCCTTGTAGAAATCTGCTGAATTTCTAACAACATTGTCTTTTGTCACTATTCTCTTTGTCATTCTCCTTTGGGAGTGAATAGCAGGAAGTTCACAAGAAAGAGACTAAGTGTAAACCTTGTTAAACCAATTCCTTGAGCCAGCCCTAGGGATCTGACATGCAGACATTGTCTCAGACTGACATTTATTGGTCAGACTTTCTCAAAGGCTTTATCAAAAGTTGACAAGACTTTCAGAGGTATTGTTTTGCCTATGAGATGCTGACTTTGACAGTTTCTCACCAGTCTTTTCCCACTTCTTAAAGCTATGAGTTCACTGGTTATGCCCTTAGATTCTGTAGCCATTTGTTGGAGAACCCAGTGCATAAGGCTCTCAAAAAATTGTCTATCAATTATTGCATTAAAATGGTATAAAAAGGCAATTCTTTTTAGTCTCAAGTGTGTTTCTATTTTTTTTAAAGTAGCAACAATAGAGACCCCAAATTTCATTGCAGAACTAGAAGCATTAAAAATTCAATGAAATTTTAAATAAATTTTGGAATTTGTGAGCTAAAACAAACAGAAGGAAGGCTATCCTAGAGACCTGGTAGAGGCTCTCTCACACCTCTAGAAAGGTGTACTTGTAGACTTGAAAAATCACTTGGTTCTCAGCTCATGTTACCTCGAAAACCTGTAATTCAGAGAAACAGCAAATTTAAAACACAAGGAAAAACTAGAATCCAGGGGAAGGGATGCATGATGAGGGAAATAGGAAAAAGAAAGAGACAAGGGAGAGTAGTGGGGAAGAAAGAGAAAATATGAATTCATACATGTTGTTAGAGAAAAAAATTAATCAACTAAAAAATTTCAACTGGAATCTTAATCGAACACAACCCTCCTAATTGCAGATCTCTAAAAATTCTCAGCGAATGAAAATAATGGAAAAACAGCTAAGTAAAGGGTTCCATGTCACTGCAACAAGTGAGTTGAAGCAATTTCCCATTTACCCTTGAACTCCCACGGAGAGTCTCAAAAGAAAGAGTAAAAGATTGCCTTATTCGTTTTTGTCAATATCGGTGCTGCAAACTCAGCCCAAATCCTCACCACTGCCACTCCTTCCGAAGAATGACTCTTCTCACGGTATTCCAACTGCCATCACTTTGATCCTGGACTTGCCCCCTTGAGACCCTCAGTTGGGGATATTGTTTTCTTGTGTCACTATGCCGGTGTCTCTTCACTTAGCTGTTTTTCTATTAGTTCCGTTCACTGAGAATCTTTCGAGGTCTGCAATTAGGAGGACTGTGTTCCGTTATAGATTTCAGTTGAATTTTTTTAGTAGATTAATTTTGTTCTCTAACAACATGTATGTATTCAGGAAGAGTAATTGTAACCATGGCAACAAAAATGATGGAGATCTGTGCTGTTCTCAGGACTCTTTTCTACCAACTGCCAGAGCTCCCTCAGCCGAAACCTAGCAAAAACATTTTAGACGATACGATCCACCAAAGGAGAACAAGATAATATTTCTCCTTTTCCTCCAATATTAGTGGCAAATTTTAATAAGGCTATGTGTATGTGTGCCGTGGCATGCCTCCTCTGCACTAGTCAGCTTGGGATATACTGTAAAGGTAAATCATGAACCAAGAGCCCACGTGTCAGAGAAGCTTGCATACTGACCATAGGTTTCCCTTCGAGATTCTTTGCATGAAATGTTAAATCTATAGCCACATTTGCTCCTTTCCAAAGGAGAAGGAAAGTTTTGGTTTGCTAGAATATTGTGATTCTGACTAAATAAATAAATAAATAAATAAATAAATAAATAAATAAAGCCTCCCTGATTTTGAACTCTTGATATGGAGGAGTCCAGCCTGTCTCCCAGCATAGCATTGACTCATTTATTAGAGACCTTAGCAACTCCAATATGCTATAACCACCACCCCAATCGTCTGCAAAAATATGGAAATTATTACATTAAAACTAAAATCAAGGGCTGAGGAGATGACTCAATGGATAAAGCACTCGATTTTCTTTTCTTTTTTTTTTTTCTTTTTTTTTTTTTTGGTGGGAGGACCAGGGAGTTAGGATGCCAAGAACTCATAGAAATGCCTGCTAGGTATGGTGGTCACAATGTATTCCCTCAACTTGGGTGGCAAAGACTCATTATTCCTGTGCAAGCTGGCTACCTAGACTCACTGCAATTGGCAAGCTCCAGGTTCTGTGAGAAACTCTATCTCCATAAATTAAGTAGAGAACAATAGAGGGAAAGACCTAATGTCAACTTTGGACCTACACACACGTACGCACACACATGCACATGCTCACATATTCATGCACACAACACGTAGCAACAACAGCAACAAAACCCTCAGGCCACCACTCAATAACTCTAACCACACGACCAAACCATCCTCCCTTTGAAAATAAATATTCTTTTCCCCTCAAATTTTGAGATCTATCTTATTTTATTTTCACTTGCTATAGCTGAAGATCACAGATTGGTTAATTTATAAAGAAAAGTTGTTCATTTATCTTATGGTTTTGGAAGCTAGGAAGTCCTTGAGCATCCTACCCATTCTTTAAGGAACTTCCTCAAGATCATAAAGAGCAGAGAACAACAAGTCTAGATAAAGAAACTAACTGACTCAAGTCTCTCTTCCTCTTCTTGTAAACCCATTAAGAATATAATCGAGGGGTCTTTCTGACTTTGCCTGGCTATGACAGAGCACTACAAGACACTCACGCAGGGTTCGTCTTAGCATCAACAGTTAGGAGTTTCATTTCCTCTATGTTCTCTGAAGTTGTCTCCACAGACGTTTATTCTAAAGTCTTTGTCCTTGTGAAAAGACTGCATAGAAAAGTCCCTGGAACAACACTGGCCACACAGGAGGGAAACAAGGAAATTTTGACTAGAACTCTAGTAAAACTCAAGGCTATAAACACTGGGACTAAGATTTCCCGGCTATATAGACACAAGATTTGAGCTACTGGCAAGCAGATTGCTGTTGTTTGAGGAAACTTAAAGTTTGAAATTCTTGACAATTCTCCAGAAGCAAACAGTCCTCAGAAGGAGAGAATTTCTACCACAGGGCTGTTTCTAGAGGGATCCTGCAGGATAGGGATCCTTCTATACAACATTCCAAGGACTAGTACCCAAAAGACGGTGGGCCAGTGGCCATCCTAGGATGCCTGTCTTCTTTTCTCATTCTTCTTGGCCTCCTTTCCTTTCCCATGCCCGCCTTTCTCTCCTAAGATACATTATCAGTACAGACTCAAAGGTTCTAGATAGTTGGTGACTTATGTGTTTAGCCTGCCAAAGTTCTCGGTCTCTATCTTTAGCGTTGCTTTCTGTGTCTTTAGTCATGGCATGGCTCGAACTCTGAGAGTCCTGTGCACGGCCTGAGCAGCCTGAACGCTGAAGTTCTGATTTGCACATGTTTTTCTGCAAGTGCAACCTGCCAGTTCCTATAGTAAAATACTCAGTTTGACCCTCAGTTGTTTAAATTCATTTTTTCTCTCTCCACCCACCCCCAGAGAACATACAGGACAGGTAACCCAGAATCAAAACCCTCCAGAAAGAAAGTTTCTGCCTCCAGTGAAAGCAGCTCAAGGACCCTCTGTCAGAGATAACATCTGTAAACAAACTTTCAGGGAAGAAAGGGAACAAGAAACAGATGGTTTGAATTTGAGACCTGCCTGCCTCGAATTTACAAACCTTACAAAGGATTGCAAGCCTTACCGCTTACTACGGTGGTAACTGACTGTCTATCAGTGCTCTCTTATGTGACCTTTGGCGAACCCCTATTTGCCACAAGTGAATCATGCAAATAAAATATTAGTTAATCCTGGTAAACATCTCCAAAAAATGCCTGAGGTTTAATAGTCTCCCAGTAAACTTTCTATTGAGTGTGAAAAATAATTATGAATTAATAGCTATTATATGCCATTAAGAATATTTTTCAGGTTACTAGGGGCGGGCTGTCAATGACACAGAAACTACACGTTGGATTATTTTTTAAGAAAAGGCGTTAATTTGGCTCCTAACTCTGGAAATCCAAGGTTGAGAAGCACAACTGCTGATAGCCTTCAGGCTGACACAGTCTCAGCCTGCTATTATACAGGTTACAGCAAGAGACAAGTAATACATGTGTTTATTTTGTGTATCTTTGCCTTTTTATTATTTATTTATAAAGCCTTTAGGACTAGGATCGATTAATCACGGAGGCTCCACCTTAATGCCCTTATCCAGGCTTAATCACCTCCCAAAGGCCTTCTCAACAAACATCATAGATTAAATTTCCACTGTTAAAACAACTCACGATAGGAATGGAATTTCAGTGCAAGAAGCCTTGAAGGACATTCCTAAGACCTTTCCAAACCATAGTACTTAGCAAATGTTTGAACAGTGACCTTATGATTTGTTCCTTTTCCTCCATTCCCCTCCACAAGTGAAGATATGATCAAAATGTTTATATTGATCCTTGTCATCTTTATCATTAATGGAAAAATGCTGATTGTACAGAGATTGGATTTTACTCATCATTATTATCCTCAAAATGTCTAACAGCAATTTATTAAATCTAATTAGCAGTTTGGATAGGGAGAAAGTTGAATGGGTAAAGGGCTTGTTATGCAAGCATGAGCACTTGAGTTTGAATGCCCAGTACCCACACAAAGAACAGATGCAGCAATGCATGTACTATTCCTCTAGAGCTAGGGGACAGAGTACAGGTAGAACTTCAGAGTTCTCTGCTCAGTTGATTTGGCTGAAACAGAAGCATGGGAGATCCTATTTCCAATAAAAGTTTTAAAGTATTAAAAGGAGACACCTGATGCTGGCCTCTAAGCCTTCTGTGTGTGCTTATTTGTGTATGCATGCACATGAATGCATACTTGTACATATGTACCTATAGTACACACACACACATACACACACAAATACATACAACTAAAAGTAAATAAGGTATTTGAAACAAACGTTTGCTTATTTATTATTTAAAAGCTTTCTTGTGGCCAAGTGACACACAATGAACTCCACATACATAAACAGAATAACTTACTATATAAAACACAAAATTATTCGTAGTTAATTTTTGGAGGTAGAATGGAGGGTGATATTTTTGCATTACTCTTACATTGTAGAATGTCGAATAATACATATTATGTATTAATAAACTTTTAGGAAAATAAATGTGTGTAAAAATTGTTATCATATAGAAAAACTCCTTAATATAAACCTGTATAAAAATTACTAAATGATCAATGACTTACTAAAAACTATTTATTCTGCAGGAATTAACCAAGATAAGAGGAAATCAGGAAAGAAATAATCACAGAGGTCAATGAAGAGGCAGTAGAGAATTGGAAAGCAACAGGTGGGAAAAGAGTCTTCTATACTTTCTAGCAAAACATTGAAATGGAGATAGTGAGAAAAGACACGAGGAAGGAAGTAAACAAGTTGGATCCGGGTAAAAACACAGAGATGTAAGTAAGGTAATATAAGGTAGCATTTTGTGGTAACAGTATGATGTTACAGATAGTCAAAAACAAAGAAGCACTTCAGATTGAGTGTCAGTTTAGTTTCAATATCAAAGAGGCACATTAAAGTTTGTGTTTGTGTGTGTGTGTGGCTACTATTGTCGCTTGACAGAGTGTAGAATCACAGATGTAGATTTCTGTTAAAAAATTTCTGGATTGCCTTAACTGCGGTAGGAATAACAATGTTAAAACGGGATGGGCACATCTTTAAGTAGACTAGACTTCCAAACTAGATAAAAGAAGGCATGTGGACCAGCAACATCACCTCTCTCTCTGCCTCCAGACATTAGGTGCAATGTGACCACCAATGGATTGCATCTGCTCTCACTCTGAGCCAAAAATGGCCCTACTTCCTTTAAGTGGCACATATGTCTGCTATAATTAGGCTCAACAATGAGGAAAGTGACCCACATACACTGAAGGTCGGATTTCATCATAAGTTTCAGAATAGAGGCATGTTAAGAGACAGAAAATAAAACAGGCATTGGAAGTAGAGAAAGAGAATCAAATTATCCTAATGAGACCTTGAAGACAAATGCCAAGATTATAAATTGATTATGTAAGATTTAATATAAATTAACCTAATATGCTAATGAATATTTGAGTACCTGAAGTAGCTTTGAGTTACTGAATCTATATGAGATACAGTTTTACACCTATCACCTTGTCCATCCCAGCTATTGGATGGTAGGGGTGGGAATTGCTGCTCCTTATTTACGGATGAGGATATGGGTGGAAAATGCCCAAATTTAAATTTATATTCTACAAATTCATATATTTATTTCCAAAAAGGTCTTGTGTTTTCTCGATGTATTATATAGGAGAAAGCAACAAGAGAAAGCAAGGAATCAGAAGAAATGCTTGAGCCTGGGACCAGTTGAGTTCTGAACAGCATCATGATACATAAAGAAACACAGCACCACATCTGCTCGCATCCAGGTCTTTGTCATTGTTTTGTATTGGCTTTGTTTTCGTCTACCCTGAAAAATTCTGTTATTCTTGAATGCTGATGGAATTTTCCCTCTCTTCCTTCTTTATTTCTTCCTATTATTTTTACATTTTATAAGTTCATAGTACATGGTTTGACTATATTTATCCACTTCTTTAGATCTTTCCCAATGAATTCACCTTTGTCTATTTTTTCCCTGTTGCCTGTGTTTGGGTGTCATATCTGAATAATCATTGCCAAGGTGTATCAAGTAATTTTACTCTGTTTTATTTTTTCTCTAGGAACTTCCTGGTTTGACATTCTACATTTGCCTCTTTAACCACCTCAGGTTAACTTCTGGTTCGGTCAAGGTATAAGAACTTATTTCAGGAGGTTGGGGGTTAGAACTGAGTTAACAGAATAATGTCAATTACTGTGCTGTTGTAATAGGAGCGGTGGGTCTTCGTCCCCGGCACCCCGGCCGCCAGCTAGCTTATGCCCCGAAATAACAACACACAAACTGTATTCATTTAAACACTGCTTGGCCCATTAGCTCTAGCCCTTACTGGCTAATTCTGATATCCCGATCAACCCATCTCTAATAAACTGTGTGGCACCGGTCTTACCAGGAAAGATTCAGCATGTCTCACCTGGCGGCTTGCTTCATGGCGTGCATCTGCCTCAGAGAGCAGAGCTATCGCGTCTGCCCGGGAGAGGAGAGCATGGCATCTCTGAGTTCATTTCCTTTTCCTCCCAGCATTCTGTTCTGTTTACTCCACCCACCTATGTTCTAACCTATCAGGGCAAGCAGTTTCTTTATTTAATTAACCAATGACCTTCCTCCATCACTGTGCAAGTAAAAAAATGTTAGATTTCACTCCATTCCAAATCGAGTATCTGGGAAGACTTGGGGCTGAAATTTATTCCAAAAATTTTATTCCAGCCACCAATCCTTTACTTTAAAGAATTTTATTCTAATATTTAAACTGTAAGGCTGATTTTCAAAACCATGAAAGTGTAGAACCCTGCTTTTCTTCTTCAGTATATAAAAGGAAGGAAAAAATACTGATTAACTGAAATCATTTAACTTTTGACCACTTTCTTCACAGAAGTATTGAGGCAGTTTTAAATTTGAAATATTCTTGTAGCTGTCTTAAAGAAAAAATAAAAGAAATCCATGAAAACAATTTTAATTATATATATGTATGTATTTTAATTTTAATTATATATATATATACATACATGCATATATATATATATATGTACTAAGTATCCTAATATATCTAAAAGCATTTCCACTTAAACACAAAATAAAAATAAAATTATTAGATAATACATTTTATAATCACTTATATTATACTAAATATTTGATATTTAGTATATTTTGCTATTGCAGAACATTTCAATTCAGATTTAATAGTCATTATAATCAAATGTCTACCATAGACAATATGGTTCCAATGACAACTTTTTTACCTAAGAAGTGCCCTCCACACTATCTACTCATGGTTCTTTTTCTCCTGACTGATAGATAAAGGCTTCTTAATGAGTTCCCCATAGTCACTCTTTTGTCTTTCACTGTAATTCTGATTCCAGTCTTTATGTAGATCAGCAATTCAGTTCGGTATCTTGGCCTGCTCCAATCAAGAGAATTTTGGTTCTGCTTTTAGCCCTTCACTGTTAGAAACACACCATGGACTTCATATTCAACTTCATATTCATCTCAGACTATACTTTCTTATTTAAATAAAAAGAGAGAGAGAAAGAGGGAGGAAAGAGAAAAAGGAAGGAAGGAAGGAAGGAAGGAAGGAAGGAAGGAAGGAAGGAAGGAAGGA
>JABTXL010006712.1:28075823-28135329 GCA_025134845.1 Neodon shergylaensis | reverse complement strand
GGAAGGAAGGAAGGAAGGAAGGAAGGAAGGAAGGAAGGAAGGAAGGATCTAGATCTCTGTTCTTTGGCCAAATTCAGACTCAGATATCTTCAGGTTTGTTGGTTAATTTTTCTCAACAAGACACAAACCAGAGTTATTTGCAAGGAGGTACATCATCAGAGGAATTGCCCCTATCATTGTGCATGTGGATGTGTCTGTGAGGTATTTTCTTGCTTAATGATTGATGTGTAAGGGCTCAGGGCTCAGTCCACTTTGGGCAGGTGGTCTTCTGTTATACAAAAAAAAAAAAAGCAAGCTGAGCAAGCCATGAAAACCAAGCCAGTGATCCAGTTCTTCCTCAGTTTCTGCTTCAAGATCATATCTTGAGTTCATGTCATGGCTTCCCTAGATGACAGGCTGTAACAAGCCCTTCCCTTCCTAAATTGTTATTATTTAAAATGTTATTGAGATAGAATTATGTCCCAGATATCCCTCTTAACATTTCCCATGTTTCTTACCCAGTTCTTCTTCTTCTTCTTCTTCTTCTTCTCCTTCTTCTCCTCCTCCTCCTCCTCCTCCTCCTCCTCCTCCTCCTCCTCCTCCTCCTTCTCCTTCTTCTTTTTGTTTAGTTTTTGTATTTTGAACACAGAGTTTCTCTATGTAATAGTTCCGGCTTACTGGAACTTTATTTATAGACCAGACTGGCCTCCAACTCAAAAAGATCCTCCTGCCTTTGCCTTCTGAGTGCATGCACCACCACTGCCAAGTGTAGCCTCTTTTTCTTTGATTATTATTGTTACAAACATAAATGTGTGTATGCATGTGTATGAATTCACAAATATGTATATATCTTGAATATAAAATATGGAAATACAACTTGTTGAGTCCATTTTTGTCATTCATTGTTGCGTTCAAGGTTGGCCATTCTGCATCAGACTAGTTAGTATTTTATCACAGCAGTCTTGAAGCAAACTAGGATCTCATTGGAGATACTTTATTTTCAAATCCAACCTTATCCATTTATTGAATACAGACAGCAAAAGGTTCAGAGAGGTAGGTCTGAAGAAGCTCCAAGATACTGGAGTTACACAGAAATAACATTGCCTCTAGAGCTAGGCCATTCCTCTACAAGGGATGCTATGCACTGATCTCTTTTTTTTTTTCTCCTGAGATATGTTTGTATTTCACCTGTTCTACTTCAAAGATATTCTATCTGATGGGAATAGGTCCAGCTAATCTTAAACTTTAACATTTACATGTGTCTGCTTATGTACACACATTTCCCAAGGGATTTCACCAACTTCTATAATGTTAAATAATGTACAGTATCAGTCCCAATACTGACATTTCCAGTCATTTGCTTTTCCTTTAGTTCGTATATCTCTTATTCTTATTGATTCTCTCTAGCTTTTATGGCCTTTTCCATTCTCTTGAATTTCTGTACTATCACATCCAACAAGCACAAAATATGAGTTTTCTTCTAATAATGTTATCCCTTCATTCTTCCATATGTATTATTAAAATTTAATTTCTTAAAAATTGTGATGTGTGTTTGTGTTAGTATGGGTGTATTCAAGTGAGTTCAGTGCCTATGGAACCCACCTCACTTGAGTGGGGAATTCAACACAGGTTCCATCTGCAAGAGCAGTATGGCCCTTTTATCACTGAGACATTAATCATTCCCCATGCCACATGTTTAATCAGTCATTAAAATCTAGTCATTCTTTTGAGGAAATTTCCCTTGAATTCTTGCTTTGTTCTTTCTGCTCAGCATGGTTCACTTTAATGTCTGACATTAGACTAGCATCAGTCTTGACAATGTTGGGTCTATTTTGCAAATGACTTGCCTTTCAGTATTTTCCTTCTTTGAAAATTATAATGATAACACTGATGCCTGTACTAGAAGTTTTCCCGTGCATTATTTAGAATATTTTCCATAAAAGTCAGAGATGTGGACCCTAGACAAATAAAGGGAACTACATTTGATAAGTTAAGTGCAGGGCACATGCACCTATTTTTCTGAATAATAATGTGCATTTTATGTATTCTATACTCTGTGGTGTTTTAGTGAAGCGCTGGGAATAAAAGAGAGTTGCATATTCTTTACACTGATGTGCAGATGCAAGCACTGTGAGCCCCACTTCTGTTATGATAAACTTGTTTATTTTAAATTCTCAGTTCTCTTCCACACAGAAATAATTTTCTCTTTTTATGATGTGAGATTATTTCAAAATTCTGCTTATTCTTTCAAAATACTTTGATAAACAGCTGTTCCAAATTTCTGGAAAGAAGGGAAATCATAGATTCATAAAAAATTAGTGTGATTATATCTGTCAGTGCAATCTTCCAAGCTCCTTTTCCTGAAAGAGTTGATTTTTGTCTTATTAACTGAACTATAAACGTGGCTTATATGGTTGTGAAAACAGACATCTAATTAAAAGAACTTAATTTGTAACAAAAAAAGGGAGAGAAACAATGAAGAATGAAAGATGCATTAAAAGTTAAGAAAATATGCTAGATAAAAGATTATAAAGGTTGGGCCAAAGATATAGATATTTTTAATTTTTTTAAACATTTCTGCTGTATTGAAATATAGACTAAGTTTCTCAATGCAGTTAATTGCTCTTGGTTAATATTTTCCGTTAAATTGAGGACAATAAAAATATGAACAGAAGATTTATTAAAAGAAAAATTTCTTTTCTCATGCAAGGTGCTTGGAAAATTTGACGTAAGAGCAGAGTAGACTTTCTGAATGAAAGATTGTTTCATTTTGAATCTTAAAATCCCTTAACTGAAAATTTGTTTTGGTAATTTATCAGTGAGTGCAAAGGAGGAAAATTTAGCATTTAACAAAGGATATTGACAGTCTTACTCCTGTGTCTTCATAGGATACAGAAAAACCTCAAGATGTGCCCTGAAAGTGCTGGGAAAACTTACAAAGACAAAAATAAAGTTGCCTGTGAACTAAGTAATCAGGATCTCATTTCCTCTTTTGAGGAAATACCAACAGAGATTAGTAGGCAACAAAGGTTGCAAGTTTCTCATGGCGAGGGTTGTGTCATCCTGTAAGAGGAGGAATTGACACTTGTAACCAGACACAATGCCAGGATCCAGCTTGCTGTGGAGACGGACTCAATAGGGAAGCCAAACACCTCTGATTAATCCCTGATCTACTTGCCCAATCTGAAGACCTAATTTATGTTTTGTGCCCATACTGTAAACATAGGATCTCAGGTGTCTAAAACTATGGAGTAAGTATTTCTGACTGTAGCTAAGGAAACGGAAGAGCAAGAAGTACCACTTCTGTTTCCCTTCTTCCACAGCTTCCTTTCAATGCTCCTGATACATTAGCAGCGACAGGATACACAGAACAGAGAAGGCATCAGATGTACTTCCTTCCCATGCAACTACGATTCTTGCTCATACTGGTCTCTTTGAGGCATATGAAGCAAGTGCTGTTTTCAAGAGAGTTCCCTGATGCTTTTTTGTGTGTCCAGAGCTAGACTTCCCACTGATCCTCTGTGATATCTCCACGTGGTGACACCTTCTCAAGAGTAACCAAAGAAAAACTCTTGTCAGTATGGTAATTACCAGCAAGATGGTGTTTTTTAATGGTGATGATGTCACTAATACAAAGCCAATAAAGTCGACATTGTATGTTTAATATTAGTAGGTAAGTGAAAGTATTGGAATAGCATCACAGTACTGTGGTGGTACATGCTATAATAACAACATTTGGGAGGTAGAGAAAACAATCATAAATCCAAAGTCATCCTCAGCTACATAGAAGTCTATCCTGGTCTACGTGAGAGCCCTTCTAAAAACAAAACCAAGTACACACAGAGAAACAAAAACTAAGAAATGTATTATTTTGGTGTTGTAAGTGAATGTAGCTACACATAGGGCTGTGCACATATTTCCATAAGATAGGATTCATTATTGTATAGGACCATTCTGTTTATTATTATGGACTACTCTAAAAGGAAAAGCACGCTTACCTCAACAGAACAAGCTAAAGAATTAGCTAGATATACTTTCTCACTTATCTGAACAAATGAAAGTAATCAGAGCACTTGAACTGAGAGATATAATTTAATAAAATAATTGTACCAAGTTTAAGAATAAATATATCTGTAATTAGAACAAAATATGACAAAAAATTTTGAATGTTAGTTCAGCTATCAATATTATCTTACATACAACTGATTACATTTTTAATGTGCTTAGAAACTAGTTTATACACACATACATATCATTCATTCCATAAGCAAGTATGTTTTCCTATTAAAAGATTGAATATTAAATTCTACATTGAGGACTGGGGATGTAGATGATAGGTAGAACATTTGCCTCTAAACCTTAAGAGCCTAAGCTTAATCCACCATAACTACAAAAAAATGGGAGGGGGAATTAAAACATAAGAAACAGAACAAAAAATATAGACTTTTGCTTATTAATTTAGTTAATGTCCTAAAATAAGATATTCATATCTCAATAAAAATGACTGTTTTTCCAGTCTCAATTGCACCTCATCTTTTGGCACCATCACTGTAATTACCGTGCCTATATAATTTTAATATTGGCCCCCTAATAGTTCTTGTTGCAGAAAAGACCATATGTCTGCCCTCAGGAGCCATTATGTGCAATACAGCTAACCAGCCAACTATGAGAAGCAATATTCCTGCCTTTTCAGTGGCTGCTCTGTTTTACTTCTCTGTTCTCAGAGGAAAAGTGTACAATGTTACCTGCAGCCGGTTACAAGCCTGTGTGTCACCCAGAAGCTCTAGGAAGGAATCTAGGGCATTCTCTTCTGAGCCATGATCAATCTGTGTTAGTCACACTCCAGCTGGGTCACTTCCCACATGGGTAGCAGTACAATGGAAGCAAGGAAAAGAATCAAATTCCTGTTGCCTTTGTTCTTGGAGTTTGCAAGGGAGAAAGAAAAATGGAATGCTCGGTTCAATTCTGTTTAGCCAAGATCAAGTAAGGAAGGCTAATCTTGGATTTAGACCTTTAACTCTCTTTTATCCTCTGTGTTTTGCTTGAGAGTTTCTTTAAAAAGGATGTGATAGTACAAAGTGATTCTTTAATGATAAAATACAATGGTCCACAGTATACCTATCTCACAATAATCACCCTAGCTGTTCAGAAAAGGTGGATACTGTAAGGCTAATGGCTTTTCTCCCACTTGGCATTAACAGTCATAAGGCATGGTACTTTTGTGGCAAGTTTATCAGTTTACAGGGGCTGTCAAAGGACAGCAACAGTAGATAGAAATATGAGAAAAAGAATATATCCAGAATAAAAATAAGAAAAACTATGTTGTCTTAATATTTAATGTCATTAGCTGTATTTCAGGGTAGTTTGAGTCTTGACTCAATTTTGTTTATTGGTTTTGTAGAATATAAACCTCATTCCTGACTGCTTGGTTTCTAGATCCAAGGTTACTGGCCGTGATTCCCAGTGGCATGGCTGTTCCATCCGGAAAGCCACCAAGATAACACAGAATTTATGGTTCATTGAGCAACGGAAAGACATTGTTTTTACTTCTGAGTTGCACATTTTTTTCTATACAATATGGGTAAGTAATATTTTCCATGTAAACTTAAAAGATAGAGATTCTCCTTTTGTTTGTCTCTCTATGCTGAGGTAGATCTCATTGTTTAGCTCAGGCTGTTCTTCAAGTCCTGTGCCTCTTGCCACAACCTCCCAAATAGTGGAATTACAAGAATGTGTCACTACGCGTGCTGATGAGTGACTTCTCAAGGTCTAATGACAAAACTAGAATCAGTAGCTTTCAAGGGTCAGTGTCTTGAATTAAACACTTCCCAAACTGAATCAGAGCTCAGTTTCAAATATAGATGGAATTATTTCTTCTCTTTAGAAAGTGGGGGTATCAAATATTAAAATATGGGGTGATTACACAGCAGAACAAACTAATTGAGCAATTTGGGGTCAGCTGCTGGATGTTGAATTTTAGCTCTTAGTTGCCAGCTGAAAGACCAAGAATATGTTGTTCAACTGCTTTTTGTCCGTTTTTGTTTTGTTTTGCTTTTTTTGCACTTCAAATTCTTTTCTACCTAATGAAATGTCATAGAACTACATTTGATCATTTTTCATTAATATTGTAGAATGTTTAATGCAGTACCTGGGACAATGAGCACTATAAGTGTTAACTAGCAAATTCAAATTTAAAAATACTTAACTTCATGATATCTCCAAATTGTATCAGGAGTAGATTTGCATATCAATTATTCTTTGACTTAAATCTATATTACTTCCAATGGTTGTGATCAGATTAGTATTTAGGATGGGTTGTCTCAAGCTGTGGATGTGGGGTATATTATTTTGGGTCAGCAATTTGTGGTCCAGGAAGAGATCAGAGAGACATTTAGGTCAGGATAAGAGTCAAAGTGACACCATGAAAAAAACGAGTGCAATGGTTAATCTCAATTGTCAACTCACCCAAGTGTAGGGTCACCTTGGAGAAGATCCTTTAGGAATGCCTGTGGAGGATTACCTTGTTAGATTCATTGAGGGAGAAAACCTGTCTGTAGGGGGGCGACCCAATTCTCTAAGCTAGCATTCAGGGCTATGTGAACAAAAGAAAGCGAGCTGAGCATCAGTATATATAGCCGAGAATGCAATAGGACCAGTTGCTTTAAGGTTCCGCCGTCTTAGCTTCCCTACCATGGTGGACTGTATTTTGAACCAAAATAAACTCTCCTTTCCTTTAGTTGCTTTGTAAGGGTGTTTTATTAGAACAACGGAAATGTAACTGATGTGTATTGAGGAGAAGTGTGGAAGAATCTATAAAACGGTCTGGCTACCATTGGCTGTGTCTCTGTGCCTGGGAGAATAGCAGGTAGAACCTCATCATAGCTCTACAGCAGCTACCATGAAAATTGCTAGGCCCTGACATAGTAAGCGGCTCAGACTTCTCCTCCCCTCCTGTAACTTAGTTGGATCAAGGACTTCTAGCCTCTATTCATGGCAGGCACCTATGGTATGAGATAAGATTTGAAAAGAATCCCCAAATTCCTTTGATTGTGGACATGGACCTTGTCTGCCTCTCTTTACTAAAGTCCCCACTCCAAGGAATCTGTCAATACACAGCTATATTAACATTTGCCAGCGTTCTGTCATACCAATGGATTTCATGATAACTATGTTTGAAAATACTTGAAAATAAAATAAAATTTCCAGAGGGAGAATGCCTGAAATAGAACAGAAATATGCTGGGAAACTCAGAGGCAAATAATTTGGGCACTTCATTTAATAAATATGTTTAAACCACTGTATAAATCATTTGATATTTTTGAGAGTTATAGAATGTTCTCATGGGAATGTATAATAGGAAAAAGTACAGAAATGTATAAAAAATGGTAAGTAATTAAAATAAGCATCCACAAAAGTAACTTAGAAGTCTTTGTAATTCATAAATATATGTACTTCAAAAGTAAAAACATACTTCTTTATAAGTTTTGTTCTGTAGTCATGTTGTTCCAAAGTAATTTAGGATTTCACTCTTGAGTGTAAGGAATTATGTTGACAAATTAAAAGTAACATTTTAAAATGAATAATTTTATCTGAAGGTAAGATCTTTCACAAGATTTTTCACATTGTTATTTTAGATATTTGCTCTTTAAAATAAGAGTTTGTTTTCTTCATTGGCTACAGAACTAATATATTCCCTAATCAAATAAAGCCACTTCTGTGTTTCCTATTTAGTCAAAAAATTCAAAATGATGATGCTTACTACAGTTCTTATTTTCAGTTTCACCCCTTGATGCCAAGGAGATGAAGAGATAACCATGTGGGCATAGCTAGACAATTTGAGCTACAGGATGCTATTAGTAACCAAACCCAGAGTAAGATCCTTGCCTCTCACAGATGATGTCATGGAAGGATTGAGGAAAGGAACAATTGCATTTCCTGTGTCCTCTAAATGATTTCTGACACCAACTACCTGGAATTGAGCCAAACTTCACAATTCAAGGATACATTCTTCTCCAAGAAAACTTGCACCTCATACACCAGCTGCTAGTTTGGGTTTTCTGGACCACCATTATTCTTGCCAGCTGGCTTCAAATTTGGGAGTTCCCACTACTACTTCAAATTTGATTTGCTAGACTGACTCACCAAGACTTACAAGAGTGCTATACTGATGGTTACACTTTATTATGACTACAGGAAATGAGACCATCCAAATGGAAAACTTCACTGAGTAAGATCTAAGAGAGGCTCAAATACAGAAACTCCCAATAGCTGTGAACATGTGGACTCTGTGAACTTGTAGACCTTATTATCCTAATATGTGGTAGCACTCACAATATCAGCAATCGCTGAAGCTCAACTTTTTCTCAGGACTGTCATTTTGCTGGGGTTCCATTACATCGGCACTGTTAGCTGATTCAATAAACTTGTCCTTCACTCCCCAACCTCCTCCCCTGTATGGAACCCAGACTGATATCACCTAGCATGAAATCCTTACTGCTTATGGATGCAGCAATTTATGTATAGAACCCCAACACTTGGAGATAAAGGTAAGTAGAATCAGGAATCCATAGTCATTCAAGGCTTTACAGTAAGTTCTGTTCCAGCCTTGGCTACATGAAATGTGACTGAAAGAAAGGGGGGGGGGAGACAAACAGACAGACAGAATGAAAAAAAAGAAAGAAAGGAAAGGAAAGAAAGAAAGAAAAAAAGAGGGAAAGAGGAAGAAAATAAAATAGTATATCCCTATGATTACAGCCTTGGTGGTTGATTTTCCTGATAATTCTACCCTAATGATTCATTTTGTTGACATAAATTATCTACAGGCTCAGCATATATCACTTTAGTATCATAAGTAATTAGCAAAAATTATCAGAGGACAGTACTACACATAATAAGGACACACTAATTGTTGGAGAAAGTACAAGGACTTACAGGCTTTCTTCAATGGAAACAGAGAGCAGTTAAATTTCTTCTACACGGTCCCACCCAATTAAAAGTCTCTGAGCTCCTAGGGAAATTAATTCAATATAAAAGATGTATATAAATGGTTTTCTACTAGTAGTTTTCTAGAACTGTCTTTTTGCATATGCTTTGTTTCTTTTGTGGAGGACCCTAAAACTAAGGTAACAACTAGATAAATTAGGATGATTGATATAGGAAAGTGCTGCACAGTCAGTGGAGTTCTCTACTCCCTATATGTGCTTCTCAATTAAATCAGCACAATGTCCTGCTGTTGCTTTCCTTCTATCTGTTAAGATCAGATTGATCTAAATATATTGGAAGAAAAATATGAAATTAATAGTAACAGCAGCAGCAAGTAGTGGTTTAAATATATAGAAAAGCTGGAATGATAGTCAGAGAGTGGGTTAGGTGGTCCCTCAGTGGTTCAAGAATCTTACTTACCTTTCTACTATGACTATTGTTGTTGTACTGTGTATTGTGCTTATTTTATAGTAACCCCCCTCCCCCCAATAACCAGCCCATCCATGGAGAACTACATCAATTTCTTCATGAGGAAATTTGTTTTTCTCATGATATCAAATACTTCCTAAAGACCTCACTGTTTCTCAATATTATTACGTTGGGGGGATCAAGACTAAATTTTGATGGTGATTAACCATATTCAAATCATAGTAGTTATGCTCCATTGAAAAGTCATAGCTATAGCCCACTCTATTTTATAAGAAAAAAGATTTTAGATCAAGAGTTTCATTTTTTTTTCTGTTTCATGGAATTAGAAAAGTAAGGATAAACTAAAACCAATGCAAACAAAAGTAAGATAACTTAAAAAATTTATTGTGGAAACATAAAATAGAGAAGAAAAAATGACATGAAAATCGATAAGAAAAAAATTTAATTTTTTAAATGATCAAGAAAATTGACAAAATTTTCGTACACTTACCAAGAAAAGAGGAAATGATAGACAACTTGATTCAGAAAAGGTATCAAAATTAGACAAGATGAAAGGAAAATGAAAGACCTACATACTACATAAATAGTTGGCAAAATGTCCTTGTCAAAGTATTAGTAAGCTTAATACAGCAGCATATCAAAAGAAGTATATGCAAATCAAAAACAAGTAAAATTTATTTTGAGAATAGAAATGTGGTTTGGTGTAAGAAAAAAAATCCCTGAACAACAGGAAAATACATACTCATCTCTGTAGACACCCACATATTCAAACACAAAAGAGTTGATAAAAATCCAAAGACCTCTCATAAAAAACATACCCAGAAAACTAAAAAGAAAGAAATTATTCCCAATTTTAAAAAGGGTATCTGAGGTCTGAAACAGGATCTATGACAGGTTTACTAAGAGAATATGAATGATGATGCTGAAAAATCTGCCCTACAAGAAGTCACATAGCATGAATGTTCGCATTTGCCACTTCACTGTACTAAAATTTTTCACTAGTGTAACTGAGAAAAGAATTTAGATTACACTTTTATATACAGAAAACCCTGAAGAATTCACACATGCGCATGTGCTCGCGTTTGCACACATACACACCCTAAAGATACAAGTTAAACCAAACAGCATGATGCAAATTCACTATATATATTTTAATATGCTAGTAATTAACAGATTAAAAGTATGATCTTCAGTTATTTACAATCGTACTCCAAATAATAAAATGCTGGGTTACAAAAGCATTTCAGATTTGTAGACTCAAATTATAGAACAATTGAGAGAAGTTTAAAACACTTAAAAATGGAAGTTCTGTGTTGATAGGTTGCTGGCTTAATGTTATTAAAAGATCAAGCCCCTTCAATTTAAGGTTAAAGTCAATCTATTAAAATTCCAATCAAGTTTCAGTAGAAATAGATAAATGGGTCTTAAAATTCATGATAAATTCAAAATACTCTAAAAGCCAATGTAATATTGATAAAGAATAAGGCAGGAGAACTCATACTCTATTTTAAGAATAATAAATCTACATTGATAACTAGCATAAGGATAGATATTCAGATAAATACAATAGAACTAAGAATACAGAAAGACACCCACAAATTTCTAGTGAACTGACAGATAATTGTACTGACAGCACTATTTAAAGTAGAAAATATAGATAGTGTTTTTAACAAATTGTACTGGGACAATAGGAAATCTTGTGTCAAAGAATAAATGTTGATCCCTACCTTACACCATATGCAAAATCTAGCCAAACTCATTAAATATATACGTTTAAAAGTTTAAAAAATTATCAAAAGGAAAAATTATCCTTAATCTTAATGCCATTGGATTAATGTGAGTTGGGCAATGACTTCATTAATATGATACCAAAGGTACAAAGAATCCAAGTAAAAAACAAACAAATTAGAGCTCATCAAATTAATAACCCTTGTCTAACCAAGGACACATTAAGAAAATGAAATGGTTATGTTTACAGTGAGAGAAAAGCTATAATTAGTTCCCACTTCACATCCAAGAAGATTATAATCAAATGGGAGGAAATAAAGACATTTTTTGAAGCTGTTGAGAAGTTAAAACTTTCATCCATTGTGTGTGGGAATATCATATAAACAAAAATCATAAAAGTCCTCTAAAAAACACTGTAACAGCTCTTTAGAATTTCAAATATAGAGTTACTACAAAATCTAGCAATGTTGCTCCTTGATATATATCCAAGAGAAATAGAAACAGGTGTCCAAACAAATGCTTTATAGAAACATTCAGAGCACACAATTCACAACAACTAATAGGTAGAACTAACAAATTATTCAACAAATGCCAATGGAATTTCTTAAATTATACCAAAATATTTAGCAAAAAAAAAAGATGAGTACTTACACATGCAGTCACATAGATGAACACTGGATGTTCTTATTTGTGCTACAAGTGAAAAAAAAAGACAAAAGATGAATTAAACAGTGTATAATTTTGTTTATAGATCCTCTTTAAAATAGGCAAGTTCAGAAAATCAGTAAAAAAAAAAGTCCAAAATAGTTCTTAAGCTAGGGGAATTAATGGAGAATGACAGTACTATATTTTGAGTACACTATAATTTGCGAAAATGATATTCTTTATTACATCATTTAGTTGAAGTACTCATTCAGCTTGTGTGAGTTTATTACATCTATCTGTCTCTCTGTCGTCTGTCTGTCTGCGTCTCTATGTCTGTCTAGCTGTCTTTATTTAATACTGTTTATGTGTGTCTTTTTGGGTGTGTGCGTGTATGTGTGTGAACCCATGCGAGCATATCATGCAGTGCCTGTGGAAGACAGAGGACCACTTGTGAGAGCTGGCTTTCTTTTTCACCATATGGAGCTCTGGGATCAACCTTGGGTTGTCAGACTCAGTGGTAGACATGCTTTTAACCATCTGAGCCATCCCTACAACCTAGGTTATATGATTTTTATCTCATTTAAAATATACTCTGCACACAAGAGAAAGGGCTCTGCACCCTATCTGGCATTACGTTAGAGCTGACCCTCTTGTATGGGGCCCAGGTGAACCAGCTCTGAGGATGAGAGAGCAGGAGAGCTGACACCATCCCTCCCCTCCATCTGCCATGTGGTTGCACGGGTGAGGAAAAGAAAACTTTCCCCCTCTGCCCCTTGCTACCTGCAGTAGGCAAGAGAACTCATCCTGGGGTCACGAGAGTGAGAAAACTAGCCCTGTCTCTCATTAGTTACAGCACACAGGAGAGTGAGTCTCCCACTCTGTCTGGGCAGCATACTAGATAAGAACAACACAAGACAATGACAGAATATTCAAGAGGAGCCCCAGTGAGAGCTCAGAGCACTTTATCAGTAGTGTGGCAAAAACCAGAGTCCTTAAAACAGATCAATGACTTGTGGCAATGAGCACTTGTAAGGAAACATAAGTGGATTAAGAGGTAAACTGTGTGACTCAAGGGGCCACACTACTACTACAGGTTCCATGACAAGATTGCTCCTCCTCCTCCTCTCCTCTTCTTCTTGTTCTTCTTTTTCTCTTTCTCTCTCCTTTTTTTGTTTCTTGTTTTTGTTTTCTCTTAAATTTTGTTGTGTTGTTGAGGGATTTGAAAGGCAGAGTGTGAATTTGAGGGGAGATGCAGGTAAATTCAATTGGAATGCATAATGTGAAATCCACAAATAATCAGTAAAAAATATGTATATATAACTATATATACACACATAAATATATACATACATATATGGTTAAAAGAAAGTTCTTGGCTTTGGGTATTCTACCTACAACTTTGGCCCCTTCAGTTCTCTTCTCAATTACACTTTCCTTGCAACAACTTTTGAAAGCAGATTTACTTTCCAAAAATCTTTGTTTAAAACCATGGATATCAAAGCATTATAGTTTGCTTTAATCAATTTGAGATATTTAAAGAAGAAGAGCTAAAGTTGAATATGTTATTTTAGAATAATAATTTTATTGGTCAAGTGTAAGGAAAATGATGATCTGCTAAATTTGAATCAATTTAAGCTGTTCTTGTGAAGGTTGCCAGACTGGCTATTATATAGTACAATTTCCTCAAGGCTTCTTTCCCCTGGTGAAAGATCCACACAGCCCTCCTTCTCCAGTTTCTGATCAAAGCACTCCCCTTGACATCATTCACAAAGTGAGCATGCCTGTGCGTTCTCAGGGAACACCTTCTGGCCTGGAATGGCAGTGAGATCATGCCATCCTCTAGTGGCTAAACTTAAAAGCTGCATTCCAAACCTGGAGCCCTTTGAGCTTAAGTTGACACACTCGGTCCCACAGTGTTCCATACTCATTTCTAAGATTCTATACTCATAATTGGGATCGTAGGAAGACAATGGCAAGCTGTTGTGTATAAACCCAAATGCATCTAGATGTACACGTGCTATAGTGAACAATATCCTACTGGCTCCTTGTTGGGTACTGTATTCCCAATTACTAACCTAAACACTCTATATAATCTCTTGTCACTTTCATTTTAGTTTATGCTCTTGGTAGGTGGACGTCACTATGACAGTGAAACTATGCCATAAAGAGAAGGTAAGTCAAATAATACAATATGATTATACACATGTGAGGGAATATTTTCTTTGTTTTTGGTTGTTGATTTTTTTCTAGTTAATATATTTGAATTGTATATTATAATAGTCAAATGTGTGAATATTGTTAACCTATTTACCAATATCCTCAATTACTTTCTGCTACTAAATAATGGTTTCTATGGGTTGAAGTATCAGGATAAGTTGAATTAACCACTAGACAGGTAAGAATGCCTTACCTGTCTTTTCTTCTTACTGTCACTGAAAGTACACAGTAAATATTTGTGGAACAGAAGTTACACACTCTCTAACTAATTTATCTGTTTGACACTAATAGAATTTTACATATTAGAGCTGCTCAAAACTGCATGGGAAACCAAACTGTGTCTCAAGGAGCTGTTTGCTTTGTAAAGTCCGCATTAACGAACCATGACTCTGCCTTATGTCACAGCTGGGCACTGAAACACTCTCCTTTAAGTTCCAGCTCTGCTAATTCCCTGAGTAGTTTCCCCAGGAAAAGGTTCTTCTTTTAAGTCTGGCGCTGTGCTATAAACACACTCCTGTTTATTCCAGCTAATGAGAAACAGGCTGTCTGGAAATGTGTCTCCGAGGAGAATGCAGAGAAAATCTTTAGAAATACTCCTCTCCGGGTTGACTGAAAAGATAGCATGTGGGAAGCACACATGAATTTTATTTTTTGATGGAAAACTTACAGCTGATGTTATATATCAAGCCCCAAAGGTGTCTAATTAGGTGTAAAGCTTCCTTGGATACACCAGCTTGGGTTTTGTGGTAAGAATGGGCAAAAGTGGTGAGAATTTTTTTTTTTCACATATATTTAGCTTTCTCCCCTCTCCATTTCCCCTACACTCTTACTATTGCCTCTCCCCACACCTGACCCCAATTTTGCTTTCCTGCTGGGAATCCTTTTCTGGTCTTGTTATCTCTCCTTGGGATCAGTCAGGCTGTCCTTCCTTTCTTCTCTTCCGTTATAAGGTGTCTAATAGTTTATAGCCTTTTAATCTTGTGGCTTTCCCTGTAGACAGTTTCAAATAGCTTCTACAGCTGCTATAGGTCCTTTCATTAAAAAAAAATCTAACTTTCGAATCACAGTGTTTATTATTGAAAAGTTTTCCAAGGGTCTGCCTCACTAAGTTTTTAGTTCTTGGAAAATATTTTTATCCAAAAGATAATTTTCACTTAAAATAAATGTCTAATAACAAGAAAATGACAAAGGCTGTTTGTTTTTCTATAGCTTCTCATCAAACTCTAACTGCCCATATCTCTTTCCTCTATAGTCTTCAACTGCTTGAAAAGACATAGACTTCTTATTGGTTATTATTCATTTGTAAATACAAATAGCACTCTCATTTCAAGTATTTGATTTTACGCATTCTGAGGATACTGTGCATTTTCTCCATTGTCTATTCATTCCAATCATTATCCACCACTGATTCTTTCGTTGCTTTCCCGATGTTTTTGGAAACTCAGTATCACCAGTACCTCCTGCACTACTCATACAATCCTCCTTCAGGAAGCACACATAAGTTTTATTTTTCGATGGAAAACTTCATTCAATCAATATTATTTGGCTGCTTCTTGTAGTAAAAAAGTGTTGTACAATATGAGATATGAAGATTATATGAATTTGGGGAAGTACCACCTGTGGAGATCAGGATTATAGGTCCTAAAAGAACTCTTCATAAATAATCCAGTCTTTCTGGGGGTACGTGTTCTTCTATCACCATTTCCTTTATACGGCCACACATTCATATTTTCTTTGTCTATAGCTTCTTTCTGTTAGCTTTGATTGTTCTTAATATGATGTCCAAAGAGAACCAAACCTTTTGTTGTGAAAACAGTTCTGGAGCTTGCTCCATGTATACCTTGCAGCTCCATAAAAGCTTTCAGAGACAAAAAAAAAAAAAAACACCTGGCAAACTATATTAGGTTAGTGGCAGAAGCCTACTAAATCTTATATTCACATTGAAACAATGGCCCCAAATGTATAGTCATGGGCCTGTAAGATTATCAACATCATTGTTTCAAAAATGCATATCCACAGAGATATATCTGTAAACTGAATCAATATCTCAATGATTGCTTTTTACTATGATAAAACACAAATTAGTTTTACATTCCTGGGTTTAGAATAAATATTTAGCATTACATATTTATTCAAAAAGTTATCATTGTGAATGTATGAGTGGTTTTTTTTTCTGGGTATGGATCAGGCACCACTTGCTTGCAGGGCCTTTTGAGGCCAGAAGAGGCAGTATCCTTTGGGAATTACAGAGGCTTGTGAGCACCCATGTGTGTAACTAAGGATGTGCCAGGGTGCTCTGAAATGACAGAATTCTTTTCCACTGAGCCATCAACTCTAAAACCCCATTACCTATTCTCTAAGTTATATTCAGTAAAAATAAAATTGTCAATTTCGTAATTCCCAGGTCACTGCCATGCTCAGCAACCATCAGAACAGCTCTTTTTTCCCCTTACAGAGGGGAAGTAGCACAGAAACCCCCAACTAAGCAGTGTACAGAGAGTGGCACTCCGCACTCTGTCCTAAAAGGGATGTCTTTACCAACGCTCTCATTTATCAAGACCTTCCCTCAGGGCTCAATAATCCATAGTGAAGAGGAAGCAGAAACATGGTAGAGCCAGGCTGGATGTATAACTTCAAGGAAGCAGAGTCTTTCAGACACAATAGCACTAATGTTTATGCGAACTCAGAGAAATTGTGCCTGCATGCAAACAGCCTGCACAGGTTCAAACCAGATGTGGTCCCAGAGCTGAGAGGGGAAAGCAGACACCAACTCTCACCCCTTACCAAGAAGATATCTGTAATTGATACCCAATGGTAGAGGAAGAATTAATTTTCTTTAATGATATCTTGCTAGGTATACAAATCACACTTTAAGAAGGTAACATACTCGGGAGTAGTTAGTTGCTCAACCCTAAAAGTCAATAATATTTTCATAGATTTTTTTAAATACTGTATTGCTTTAGTTGGACATTTTTTTTGTCTTGTTGGTATTTTGCTTATATATTTTTGTTTCCTTTTGTTATTTTTTTTGTGTGTGTGTGTTTCTTGTTTTTGTTTGTTTTGGAAGGGCTGAATTGGGTGGGTAGAGAGGCAAGGAGAATCTGAGATGATCTAGGGGAGGGAAAATATTGTACAAAAAATATTCTTTTCTGCGTTTCTGCTTTTTCCTCAGGATTGTTGGCTACACTGGTCTATAAGGGAGGAGGGAGCAGAGATGTGCACAGGGTAAGGATATTTGGGGGTATGACAGAGACAGCCTTCCAGGAGACAGATTTCAATAAATCAGCTCAACTTTATTCCAGAGTATAAGGAATATATAGAATCAGGGAGCCTGGGGACAAACTTTAATTTGCATTAATTGGCATGCTCTTAACACAAGGCTTCCTATGTGGCAATAGGGTCCTATAGCAGAACTCCTAGCACAAGTCTTCTAGCAGAAATCTGTGCCGAGGGACAAGCTAAAGCTATATCAGGCATCTGGCTTAGAGACAGCTTTCAGATAAGGTCAGGCAACCAAACCCAGGGACATTCTCCAGATAAGGGCAGGGTGAAAGCAGGAAATTTCACTGGGGAGGGAGGGAGTAGGCCAGGCCATCTTAGACTGTGACCTTTGACCAGCCAGCAAGGCTTTTCCAACCCTCTTCAAAAGATAACTAAGTAGTGGAAGTGCTGGAGAGTCTCCTCACCAGGTGAGGGCACTGGTTGCTCTTGCAGAGGTCTTGCCTTTAGTTCCCAGCACCCAGATAGTGACTCAAGAATTCTGTTGCCCTCTTCTGGCCTCTGTGAGCACTGCATGCATTTGTTGCAGATACCAATCTGGGTTCTTTTCAGCACAGTGAGAACTCCAGGGAACTCAAAGACCATCACCCTACTGATTTTAGCTTGGAAGTTGAAAGCCTTTCCCTTTCCTTTTTCATTTTTGCCTCAGATTTGTGGTTTCTTGTTGAAGATACTATGAACCAAATTTCTAAGCTATCTTTGGGTGTTTCTTGCATGAAATGGTCCATACATGAAATATAAACCATATTATACACATTATTATGCTATTTAAAACACTTATTAAAAGCATTAACAGTAGGTAAATAAAATTGCTGTCATGGTGTCTAGAATTTCCTTTATTTTTAAAAGAAGAAATCATGTCTAAAGATGTTAGGAATAACTGTCTAAATCACAACTGAGATTGCTAGTACACAGATAAAGGAGGAACTCCTCACAACTACAAGAGCAGAGTTTTTGGTGATTGTTCAAGGTTTTCTTTCACGTGTAACCCAATTTCCCCTCCAGCGCCCCTTGTATTCTTTCCAATTTCTCCCACTCTTAACTTTGTGTTTTTCTCCTCCCTTTTTTTTTCTTCATTAAAGACTCACTAAATATTTTAAACAATTAGTACTGCCCATATATGCATGCGTATGGGGCCATCAGAGAAATCTACCCATAGCTACACCCTCAAAACAGGATAACATTGAGATAGGATCTTGTCACATAGCTCAAGTTTCACTTTATTGTTGTGGGATATTTGTTTACACTATATGAAGATGTGTTATTATAGTTGGTTTACCAAAAAGCTGAATGGCCATTGGCTAGGCAGGAGAAAGTGTGCAAGATTTCCGGGGAATTCTGGGAAGAAGAAAGGCAGAGATGTATTCGAGAAACAGAACAAGTCAGACACATAGAATGTGAGGAAGGTAAAAATCACGTGGTAAAATGTAGATTAATAAAATAGGTTAGCTGAAATTATAAGAGTTAGTTAGAAACAATCCTAAACTAAAGGCCACACTTTCATAATCAATAATAAGTCTCCATGTTGCTATTTGTGAGCTGGCAGCTCAAAGAAAAGTCGGACTACACTAAATAGCCCAGGCTAGCCTTGAACTGTTGATTCCCCTGTTTCATCCTTCTCAACGTTTAGGATTTCATGTGTGAGCATAAGCTTAGTCCTAGTTATTACACTCTTATCTCCAATCCCAGTTTTCCCCCTTCTACTAGATAATACAGTCAATAAGGTTTTACAAGAAGCTACACATTTTTTTTAACTAACAATATAAATTGAATATCTTTGGTGAATCTGACACTGTCATCTACACACCATACATGAACTCATTTTATTCTTGAATCAGCTGTATCAGCCAGGTATTGTTAGTTGTCTGATATTGATGAAGAAGCTGAGATTCAGAAGCATTTGCTATTCCCAGATCTCAAAGATCTGGGATTATACAATATTGTTCAAGATCAAGTCTAATGAATCCAAGTGCCCACAGTCTTTAATTTCTATGGGTCTGGCTCAGATATGAAGCTAAGTGACTTAGGTCATTCTAAAACATTGCATTCATTTTCTACTCCAAAGCACCCCCTGCTCTTTGTAGGGTCTGCATCTTTCCTGGTTACCTTTGTGTCTCTAGCACAAAGTATAATGGCCACATTATTCTCATTGTCCAGTGAAGACCTTATCACCCATTACCATCTTGTCCACTTTCTCCACATCACTGACACTTCATTTGTAGAAGTTCTTCTATTGAATTGAATTGTTTTAGTCAAATCTTTTACAGTAAAGCCTTAATACCAAATGCAACTGCATTTAGAGAGAAAGCCTTTAAAGATATCCTTTTTAGGCAAATAAATGGGAATATGCTATATAATTTAAAACCAGAAGAATACTATTAATGTGGGTATATTATGGCTTTTTCTGAGTTTTCATATAAGAAATCTTTATTGTAGCATCCCTTTATTGTAGACACAGTCTTAAGTATAGAATATCAGGACATAATGGTGGGGCACTAATAATGTAATGCAGTGTCTAATATAATATTTGTCATTCAAGGACATGTGCTCAACTATGTTCATAGCAGCATTGTTTGTCATAGCCAGAACCTAGAAACAACCTAAATTCCCCTCAACAGAAGAATGGATAAGAAAAATGTGGTACATTTACACAACAGAGTACTACACAGCAGAGAAAAACAATGACATCTTGAATTTTGCATGAAAATGGATGGAGCTAGAAAATATCATTTTGAGTGAGGTAACCCAGACAAAGAAAGACAAGTATCACATATACTCACTCATAAGTGCTTTTTGAACATAAAGCAAAGAAAAACCAGCCTCAAAATCATAATCCCAGAGAACTTAGACAACAATGAGGACACTAAGAGAGACATAAATAGATCTAATCTACATGGGAAGTATAAAAAGACAAGATATTCTGAATAAATTGGGAGCATGGGGATCTTGAGAGAGGGTTGAAGGGGAGGGGAGAGGAAGGGAGAGGAGTGGGGGAAATGTAGAGCTGAATAAAAATTAATTAAAAAAAGAAGTGTAACAGACATAAAGAATACATGCAGGTGATACATGCTGTGAGATAACAATGAGATCATGGTCATATGTCAGTTTAAGATGGAGCAGACCTAAGATGGAGAAAAACCTATTGGTTAATCAAAATTGTACTTTTAGCCTCTACAGGTATGAGACAACAAACTCCCATTATTTGATCCATGTAGCTGATGGCACAGATGTCCCTGATCTAACAGTGGGGTTGTCTCTCTGCAAACAAATTATAAACTGAATATGAGTTAAGAAATGCCTTTGGTACAGTTTATTTACCATAGCACAGTGTATAGGCTGTTTGTTCTTGTGGTCAAATGTCTGTCTGGGAACTGTGGCTCACTGTGACTGCACAGCATCTTGAGATAGCACAATGCCACATATTACTAGCCTGGAAAAGGATTACCATTTAAATTTTGGTGGTAGAGAATTTCCCATGAATCCACCAGGATGACCCCAGATGAGACTTCTAGCAATAGTGGAGAGGGTACCTGAACTGGCCTTCCCTGGTACTTAAATTGCTAAATTCCCTAATTGTCATCATAAAAACATCATCTAGTAACTGATGGAAGCAGATTCAAAGATCCACAGCCAAGCACCAGACTGAGTTCCATGAGTCCAGTTGAAGAGAGGGAGGAGGGATTATATGAGCAAGGGGGGGGTGAAGATGATGATGGAAAAATCTACAGAGACAGCTGAACCAAGCTCTTGGGAACTTGCGAACTTTAGACCAACAGCTATGGAGTCTTCATGGGACCCAACTAGGCCGTCTCCATGTGGGTGAGAGTTGTGTAGCTTGGTCTGTTTCAAGGAACTCTTGACAGCAGGATTTGGATCTATCTATCCCTGGTGCATGAGCTGGCTTTTTAGAGCCCATTCCCTATGGTGGGAAGAATGGCTCAGGCTTGCTGTGGGGGCAAGGGTGGTTCTTGGTCCTGCCTCAACTTAATGCGCCAGGCTTTGTTGACTCACCATGAGAGGTCTTGCCCATGTATGGGGGTTGGTTTAGGGGGGAAGCTTCGAGAGAGAACAGGAGGAGGGTTGGAAAGGGGAACTGTGGTTGGTATGTAAACTGAATAAAAAAAATAAAAAAATAAAATAAAATTTGAAATAAAATTTTTAGGTGAGTGCAGAAACACACTTGTAGTCCCAGATACTCAAAGACTGAGGCAGGAGCATTATTTTCATCCAAGAGCTTAAGATAAGCTCACATTATACAATAAGAACCTGCTTTTTAAAAAGTGAATTATGAAAAAGGTTGAAGGAGATTCAATATAGCAGTGCCTGGCATTTAGAGACCAGGGAGACATGGTGACCAAGGATGAGTCTGCACACTGTGTATTATCTCCAGAACAACTGAAAAAGAGGCAGATCTTGCAGGGAGATGGTTTTAAAAGTGGTTTCATGGCCAGGTGGCACATGCTATTAATCCCAACACTTGGAAGACAGAGGCAGGCAGATCTCTGTGAGTCTGAAGACAGCCTGGTCTACAGGAAGAATTCCATTACTGGCTTTAAAGCTACACAGAGAAACACCATCTCTAAAAGACAAACAACTACAACAACAACAATAACACACGCGCGCAAGCGCGCACACACACACACACACACACACACACACACACAAGTGATTCCATGGAATTGGAAAAAATATGGCAGAATGGACCAGCACATGTGGTTGAGAGAAATACTGCTCACAGGGCAGGGTGATGTATAGCAGATCCTGCCCTCAGATGTGCTGCCCAGTCCCAGGATTACCTTGACTCTGAGGAACAGCAAGATATCAAAGGTGAATTTTCTGGATTAAGCCTCCTTGAAACACTTCGTTGGAGGCCATGTTGCTGTGAATGGTTCATGCTGCCATGGGCTGCTATGGACAAGGAAAAGTCTCTTGTGGTGGTACCAAAGGACTGCAGACTCATAACAGGACGAGAGACACTGAAGGCCATTGTGACAACTCTTCCCCCTCCCCAAAAGGAAACAGTCCTGGCATGAAGCTATTGAAAAGAGTCCATAAAAATTGTAATAAAAATATTGAAGTGTAGCCCTTCATAGTTTGGAACTAGGTGGTAGGATGGTGGGGAAAGACTCAGCTTCCTTTATGGCTGGCACTGGAGGTTTGATAATGCACATGGTCAACACAAATTGGACTTGGTGTTTTTTGTTTTCTGTTTTTTTTATTGACAAGTGGGAAGTTAGACAATGGCACAAGAGTGGGACAGTGGGCATGGGAGGATTGTGAAGCAAGTATGATCATGGTTACTTTGTATGAAATTCCCAAATAATTAATAAAAATATTACATTGGGAAAAGAGAGCAAACAAAGCAGAAGAAAAACTAAAACATCATTTCTACTAATTGCATTAAATTTTTATACCATTTAAATACAAACAATCACAAATTGGCTCATTATACATCTGAAATCATATGCATTTTCTATAACAGACCCAGAAAACTAATACTGCCCTCAGAATTTATTGTCTATGCAGTGGAAACCATTTCCTGTTTCTTTTTCTGTTTCTCTGTCTCTCTTTCTCTGCTTTTTTTAAACGAGATTTTATTTTATTATTTTTGCTTATTTATTTCAAAAAAGAAAAACAACCATCTTTTTAAATTATGCATACCAATCCAAATTCCCACTCCTTCCCCTCCTCCGATTCCCTCCACATACTCCCCTACCACACCCACAGAAGGCAAGGCACATTGCTTTGGGGAAGGTCCAAGGCCTTTTCTACAATATTTATGCTGAGCAAGGTATTCATCCATAGAAAACAGGTTCCAAAAAGCCAGGACAAGCAGTAGGGATAAATCCTGGTGCTACTGCCAATGGCCCCTTAGTCTGCCCCAGCCATGCAACTGTCAACCGCATTCAGAGGGACTAGTTTGTTCCTTCCCAGTCTGTCTGGTGTTTTTAAGCTCTCATGATCTCAGGTGGACTGTTTCAATGGGTGGACCCATCATGGTCTTAAACTCTGCTTATATTCTCACTCCTCCCACTCTTCAAATGAACTTTGGGAACTCAGTCCAGTGCTCCAATGTGAGTCTCTGCTTCTGTCTCCATCAGTTAATGGATGAATGTTCTATGGTGATATTTAAGATACTCATCATTCTAACTATAGGGCAAGGCCAGTTTGAGCACCCTCTCCACTATTGCTTAGGGTCTTAGTTGGGGTATCCTTGCAGATTACTGGGAATTTCTCTAGTGCCAGGTTTCTTGTTAACCCCACAATGGCTCCCTCAATCAAGATATCTTTTTTTGCTCTCATCTCTGTTGAAGGAGCATAGAAAGATAGTTAGTTATAGTTGTTTTCCTTTGTTATGATAAAAGATAAAGTAGATGTAAATATTGTAACTGTAATTTTTACTTGATAACTGTTTTGTTACATGTAATTTTGCTATGTTAAAGCCTTCCTTTTTTTGTTTAAACAGAAAAAAGGGAAAGGATGGAGGAAGGTCATTGGTTAAAAAATAAAGAAACTGCTTGGCCCTCATAGGTTAGAACATAGGTGGGTGGAGAAAACAGAACAGAATGCTGGGAGGAAGAGGAAGTGAGGTAAGACGCCTCAGACATATGCCTTAGCTCTGCTCTCTGGAGCAGACGAAATGAAGCTCCAACCCAGCATGGACATAGGCTAGAATCTTCCTGGTAAGCGCACCTTGGGGTGCTACACACATTAATAGAAATGGGCCAAGCAGTGCTTAAAAGAATACAGTTTCCTTGTAATTATTTTGGGTAAAGCTAGCCGGGTGGTGGGACACAGACCGCTGCAGCTCAATATTACAACACATCTCTGTCTTTCCTCCATCTCCGCTATCCCATTCCCTCAAGTTCTCCTTAAACTTTCCCCTCCTCTTCCCCTTCCACCCTCCCTTCTCCCCTCACCTCTATATTCACAATTTTGCCAGGCGATCTTGTCTATTTCAACTTTCCAGGTGAATCTGCATTTTTTTAGGGTTCGCCTTGTTACTTTGTCTAGCATCATGAACTCTAGGCTCAATATCCTTTGTTTATGGCTAGTATAACTTAGGAGAGAGTATATACCATATTCATTTTTGGAGGTTTGGGTTATTCATTTTGCCATATCATATTCATTTTGGGGGTCAGGATGGTGTTCCATCCATTTGCATGAATATTTCAAGATGTCATTGCTTTTTACTGCTGAGTAGTACTCTAATTTGTAAATGTGCCACATTTTCTTTATTCATTCTTCGGTTGAGGAGCATCTAGGTTGTTTCCAGGTTCTAGCTATTACAAATAATGCTGCTATGAACATAGTTAAACAAATGTCTTTGAGATACGATTGAGCATCTTTTGGGTATATTCCCAAGAGTAATATTGCTGTATCCTGAGGCTGTATCCCCAGTACTAGGAGGCTGAGTGAGATAGGGGAATCCAAAATCTTACTGGCCTGACGGCTCAGCCAAATAGATGAGTTTTAAAACCAGCCACAGACCCATAAAAAGGAAATAAACACCAAGCTTCCTGCTCTGGTCCCCCATGTGTGCATGAGCAAGTACATCTGGACATTTAAGTGTGTGTACCACCCCCCCACACATACATACAATAATTTCTGCATAACTAACTCTATAGAAGTTATCTCATATGTGACTTGTTTCTTAAAGTAGAGCTATATATGCCGCACACAGCGGCCCCTGTCTGAACTCTATGCACTAGAACCCAGTTCGCGAGCTTCGGGCAAGGGGCTGGAGGTTGAGGAAACACACACAGAGACAAACCGACACACAGACCTTCTAACACTGGTACCAAAAAGCCCCCCTTTAATAGCACCTTGGAGGCTTAAATACCCTGCAGTCAATGGGCAACAGGTGAAAATCCCAGCCTCTGATCCTCCAGGCAAAGCACAGCTTTTAGTCACTTCAATTAGAAGGCTCTAGACAGGGAAGAGCAGCTGAAAGCCAGGACTCAATTAGTCCCGACAATATAAAACATAATCTAGAACATTCTCATTCAAAGCTGAAGAAATAAATTTAGAAGGTGAGTGAATTACCAAATATCTGTCAGCCTGAGTAACAGAGACAGCCTATATAACATTGGTTCTGATTCAAACTTTACTTGTCTTTCCTCTCTATCACATTTAAAGATGATACACCAGATTATATTCATTTGTTCTGTACAATAAAATTGTACCAAACAATATATTTAATTTATTTGAATTAAACTGAAAACGAAAGCTCAAGATAGATATCATTTAAATTGAACATAGATTATTGTGTCAGACACCTTACTTAATAATCTTACGCCCAAAGCAATGGAGTCAATCAAGCTTGAAAGAATAATTTTGGTTCATTGAATCCTTTGAACAGAAATAATTTATCTCAAACACATCAATAAGGAAGTAAAATGTGCTGTACAACCTTAAATTGATGTTAAGAAGTTGTATAATTAATTGAGAGTTTTAAAGAATCATTGATCAAGAAACGGATACTGTACACTGAACTGTAATGGACTTGGGAGAACTAGTCTCAATCTTTGTAAATTTCATCTGGAAAATTAAATAAATTTGCCAGCTCACTTCTTTATTTCTTTCCTTTTTAATGCAATTGTTTTGGGTAGCATAGCTAGATTTTGCAGACTGTCACCTGTTAAAATAATAACCCAAATAATAGACCTATAGGTCCAAGGGCTAAGTAACAACTCAGTGTGAATTATGAAGAGGTAAATACTGAATTCAAGATCTGGAATTTCTCTATCTTCTCTCCAAAATTATAATGAGTATTTCCTCGCAAGATTTATCAGTGGGTTGGATGCTCATCACCAAGTCTGACAATCTTGACCCAGAGTACTTACATGGAGAAAGGAGAAAGCCAGCTTCTACAGGTTTTCCTTTGACTTCCACACATGATCTGTGTCAATAGTGAGCACAAACATACTCACATGCATACACACATACATACATATACCATGCACTAGATAATAAAAGTAATAATTATTTATAATGGAAAAGTTGAAATTTTTCCTTCTAATAATGTTCTACCTGGCAATGAAAAACATTAATGCTTATGAGTAGTTCTAATGTTTATATTACTGATGTATAATTACACTTTAAGCATTACATTTTCATTAAAAATCAATTCTAGCCGGGTGGTTGTGGCACACGCCTTTAATCCCAGCACTCAGGAGGCAGAGGCAGGCAGATCTCTGGGAGTTCGAGGCCAGCCTGGTCTACAAGAGGTAGTTCCGGGACGGGTACCAAAGCTACAGAGAAACCCTGTCTCGAAAATAAGAAAAAACAAAAAAACAAAACAAAACAAAAAAAATCAATTCTATTTCTAATTCCATAAAGAGTTGAAGAAGTATAGGGAGATGTCATTTTTAGAAATTTAAATATATGAATGGATCAGTTATAGTGGAAGGAGGGAGAGCATGAGCGAGGAAGTCAGGACCACGAGGGGTGCACCCAACCACTGAGACAGTGTGGCTGATCTATTGGGAGCTCACCAAGGCCAGATGGAATGAGACGGAAGAAGCATGGGATAAAACCGGACTCTCTGATCATGGCGAACAATGGGGGCTGATGAGAAGCCAAGGACAATGGCCCTGGGTTTTGATCCTACTTCAAGTTCTGGCTTTGTGGGAGCCTAGCCAATTTGGATGTTCACCTTCCTAGACATGGACGAAGGGGGGAGCACCTTGGACTTTCCACAGGGCAGGGAACCCTGACTGCTCCTTGGACTGGAGAGGGAGGGGGAGAGGAGTGGGGGGAGGGGGAGAAGGGTGGAAGGAGGGGGAGGGAAATGGGAGGCGGGGAGGCGGGGGAAACGTTTTTTTTTTTTCTCAATAAAAAATTAATTAAAAAAAAAATATAAGATAATGGGATAATATTAACAAGATGCTGAACACTTTCTGTTGACATGACAGATGGTCTCAATGATCAGCTAAACAAGTGTTCCTCAAAGGTCAGTGCATTTGAGAGTTGGACATCAGCCTGGGGGCTCCTGGCAAATGGTGGAACCTTTAAGAAGAGAACTTTGTGAAAAAAAATCTAGTCATCAGGGATATGAGATGCCAGCCTTATCCTCTATCTTTGTAATACATCTTTCTAAATATTCACTTATACTTCTAATTTGCATTTTAGGATACAAGTAATAAAAAACAGTAAATATATTTTGATATATTTGGAAAAGATCTTAACCCTTTCTTGTCTGTTCAATTATTATAGGCCAAAACAAAATAGACATAAAATGAAATTAAATGTTAATAGAAATATGTATTTTTTCACCATTAGCTGAGTAGTCTCTTTCCAGTTTCTTTGAATATTTTGAAATCATTTCTCATTACAGATCCAATACTGTATCCATGAGTTCCACAGGGAGTAGACATGCAAAACAGTTTTTAAAATTGCATCAATATTAAACATGTAAAGAGTTCCTTAATCTTTGGCTCCTAAAAGGCACAGTATGGCAGCTATTTATGTAACATTTGTATTGTATTCTGTATTACTGGTGATCTAAAAAGGTTATGCATGTAGTTTATGCAAATATTATATTGTTTTACATAAAGACCTGAGGGCTTTCCGATCTTAGTTTGTCAGGGCACCCAAGAAATTATCCCCCAGAGATGCTAAGGGATTATTGAGCTTCATTCTATATCCTTAAGAATTACAATGAAATAATAATGTCTTTTCTATCATAACTATGAATTAATATAAATAAAAGCACTGTGAATGGCATTTAAATCTAAAGACAATGAAATAGTTCTCTTTTAATAATAAATTTGGTGACGTCATGAATAGCCCTACAATTTTGTCAGAAACCATGCCTTGGCAAAGAAATCACTTACCAGGTAGGGGTATGGCGATTAGAAAAGTTAGTAAACAGCACAAAGATGCAAACGAAGATAATAAAACAGAAATATAGGATAGTATTGGGAGGGAGTTCCAATGAATACTGAGATTTCCTGCATTTAATTTTCCATAGCAGCAACTCCCAAGGTCACACCTCCTATTTCAAAAGAAGGAACTGAAATGTGGTTGAATTTCCTGACCTACAGTAGAAGGGAAGAGTGGATCTACAATGTATGGGTCATCTTAATGTCAAAATTACCAAGTAACTACACCCTACATCAGCGTGCATAGCCACACTAGTTGTCAAAAGCTTTGAACAAGTTAAAACTCTCTGAACTTTAGACAAGGTGGAAATAGGTTCACATTTTTGGGCCTCCACACTATTTTTAGTGAGAAATTTTCCTAAACACACTTCATATGAGTACACATATATGACTATGGAAATATCATATATTAGACAATTAATGACATTATGTATTTATTTTTGGTATTTCGAGACAGGGTTTCTCTGTGGTTTTGGAGCCTGTCCTGGAACTAGCTCTGTAGACCAGGCTGGTCTCGAACTCACAGAGATCCTCCTTCACTTCTACCCCACATTCTTGAGCTCTTTCTTCTCTCTCTCTTTTTATTTTAACACAATACTACTCTTCAACTGAACTCTATCATCCACAGCCTTTAGAGATTCATTGTCTGAATGACCAGTGACATTTGTTTGTTTGTTTTTAGTGAAAGCATTATAATTGCTTTTAAGTTACATCTATAAAGAGTGGTTAGTTCAAAGTGTTGGATGTAAAAGAATTTTGTTTTCCAAATATTTAACTAATTTGAATTAATGTAAAATCTTGTTAAAAGGTCTTACTTTATAATACAGTTTCTCTGTCACTAAGGATGGCAGCAAAAGGGTAAAATTTGTAGTGCTCTTTGAAGAACCCATTTCTTAGAACTTATGGGATAAATTGTACCTAAACGTTCTTTAGGCAGAGTTAAAAGAGCAACACTCATCTCAGTTGAAAGCATTCCACCATAATTGCTCTATGTTTGTTTGTGGTGTAATCATGGGAAGTTCACCTAAGGGTAGAGTGGTAAGTGTAGGAAATTCTGGCTTATTGCAACACTCAGGGACTATATTTGGCCTTCCAATAAAGGATTGTTCAGTCCAAAAGCTTTAGCACGCAGCATCTGGCATTCAGGATAACATCATGTTTTTCTAAAAACCCAAGTCAAACTTCTGGCAGAGTAGCATCCCAGAGTCTGTGCAGTACTTGTGCCAGCTATTTTGCTGTTACTGTTGCTTAGGAAAAGTTGCATTGTTATCATGCCAATGGCATTTAGTTAATACCTGTTAATAGCCTACATATTCTTACAGATTTGAAACTCTGAAGCCTTTTAAGATACAGATAAATGTAAGCATAAATCATAATCAATTAACAGTCCACATGGATTGTCACGGAACTAATAACTTCATGGGTGCTTCAGATCCAATCTACCATTATACATTCAATGTCCTAGCAATCTTTTGACAGCCACTTGACATAATTTGAAATTACTGAGGAATTATCTCTTACTCATCATTCTGAAAACACAAAACTGTGGAATGGAAGGTATTTTTTTTTAAGTTGGCAGAAGAAGTTTGACCTAACTTGACCTGCAAACTTGACTCAAGTTCTTATTTTTATAAACCAATAAATATAGAGAAAATACATTTTGTGTTCTAGAATTTATTCTAGCAGTTATTAATCTTAAAATAAGAATCACAGGATTTCTCAATTTATAACCAGGTATTCCAAAGTAACAGAGGATCAGCAACTGCTACTGACTCCTGAAGTAATGTTAGTTTTGACACACCAAGCCCTTAAGAGATGGAGTCTGTACAATTCTTTCACTGTTTGTGTTAGAGCATCCACCTAAAGGGGAAAAACTCTGAGAAGCTATTTACAGCCTTCACTAATTCTGTACAGATGCTCATATCATTGAGGAACCATTACTGCCTAGCTCAGGATGATACTTATACGTTAAGCTCTGAAGATATCTGAGTTCTAAGATCCTTCAGAATTTCCTTAGTTTTATAAGTCTTCAATACCAACTATGAAGATCAGTATTGCCACATGTGATGGATGCCAGTAAACAGCACTAAGCAAAAAGTGAATATCCAGCAAAACACAATTTGCCCTCTTCCTTCCCAGAGAGATGTCACTCGCAAAGCTATAGAAATGTTCCATGAAATATTTCTCTTACCATCATTTAAAAGTAAAAGTGTGATGATGCCATTAATATAATTCTTGTTTAGGTCTATATAATACAATAAACAAAATACAGCTATTAATTTTAGAACAGTTCCACCACACTGCTGCACATATAAAAATATTGACTTATCTTATTCTTCTAGGCATACAACAGATTTGTGGTACATTGTTACTAACATACACCACAACACGAGTGGGTCTCAGAAAATCTAGACCTTACTCCACAAAAGAAAAAAGAAAAAAAAATAAAATTGAAAAAATCAACTGTAAAATCAGTATTTAAATAGTATAACAAGGGAATAGATTATTGCAAGGGAAAATCTACATATTCCAAGCATGTGACTGTGAAACAGAAAAAAGAGAATAGATTGAAGTTTATATGTTCAAGTTGTACCTACAAGGACACTGAGTACTTGATAGAACCAGAGTGACTACCCTTAAAGACTTAGCACCCACCAACTCACGGTGAAGATAGGACCAACTCTTCAATTTGTCTTTTAAGATGAACTATTTTCCAGTATATTTGGATTTTCTTTTATAGGTGTGAAGTTCCAAATGCTGCTCCCTAAGTCCAAACTGATTGTCTGAAGACACACGTGAAGCAATAATAGAAGGTTGCGCTGCTTTGTTTACCAATGAAACTACTGCTTTTTGTGGATGGACTTAAGGAATCTACTTAAAATACACAAAGAGAACCTAAAGAGGTTTAGGATGATTCACAGGGCTGGAAACTCAGTCTCTCATCTCCTGGATCCCAAATGAATAGAGAAGATTGCAGGTTAGTTCTGACACAAACTGTCCAGAAGTGGTACACACCACAGAGTTGAAGAGTTGGATCTTGAAAGACTAATCCTGCTTCTGGTAGCAGCACGTTATTGTAAATGAAAAGTTCCTTTAACTCTTAAGGTAGGTTTGATAATTTACTAGAATAGCTTCCAGAAATCAGAAAGATGTATTTTCTTCTTAATGGCTTATAATAAAAATAAATGAGCTATCTAAAATAGGTCACAAGATGTTCTTTGTAAGTGTCTGTGTTTTAAGGTCTTCTCATCAGTCTCGGAAATGCAAGTAGGATTGAGTATTCTGTACTCATGAGTGCTTCTTGATGGTTTTGATGCCCATCATTGAGAGGCCTGCCTAGAGTCACCTCAGTAGAACAAAGGCACCACTCTCCCAGGAAATTCTGAACTAGGAGCTGTGTGCCATGGACTGGGAAAAGGTCAACATGTATGTTTATTATTATTAATAATTAATTCCTACAGTTTTTTGGTTTACTACTCTCACAATCATTTTTCTTAGTTACTTCATTTGTTTCCCAAGCAGGGGTTGGAGGGAAAGAATATGGAGAGAGACAACTGGAATTTTGGAGAATTGGGTGATTTGAAAACTCAGTGTAGTAGAAATTCCCTGGAATCTATGCCCCTAGCAATGACTCCTAATAATGGGCAGTACAGAGTATAAACCAGCCATCTTCTGTAATCAGGAGAGACTTTCAGTGGAGGAACTGGGAAATCAAACCAACCACAAAACCTTTGGACTACAATCTATCCTATCTGTAAGATGTGTTGGGGCAAATTTATGGGAGTGGCCAACCAATGACTGGTACAACTTGGGAACCACACCACAAGAGGGCACTCACTTCTGACACTGCCTGGATATCCAGGAACTAGAGGCAGGAGAACCCAGAGATCTAAAAATGTCAATGAAATTATTCCTTATGATATTCTACTATGCTCATAGATTGTTGCCTGGCTCAATTATTATCAGAGAAACTTCATCCCGCAACTGATGGGAGCAGATACAGTGACCCACAGCTAAATATTGGGCAGAGATCTGAAAATCTGGAAGAATGGGAGGAAGGATTGTAAGAAGCCAGAGGGATTGAGGACCACCACTGAATACATCCTATAGAGTTAACTAACCAGGGCTCATAGAGTCTCACAGCGAATGAAACAGCAATCACAGAGCCAGCATGGGTCTTCTGCATGTATGAAATGGTTGTGTAGCTTGCTGTTCTTGTGGGACTCCAAACAGTGGGAGTGGTGGGGTGTCTCTGATTCTTTTTCCTGCTCTTGGTATCTTTTACCCCTGACTGAATTGCCTCATCCAGTCTTGATATGAGGGTTTGTGCCTTGTTTTATTGTAACTTGTTTGTTTTAAGGCATTGGGTTGATATCTCTGGGAGGTCAGTTTTCTGAAGGAAAACAGAGAAGGAATGGATCTGCGGGTGAGGGGAGGGAGAGCTGGGAGTAGTGGAGGGATAGGAAATGTGGTTGAAATGTAATGTATGAGAGAAGAATAAATAAACTAAAAAGAAAGGAAAATGAAATAAAATAGAGATACAGACACAAAAATCGCAGAGTGGTATGAATACTGATAGCCTGTGTAAGCAGCTCTTAATAGTGATTGGCTTCTTTCTAGTTTGATTGCTGTAGTTAGGGTAACTTGATAAGTCAACAGCATCTGTATTTAATATCAGCCGGGAGGAGGTTAGTGGGCACTGGGGAACACCTGCCGTAGGAGCATAAGCCAGTCTACCCTGCCCTTGTCTGAACTGCTTGAACAGCATTGCTTTCTTTCTTTTGTGCCTTTTGGTGTGCTCGTCTTTGAACTTGAATTTCCTGTGTGTGATTTTTGTTTTGATACAAGTTGTTCTCTCTTCTCCTGTTGATGTCTGTAAGAGACTTCTTCCATTTGTATTCCAAGTTTTCCATTTGCGATCTGATCTTTTTTTATTTGATTCATCTGTTATTATTTTCCTGATGCAGTGTGGGTAAACTGTCACTCAAAAGGGCAACTGTTGTTATTTTATTTACTTTTTAAAATTTGTTATTCATTTTACAAACCAACCACAGATCCCCCTCCCTCCACTATTCCCCCTCTCCTTCCCTCTTCACCCTCCCCTCCCTTCCATCTCTTCCCCCAACCCCTATCCTCTCCCAATAATTTACATTGGAACTTAGTGTCACAGTCTATTTTTGTCTTATTTGGCTGTAAGAGTCCCTTGAAATTCATCAGCATTGGTGCATTAGCTACTTTCGGTGAGCTGTGTCCAAGTACCTGACATAAAATAGTAAAGGAAGGGTTCTCTTTGGTTTCCAGTTACAGAGGATTTGTTCTATGAACGTTTGTCAGCATGAGCTTAGGATCATCAGGTGGCAGATGAGGTTCTTCCCATCATGTTGTACAAAAGGCAGGGGAGTTTAGAAAGAGAGAAGGGACCAGAACAAACCTTTAAAGGTTTGCACAAAGTGACCTACTTTCACCAACCGTGCTCCACCTGTTCACCTTCCCAGAACCTCCCAATCTTCCCACCAGCTGGAGAGCAAATACTAAATACCTGGATCTGGGAAAATAGAGAAACATTTCCCTTTCGAATTGTATCTATGAGCAAAAACAAAACTCACTTGAGCGAACCAGTGAGCGTTCTATATTCTATATTCAGTGAGCTTTCTACAGAGATTGCTTAGATATCTAATATATAATGCTAAAGTGTGCGTACACACACGAATCTGTACGCAAATAGCTGTAAAGCAGCATAGTTAATCACTCAGTAATGGCAGCTTTTACTTTCTTTCAAATAAAATTCCTTCCTAATTATAAGCATTTTGCTTTATATCTTAGAAATGCTATCAAAAGTATTTTATTCATCTTAGTATTTGTAATGGCCAAGGTATTCATAAAATCACTTCATGATTTTCCACTCTCAAAACACCTTTTGTAAATTTTGCCCTAATGAGAACAAGACATTCCTAGTCCCTTATGACTCATATGCCTATGTAGATTAGTCAGATACATGTACTTTTGATACGAAGCCTTATGAATATTAAGACAAAGTAATGTATTTTACGTAAAGATATTAACAGAAAAAATTAAGAAGTTTTCTTTAAAAACAAAAATATCTGAATAAAATATATCATAGTAATGGAGCTGCAGTAGAAATTTAACACTTAAAACTCATTCAAGACATCATACTTAAATACATTTTTTGAAGAAAGAAAGGAAAACATTTTTTTCCAGGTCAAGTACTGTTAGGGCCTTTGTCCTCCATGCTATCATAGCTTCCTCCTTACTCACTCTGAGACTCCTAGCCCACAGAAGCTTTTCATATCCTGTTGGGCATTATCACTACAGAGAGATGACTTAGCTGTGGGTGTGATTTGAATGGGAACATATGCCTCATAAAAGTGCAAGTCAACAGTTCAAGCAGTACTTGAGCACTAATCACACATTTGCTATGCTGAAACTACAAAAAAAGAATAACTAAGATAATCTTGTGAAACTCCTGTGTCAGTGTTTCTTTACTTAAGTGTACTTTGTTACAATGTAGATATGCATCTCAATAATAAAATAATTGCAATTATTAAACTTACATCTAGTATCAAACTGTTCTGTGTGTCTTTCACTGAGGGAGAAATAGTGTGATTTCACCTCTTTATATGACTGAAAAATTATACTAAATAGAGTACTAGACAAAAAGGTTTCATCTGGATTATTTTCATTGCTTCAAGGTGTTGATGGAGATACCCAGACTGTGATTTAATGTGGCATTTGGGAAGTGAAAAAATAAGAAAAGAGCAAAGAAAGGGAACGGGAAAGAAAAGTTAGGTAAGAACGGTAATTAGGGAGAGGAAAGAAGGAAAAAGTCAGAGGGGACAAGAGGAGAAGAAGGGGAGGTCATTATGATTTTGGGGGGTAAAAGAGACATGTGACACTCAGTAATACCCATAAAATTTTATTTAAAATTTATAGTTATGGTGCTACCTAGCTTTGGGACTGTCCACTGCAATCTTTTTTGACTATATGATTTGTTTTGCTAAGCAAACATTTGCCTCAATAGTCTATTGCATTACTGTGTTTATTCCTTTTTTTTTATTTTTTATTGAGAAAAAGAAAAAAAAAGTTTCCGCCTCCTCCCAGCCTCCCATTTCCCTCCCCCTCCTCCCACCCTTCTCCCCTTCCCCCACTCCTCTCCCCCTCCCTCTCCAGTCCAAACAGCAGTCAGGGTTCCCTGCCCTGTGGAAAGTCCAAGGTCCTCCCTCCTCCGTCCATGTCTAGGAAGGTGAACATCCAAACTGGCTAGGCTCCCACAAAGCCAGAATTTGAAGTAGGATCAAAACCCAGGGCCATTGTCATTGGCTTCTCATCAGCCCCCATTGTTCGCCATGTTCAGAGAGTCCAGTTTTATCCCATGCTTTTTCTGTCACAGTCCAGCTGGCCTTGGTGAGCTCCCAATAGATCAGCCACACTGTCTCAGTGGTTGGGTGCACCCCTCGTGGTCCTGACTTCCTTGCTCATGTTCTCCCTCCTTCCGCTCCTCATTGGGAACTTGGGAGCTCAGTCCGGTGCTCCAGTGTGGGTCTCTGTCACTATCTCCATCCATCACCAGATGAAGGTTCTATGGTGATATGCAAGATATTCGTCAGCATTGCTATAGGATAGGGTCATTTCAGGTTCCCTATCCTCAGCTGCCCAAGGAACTAACTGGGGACCTCGCCTTGGGCTCCTGGGAGCCACTCTAGGTTCAAGTCTCTTGCCAACCCTAAGGTGGCTCCCTTAACTAAGAATTGTGCTTTCGTGCTCCCCTATCCAACCTTCCTTTATCCCAATCATCCTGTTTCCCCAAGTTTCCCTCAAAAGGGCCTCTTACCTGCTATAAAGTGGTACAATATATTTGTCAAACCATATGACAGTAATACATACAGCTACTATGAGCCACACTCCCTTTCTTGGTACTTATTATAGAAAAATTTGAAAACAAAGAAAACTTTGCTGTACCAAAAAATTTCTATCAAGGTTTATAACTATTTTATCATAACAACCAAAGATAAATAAGATACAAATGCAAAGAGTTGAAATTCTTGGTTATATCTCCAGACAATAGATTCCTTCTTAGCAATAACCAAAGTAGCAAACTAAATTCACATATGTAAGTAAAAATGAATTCAAAGCAGTTGTGCTGAGTCAAAGAACACAGACCACATAAATGTACATATTTTATTACTTCATTAATGTAAAAATTTAGGAAGTGCAAGATAAAGCCTAGATTGATCATGAAGCCAACAATCATCTGAGGATGGGGCTGTAATTAAGTATGATTTGGAAGGAAAGAGGAATTCATATTATGCATAAAGAAGTATTGATGAGTGACAGATATATAGTATTTTCTTGAATCTGGTAATGGCCTCATGAGCAAATACTTATTTCAAATGGTATCAAGTTTTATACTTACATATTTATATTTTGCCATATTTCAATTTGATAACATAAAACTGCTGTTACCAAACAAAACAAAACAAAATCACTTGCTCTGGCATGGTCTTCTGTAATTCTAGCTCTCAAAAGAGTCTGGGGTAGTAGGATCATGACTTCAATACCACTTAGTTTCAGACTAGCTTTGACTACATAATGAGGCCCTGGTTCAGAAAAATAATAAATGAAAATACCTTTGGTTCAAATCTCTGAATTCTTTTTCCTGAGTAGATTTTATTTCTCTCTCTACCTTTCCTTCAGCACGTACCCCTGCCCTTCCCCTCTCCTTGCTTATTTTTTAGACAAGGACTTGTTGCTGTGTAGTATCTCCCCCCCCCCGCCCACACACACACAACGTGGCTTTGTCTTCTCTAAGTAACATAAACTGATCTTTTATTGAGACAGGATCTGATACAGCTACCAATAACCCCAAAATTCGTTAAACTTTGGACTGTCTTGCCTCAGTGCACGTTGCCAGGCCTAAATTGAATAGATTTCTGAGCCCTATGAAGTAAAGTGAGATATCAGCTACAATAAGTTGTAGTTATAAAACAGAGCTTGGACTGGTTAACCAACTCTTTCCCTTGTCTTTACTTTAGCTTACATGTGAAATGACAACATCAGTGATGAATGGTCTTAGGATTTGGGGATAGAACATCAAGCAGTTGAAAGTGGGATTTTCAATGAAGAACTGGATTGAAACAGCATATTCATCATAGATCTGAGAAGCAGATAAGTCACAACGTGAGTTTTGATAACTCGTAGCTGTGTGATAATCAGGTTTAAGCTCTGATAATTTCTTTGAGGAGTGAAATTTTTATTTCTATTGCCCAACAAAACTCTATGGTATATACTTCAAATAATCAGATTTCTGGAATTTTTTGAAGTAAAGGGTAGAAGCACAAATTTATGGATGATTTCTGCAATGCATAGTAATCTTATGTGAACTCATCAGTATTTATTCCCGATGCTGAACAGAATGAGTATTGCCAGTCCCATTTCTCATAATCTAGTTAGCCTGATGTAAGAACCAAATTGGAGACATACCTTGGTTTATATTAAGAGACTTTTAGATCCAGTGTGGGGATCTATGTAACTTTATATACATTTACTTTCTCTACTTTCTGCCACCTTATCCCTTTTCTGACAAGAGAATCTTCTGGTCATTGCTTCATAGAATAACAATATTCCTATCCCTCCACTCTCCCTTCATCCCATATTCCATGGGGTTATTTAGTAAGTGGGTGTAGCCTAGTGAATTCTTGTAGAAGTCCAAGGGTCAGATTACTCTAGTGTGAGTTCTATGTGGTACTAAGCAAAATTATCCAGTTAATCAGTGCTTAGATTTCAGTGTAAGAACCATGATAATCATACCTTCATCATAGAACTACTATGGTTCTTAAATACAGAAACACCCCCTACTTCCTGCTATAACTCGGATATACCTTATACCCAAAACATTCACATGCTAGAAGCTTGTTTCCTAGTCTGCCAACGCTGAGTTGGAAGAACCGAAAAGAATGGACTACTGAAGGTAATTATGTCATGAGGGTCCACTCTCACGTCACTGATGTCTTTCGAGAGTGGGTCATGTCTGCTAGGAACTTCAGTTCCTGAAAAACAGCTTGGTTCCTGCTAAGCAAGTAAATTGGCAGGATTTACTCCAGTCTCCTACTTTCTGGTTCACCGTGTGCCTCTCTCCCTGTTGCATGTGTTCTTGCCATGAAGGCATCTATGACACTGTGACACAGTTTGGGCTGCCCTGTCTTGAATTTTCCGCCTCCAAGGTTGTGAAGGAATAACTTGTGAAACAATTCCATCACCGTTTCTTTGCTATGGCAACATGTACTCGGCTCAGAGATCCTCTGTCTTATCTATAACTTCTTTGGGTTAAGTTAACCCATATTCAGGCATGATCTCAAAATATTAAATGGCAAGCTCAAGTAGTGCCATGATATGTCATATTTTCCTGTTTTGTCCCATCTGTGACATAAATCATCACTTTCTGCCAAACATCCCTTTGGCAAAACAGTAGCACAGGTCAAAATATCCATGGTCCATATTTATCTGTCCAGTAATTAATCATTTTGCAGTATCTCTATTTTCAGATTGAAATATATCTTAGATATTCTCTAATATATCGTTGGAATGTTCTATCCTGTTCCAAAGTCAGACAGTGTCTTGTGGCACTCACTGTAGAGTTTACCATGCCAAGCAGTTGCTGAGCACACACTTATCATCTGTAAGCACTTACCAGTGTACATGGTATTATAAGTCCAAACACAATGGATCAAAAGCTGCTGAGAGAAACACTAAAACTTCGAAGAGTCATTAGTGCTGTGTAAGTGAGAGATTCATTTCACACTATTCCAGACATTCTTGAACATTTTCCTTGGGTCATTGAGCATATTTAATGTATTCATTTAAAAGCATCGCAAGGGCACTCCTTTTCAAGGTCTTAGTGATAGATTTTAATAAAGAGTATAATAGAGAAGTCTATAGGTCTGAGCCTCCAGCAGGAGATAATAGAATGTAGTTGAATACATTAAAGCATCATCGTCTCCGAGCCTCAAACCTCTTGACTTAAATGATGTTACAGCATTTGATTCTACTTGAGCTCAGTTAGAATTCTTCATTCGAAAGTGGCTGAGGTTGGTATTATTAAATGACAGTTTCATTTCTTAACCTCCTCTCTTCCTGAACTTAAAAACATGAAAATCCAAGAGATTTTTTATAAAGAGAGGTTTTCTTATGAAGTATGGAATGCTGCTTTCAGTGACTCTGATTGGGTGGAGGGAAGAAGGAGATGGGCAGTTACTCCTGGGGCCCTAGCAGAGTCCAGAGATTTCCTTCTCTCTCAACTTTTCAATATTTTTATTATGATAGCAGTATTTGAGATTCTGTATGATATTTGATTGAGATAATGAATCATTCTATATAACCCCTAACGTTTCTTGTCAACATAATTATTTTAATATAGTAACTTTAATTAAATGAATGAAACAATATTTGTTTATAAGGGTCAACACAAAATTGGAGGCTTGGCATAATGTGATATGTTTTTAAATATCGCCTTATTTGATATAAAAATTATAGATACTGCTTTAGACCTAACATCTTCCTGTATATTTTCAATATATTTTCCATCTAAATTTGTTTATAAAGTTATAAAACTTGAAAAATTCTGATCTAGAGTAGTACTAGAACATCACAGTGGGAAGCAAGTGCTTTGCCACTGAGATACAGTGCCAACTCTATAGAATGTTTAACCCGAAAATTGACATGGAAGCTAAAAGGCGGGATAACTGTTGGAGCTTCATAGTTTGACACAGGATTTTTGGAAGCTATGATCTGAATCTGAAATGCCACCCCCAGGCTCCTGTGCCTGAACAATTGGTTGCCAGCTGGAAGTACAGTTTGGTAAGGTTTGGGTACCTTTCGAGCCTGGCCCTGAGGATTATAGCCTTATCCTACTTCTGTTCACTTCTCTGCCTCCAATTTGCTGCTGTGATGTGGCCAGCTGCCACATGATCTTGTCACCCACTATGCCTTCTCTATCATGATACACAGAAACCAACTATAACCAATAATCCAAATCATACCTTTCCTCCCTTAAGGAGCTTTTTTTTTTATCTTTCCGATGTCTTGTTACAACACTGAGAAAAGTAATTAATATATTGATCAATAAGTAAGTACCTAAAAAAGTCAGGATAATAAAGGCAAAATGTTCTAGTGCTTAAACATCAAGCTTTAAGATATGCCTTCAGAATCAAAACTGATTAGATATGAAGCAGGCACACTGGCATACATCTATAATCCCAGGGCTACAAAGGGCATTATGGGAGAGTACAAGTTTCAGACTTGGGCTATGTAGAGAGGTGGTATTTCAAGAAGAAGAGAAAGAAGAGAGAGAAAGAGAGAGAGAGAGAGAGAGCGAGCAAGCAAAGAGCTAAGGAGATGTGAGATACAGGTTCTCTCTCACTCTATCAAGTGGGATTCATTGAGGAATCACATATAGGCGGTCTCACACATGCAGTTCTGAAAAGGGATTCACAATGAAGAAGTTGTCACGTCATTTCTGATAAATCTCAAAGGTTTTAAGAAACTAATGTCTGTTATGAACAATACAGTTTGGTTATCATAGGAAATTTAGTGGAGCGCTGTCTCAGAAAACATATGAACTGAAATTTGTTCTCAGTTTCCATCTTCCTGTGATTTCTCTCCGGAGCTTAGAGAAAGATGCTAACGTTTTAAGATTGTGAAATCAGTACTTATTCTTCAGTTTGGTAAACAAACAAATTCAGTGTCCTTAATTGAGGTGTCAGTTTGTGGCATCAAGATAAAGGACAATTTCTGAGTTTCACGAAAGCAGGTTGATAAGCAAAACATTCACAAACAACTCAAGTCCAGAGTCTGCCTACAGGGATGATTACATCCACTCAGCCCCTCTCCTATCTCTGTTTAGTGGAGTGGAAACTGATTGTTTCTTTGGCATGCCCTCTCTGCTATTTTACAAAGTTAATGAACATACGATGATGTGAAGGCGAGTATTCAGACCTAGAAGCTCGACTTTTAAATAAAATCATTTAAAAGACTATTTTATTAGCTAAAAGAGAAAGACTTTTCTCAGGGAGATCTGATTTCTTTTAATCTTCCCTGTGTAGTCTCCATTCATGAGTTTTCCTAGAATTACTTATCATCTGTTGAGGTTTTGTGTTCTAACACTCTTTCCCTTTGCTTCCACTTGTTTGTCTCCATCTAAATAATTGGATTTTGAACTACGAGAAATCCATGGTAAGTAAATTGATTCCTTTCTTGTACAGTTTCCAACCATAGCATAAGAATTACCAAAGGTTACAACTAGAGAAGTAGCACATTTTAGGTAATATTGTGTTATTCACATTAAATTCCTAATAGAAATCATATTAGCTTTTTTTTCCCCCTAACAGACTGAACCCTGATAGACACATCACAGTATCGGTTCAACTCTCTGCCCTCTGATCTCCACCAGTTTTAAGCCCCAGTCCTCAGCTCCAGAATTCTTTCTGTGATTGCTTTCTTCCATTCTCTCTACTTGAACACTTTCTGTCATGCACACTCTTTCTGTAACTTCTTTTCTACGTTAGTGCAACAAAAGGCGATTTCATCAGAAAATAGCCTCCCCCCCCTTAATATAAAATGGTCTCTAATTCAACAGAAGAAAGACAATTCAACCTATCAACAAACATGCACAGCATGTGCCGGCGATTCCAAAACAACAGATTGTAGAATGGAGATTCCCCTCCCATTCTACCCACTTGGAAGTTTTTACTAGTTTGTTCATGCTGGTTTTATGGAGCTGATTGATTTGGCAAATTGTTTTATAGTCCAGGCAGCTCTCCGTTTTCATATTCCCAAACAACTGGCCAACCCATTAACGGATTGTTTTGATGAATCTGTTCATTTAGCAAGGAAAAAAATATGCTGATAGACAATTTTATTTTGTGTGTGTTGGGGGGGCATGTACGTGTGTGTTTGAGATAGAGTCTCTCTATACAGCTTTGTCTGCTCTGGAGCACACTCTGTAGACCAGGCTGGTCTTGAACTCAAAGAGATCTGCTTGCCTCTTTCTCCTCAGTGATGGACTTAAAGTCATGCACCACCACTTTAGACCTTGGCGTTTTCATTCTTAAGTCTTATGTTGGTATCATACTTCAAAGATTATGAAATGGTTTCATTAACAAAAATAAGTGTTCTGGTAGCTTTTATGCAATGTCTTTAGATATGCAACATTCGCATATAATGCTTTCATTTATTACTTTTTGTTAATAGACAGCTGAGCATATAAAAATGCTTCATAAGAACTTACTAGGTTGCTAGAAATATGGTTTTTCTTGCTCTTGTTACCTACCACAGGGTTTCAATTGAAGGACCACATTTGTTCATATTACATACTGTGTCTTCAGTCTCTTATACAGCAATGATTCAATTCATGTAACGACAGCAAGTTATTCAGAAGTTATTTGACAGGTGTTGATATTGAATGTGTTTACAGAAACTACTTTGTTTTTACTGTATTTTACAAACCTTCAAAACTTTGTGCTTTATAGATATATAAACCTAGGATTAAGTATGAAGTAAATTATCTAGGGACACATACTTACTCCAAACTCAACAGTCTATGTAGTCACCACTGAACATTGCCTCTCTTTGCAATTTTTAAATTTGATTCAGTGCTTGTGGAAACACTGCAAAAATCAGACAATTGTATTGAAATCTACATTTAGAAGACAAGGAAGATTTCATGTTTTACTAGTAATTTGATTTTTCCTCTTCACTTATGGGAATGGAAAAAGCAGTCTTTTTATCTCCCCCAATTAGTGTCTATTTGCCTCCAACTCATGGACTGTGTCGTGATCTGTCCTTGTACATCTTTCTTTGGAGGAATTTCTTCCTTTAAAATGCTCTTGTGTGTATTATACCCAGTGACACCTTCATCCCTTTAACACCACCTAGAGCACAGACTTAGATATAGATTGTGTATTCAGTAATTTCACTGAGATATTTATAATATCCCAAAATGTTCTGCTTTCCCTTCAACTCCCAACAATTCTTCCTCTACTGCTATTTCTACTTATGCTTTCAATAATGTGTAAATCTGAAGTACACATAAATCTGAAAGTTATCTGACAATACTTTTCTTGTTATTCTAAATTTAATCTACCAGGCAATGCTAGTGGTTCTACATTGAATGTATATTAAATATGGACAGGTGACATGGGCTTTGTTGACCCATTATCAAAAGTTTTCATTGACCATAACTATAATACTGGAGTGTGGTTGACATACCAAGTGCCACACTCTTAAATAATGATCTACCAGATTCTACACTCTTAAATAAAACTGACTCTCCTTCCCTCAGAAGATACTAGCTGTCAATAGCTCTTCCTTTAGTGGTGGGAGTTTGTGAGAACCTCCCCATCCGTGACAGAATGTTGACTGACTTGATCTTATGCAGACAACAATAACTTCTGTGAGCTCACAATGGTGGAGCAACCAGACTAAGAGAATTCTGGGAAGAGGAAAGGCAGAGTCAGTTACCAACCAGATGCAGAAGAAGTAAGACAAGGATGTCTCACTGAGTAAGGTACCAAGACACATGGCTAAACATAGATAAGAATTATGGGTTAATTTAAGTTGTAAGAGCAAGTTAATAACAAGCCTGAGCTGATATGCCAGCGAGTTTATAATTAATATAAGCCACTGTGTGTTTTATTGGAGCTGAATAGCTGTGGGAACAGGCGGGAGAGAAACTTCCACTTACAAGCTCCAGATTACAGTGGTCCTGCTATATCCAGAAGACTCAGTTCTGCTCTGATCCAACCTCAGGGAGATTTTTCAGCCTTTCTGCATCTTCTTCTGGGGTGGTTCCACAGCCTTGTTAGGGAAGTGATATATATCTTCTGTTTGTGGTTGAGGACTCCATTGACATTTATTCTTTGAGCTTGGAACAATTGTTAGTTTCTTCATTAACTGATACTCACTGAACAAAAATATTCTCTGATGAAGTCAGAACTATGCATGAATCACTATGGGTAAGAAGACACAATTTAAGAACAACTTTTAATTACATTTATTTTGCAGTATTAGTATCCCTTGAGTCCTATGGGTTCTTGTACAGATTTACAGCATTTTGTATGAGTTAATCTTGTAGAATGGACTTTAAATCTAGTCAGAAAGTGGTTAGTTATTGCCCATAAAATTCATCCAACTGTTGCATCCATGGGCATACCTTGCCATGCTGATCATTATTGTCATTTACAGGATTCACAGCTGGGTATGATCATGGATGACTCCTCCACAGCATCTTCTGGTGCTATGACAGCTAGCCAGCAGAGAGGAAGCTTTCTGTTTAGTAGCAACTACATTTTTTCATATCCTCTAAACAAAGCATGTGGTATCTTCAGCAATCTGATCTTACTCTCAAGTTCTAATAGGTAAAAAGAGCAAAGGGAATATGCTTAATTGTCTCAGGGGTATCTGAGACAAGCTTGACTCACAACTCCAAGTGAGAGATATTCCATACCTGACACTGGGTGTTTTTATTTAATAATATATGGCTTTTGGAACAAGCATTATTGATGATATATTTCACAACTAAGAGTGACAGAAAAACTTAAAATAAGCAATTAAAATGTATAAATACTAAAATATTCAGAAAATATAATGCCAAAAGTTTATTTCCCCACAGTTGCCAAAACTCAATTCCTCTCCAATGAGCAGAAGTGTAAACCCCTGGCAGTGTGTGTTGATGAGAAGGAAACAAATCATGATCTCTTTGACCTGAGCCTTGTTAACCCTGGGAAATGTCTGTGAATAAGTCCATAAATCCATTAAATTGCAATGCAGTATTTATGAGCAAGGGCATTGTTCAAGAATCTCTGTGTAGCTGTCTTCAGATTCTCAGAGACTGCCAGACATTCCTCAGTTTCATGAGCTACTTTAAAATGTAGAATGAAAGTAAGCTCTCAGTTTTTCCCAAGTAGGCCCACTGTTATCTCTAAAACTCCAAATTTGTATGCACAGAATATTGAGGATAGGGGAACAAATGGAAAACTAATTAAAGTTTTACAGAAATTCAACAAGCACATTTAAGAGAAACAGTATTGGGGTGGTGATAGTGCAAAAAAATTCACAAGAAGCTGGGTACAACATTGGCTGTCAGTTTTGTTATGTTATCATTTCATCTCTCATTGTTTTTTATGTAATAAACTTTTCAGTAAACTGAACATAAAGTGATATACTTTAGTGTGTGGATCTATTTTTAAATATTGTAGGCTTTACAAAAGTTCTCAAATTCTGGGAAATTTTGCTTGTCACAATGTACTTATAGTGTTATTTTGGGAAAGATCGATGAGTTTTGATCTTTGTAGTTAAAGACACAAACTGAATATTTGAAGCTAAGATTCCCATATGAGAGAGAATATGTAGCTATTGCCTTTGGAGGCCTTGGTGACTTCATTCAATATAACTTTTTTCCAGAAATTTACTGCAGATTTTATAATTTCATTTAATTACAGCTGAATAGTAACACATGAATATACATCATTTATCTCATTTTCAATATTTATTAATACACTGATGGACATCCTAATTTGTAGTGGCATTTCATTTGTATTTTAATAAAAAAATAAGCTTGCGTGGAAGATCAGAAAAGTAAAATAGTCACACTGGTCTGTCTTACAAACCAGGCAGCAATGACACACACCTTTGATCCCAGTAGCCACAATTACACACAACTTTAATTCCAGTAGCCACAGTATCTTGCCATAGAAACTAGAGAATATTATAAAACCAGAAGAGACAGGGCTGGAGAGATGGCTCAGAGGTTTAAGAGCACTGACTGCTCCTCTAGAGGTCCTGAGTTCAATTCCCAGCAACCACATGGTGGCTCACAGCCATCTATAAGAGATCTGGTGCCCTCTTCTGGCCTGCTGACATACATGGAAGGAATTTTGTATACATAATAAATAAATAAATAAATCTAAAAAAAAAAAACCAGAAGAGACAGTTCTCAGTCTCAGTCCTATTCTGAGGTTTCCTGGAGACAGGGTCACCATTTTCAGACTGAGGTTGAGGTGAGAACCAGTGTCTGGCTGCTTTGCTTTTTTGATCTTCAGGTTGAACTCCAATATCTACTTTCTAAGTTTTTATTAATTGTGCTAAACAAATTGTTTCCATTTCTAAACTAACATGTATAAAACAGCAATGAACATATTTGAGCAAGTTTAAAAAAGTTTCTTTGTAGTAGAATATAGAGTCATCTGAGTATGTGCCCAGAGTAGTATTTTTGGTAATATGGAAGTTCTATTTCTAGATTTTTGAAGAGCTTTTATACTAGCTTCTGTAGTGGATACACAAGTTTATAGTCGTCCCCCACCCCAACAGAAGACAGGAAACTAGAAAGAAAGCAATTAGGAGGATTGCCATTAGAGAAGAAAATTATTAGACCTAGGGTAATATGAGAGTTGAGAGGAGGAATACTAGGGTGGAAAGGTTAAAGCATGGATGGGAGTAAGGGTATATGAAAGAGATGAAGTATGGGAGGAAGAGTAGCAAAAACAAAAGGTATGTCAAAAATCCAGATGAAAGTTACTACTTTGTTTTATAAATCTCTCTCTCTCTCTCTCTCTCTCTCTCTCTCTCTCTCTCCGTGTGTGTGTGTGTGTGTGTGTGTGTGAGAGAGAGAGAGAGAGAGAGAGAGAGAGAGAGAAGAAAGAGGAGAGTTTGTATGCACATGTGTGTTTAGAGAATTAGAAAAGAAATCTTCTGCTCAGTTGGACAATACGGTTTCTGGAAGGAATGAATTATTAAAAATCCCAAATCCCAGTTCTGGGTATGAGATTACACAAGGAGGCCCTAGTGCCCCTCCTGAAACAATACAGGGTTCCCACCAGAACTAGATGATTAAATAGTATTGCTGAAGACACTGCATATTTTGGTTGTAAGATATTGGGAGAGGGTTGAAGGGGAGGGGAGCAGAGAAAAATTTAGAGCTCAATAAAAATCAATTAAAAATAGATTTTAAAAAAGACATAGGAATCAGGCTAAAGTTGAGCCAGAAGCTTCTCGCTAACTGTCGTTCATGGCATTGAAAGGTGACATGAAGACAGCTTAGAAGATGCATCAGAGGTCTTACATAGCTAATAATTTTATAAAGTACCCTAAGTCATGATGTCTTATGTTGCAGTAGTGGCACATCTGTTATACGACAACTGTTATAGGACAATTTACATACCATGGTAGAAATGAAGGCTCACTTAGCCTAAAAGAGTCCATTCCTGGTGCTGTAAACCAGCTCAAAAATTTGTGGCTGTGGCGATTATATGTCCTCGAGAGGAATTTATGGCTGTTGTTTAGCTAAATTTGATAAGGTGTAAGACCACCTTCTAAATATATATGTTTAAACCTATTAAAAATGCTACTCTTGGCAGCAAAGATCCAATTATTTAAATAAAAACAGTGAAAACAGAGACAGCTGCTCAAGATGCTATAACTGAGGGAGAGTTAGGTGCTTAGTGTTACAGAGGACACTTACATGAATTCTATGGTTGAGCACATACCATGGAAAAAAGTAGAAGACAGGGAGAAGGACTGTAAAATGTTGTCTTCTTGGCAATACACATCCATTGCAATCACAAACTCCTAGCAACTCTTTTTCTGTGGTAGGGGAGCACATTACTGGACCTACTAACAGCCAGTCATGAATGGGGAGGGAAGGAATTCATGGCCCCATCTCTCCCCAGTGAATGCCTGTGTATGGATACTGGAGAAGGGACAAGTCATTAAATTTTGATGTTATCCATTTGTGATCCCACTAGACTCCATTGGTATTCATGGTATCTCAGGGCTCCCTACTAAAACTCAGTGCACTAGAAAACAAACTAAATGGGCATGATTATGGAAAAGTGACCCATAGGGAAGACGTGGGAGATATCAGTGATGGAAGGAGAAGGATGGGAATAATCAGAATGCCCCACAAACATGAATAAAAATGCTAAAGAACACATTTTAAAAGAACTAATTGCATCTTTAAAAGATCAAAAATGAAATAGGATGAATATCAACACTGTGTGTCTTGGCACAATGGCAACACCCTATGGGAAAGCCACGGCTGGTCTGTGCATTGTTCTCACGGGAGTATTCTGTTGGCATAGACATGTGTATCCCATGTTTTCAGAGTTGCAAAACATTGCAGGTATTTAGAAATTTTCAAATATTTGCTCTTTGGAAAGCCAAGTTTACTTCGCACCACTTTGCCTCTTTAGAAGCTATGTTTAACCTTATACACATTTGAAAGAATATTGCCAGCTTCAAATTTCTCTTCTCTTTGACTGGAGCATTGAAACTAATTAATTTGTCAAAGCATCATGAGCACAGCAGCTCCTGGACTGGCCACTTGTGTCTCACAGCAGCAGCTGAACTCTTAAGCAGATATGCTCTAGGGGCTGTGCGGTCACTATGCTTGCATTCTGCGTGTGTGTGCATTTCGAGACAACTTAGCCCTGAAACCCTATGTAGCTAAGACTGACCTTAACTCCTGATGCTAAGGCCAAGATTGAATTACCAAAAATGGTGATTCTTGTTATGATTTTTGTTATTAATTAATTCATTATTTTATCACTTATCTTGTCAAATGATAAACTTTGGTGGAACTTCAGAAGTTCTCTGAAATCTTTCTAGTTGATTTATACAAGAAGGACTAAAGCTGAACATTTCTTCAGTGTAGTTTAGTGCCTAGTGTGCAGGAATTCTTAAGTTTAATCAACAGTATTGAGAGAAAAAAATAGAAAAATAATGTATTTTTATAATGTAAGGTTTTCTAAACGCAAGCTCTATATAATTATAGAAATTTTGATTCCTATCTTTCATAAATATTAGTATTCTGGAAGAAAACAACAATATTTAGAAAATATAAAGCAATATGTTTAATGCATAAACATTAATATTAAAAGAGCATCTTAACTTTTATTATTTATTACAGTATGAGAACATCTCTTAGTAACAGATATTTTAGGGTAGCCTCAGAATAAACAGTGCAAACTAATCCAATTTGTTTTATAATATGAATGTCAGTTTAATTTAGAAAATATATAAGTGTGGAAAACACAGTTTAGCCTCCTGGCTAGTGTTTGAAATCAATTTGTCAATGAGCCTTTGAAGGTTTTTTTTTTCTGAATGTTCTCTAAGGGATTTTCATTAAAAGCATAAAAGTTTTAACAGATGAAATAGTTTCACTCTTGGTTTTATACACTATATTTCTTATATTTTATTACTATGATTTATTTTACCTTTTTAGTAGCACCTGAAGAATTAATTAGTATATGTACTTGCTTGTGCCAAAGGAAACAATAATGCCTAGACCCTCTTCACCAAGCTTCATATCTAGAACAATGCCCAAACCTGACATTAAGCAGACAAAAGGAAAAAGAGCAACATTGCTAAGCAGCTGAAATTGTCATTGAAAGGGATTATTTATGTCTCTGATCTTCTCTGCAATTCTACTAGAGAAACAGCCCAAGTAACAGCACATGCTCAACACTATTCTCTTTATACCAATGCCAAAGGCCCTTATTTGACATCTTCAGAAAGTACCTTACAAAGGCATGTAAGAGGCTTAGGCAATAAAGAACTTTAGGAAATGTGTTTCTGTAGTGGGGCGGTGGGAATGGAGCCAAATTACAGTCTCAGAAAAAAGAGAAAAGTTGAAAAAAATTAATCCTAGACAATAGTTTTAGGAACCACAAAGTCAAAACAATACTAGATTACTCAACCAGGGGCTAAATTTACTCTAGTGTCTCTGATAGTAGTGTGGAACAAAGATGTGGCCTAGAATTCAATTATGTGCTTGGTTTATCCTAAAAATTAACCATACTTAATGCTTCGATCTAACAGAGAGGAAATGCTAACACAAATGATTCATACTTTAAGAATCAAGTTACTCTTTCTTCTTTTTCTCTCTCCTTCCTTCTTTATTTCTCTCCTTTTCTCTCTCCTCGTCTCTCTCTGTCTCTTTCTCTCTCTCTCTGTCTCTCTCTCTCTCTCTCTCTCTCTGTCTCTCTCTCTCTTTTTCTTTCCCATTTTCCAGATGCATTCCTCCTTCATTTTCATTCAGAAAAGATCAGGCCTCCCAGGAATATCAGTCAAACAGGGCATAACAAGATACAATAAATATGGGAACAATCCCCTCAAAGTAAGGCAGGGCAGACAACCCAATAGCTGGGAAAGGGTCCCAAGAACAGGCAAAAGAGACACCCCCATTGCCACTGATAGACATCTCACAAAAACACCAAGTTAACATACATATGCAGAGGACTTAGCATAGACCCATGTAGGCTCTGTTATTGCTGCTTCAGTCTCTGTGAGCCCCATGAGCACTGCTTAGTTGATTCTGTGAGTCATCCTCTCCTGGTGTCCTGGATGCCTCTGGCTCCTACAATCCTTCTTCACTCTCTTCCTTAGGGGTTCTCCAAGTTCCAAGGTGAATGACCCAATGGAGATCTCTCTTTGTGCCTGATGTTTGACTGTGGGTCTGTCCACTGCTTCCATCAGTTGCTTACAGAGGCCTCTCTGATGATGGAGAATTAATTTACTCTTAATGGAAATACTAGCTTTCGAGAAGGATAGAATGCAACTTTAAACTTTTAAATGTTATTTAAAAGTTTTCTTCAATGTTTTGTATTCCTAAATATATTAATACAATGTGCTTAGTCATATAACATACATGTATGTATGTGATTTCAGGGATGACCTCTTGGTCTGAATAACCAGCTAGGGGACTCTTCTTTTGAGAAGATGCTATTTCCTGTTTTCAGCATTCCTTGGATTACAATAGTTCTTTTCTAGGTTTGGAGTGCCACAAGATTTTTCTTTTCCATCATGGCATGCCTATTTCTGTCATCCTTGTTCAGGCCTTCATTAGGCAGCCATGCTCTTGCTACTTCATGATTGTAGCTTTCATGACATTTCTAGGAAATGAAATATCACAGCAAACTGTTTCTCTGAGCTTACAATTTTTCTGCCTCCTCTTTCAGTGTTTCTTGAGCCTTAGGTGCAGAAGTTACACTTTAGATGAATCAGTTGGGCTGGGAGCCACCTGATCACTTGTTCACATGTTGACCAGTTATGATCATTAGTTTTTATTATAGACTGAGAACAGTATAGACTCACTTTGGAATGGAGGCTCAATGAGGAATTTCCTAGATTAGTTTGGTCTGTGAGTGTGTTGATGAGAAATTTACTGAATTGAGTTGAGGTGGGGAAACCTACCGTGAATGTAGGACCATTTTGTGGGCTGGACTCTGGACTGCAAAAACAAATAAACAAACAAATAAACAAATGAGAACTTGATCTGGGTGCTAATGTCAACATATCACTTTCATTGTTCTTTGTGGGGGACAGTGAATGCAACTTGATTAGTTGATTAGAATCCATGATTTTTTCGCTTCTTCACAATGATGAGTGTTACAACATGGATTTATGGATAAATCGTTGTCCTTTAAGTTGTTTTTTGTCAGAGTATTTTATCAAAGCAACAGCAAATGAAACTAAGACAACACCATTTAGTATTCCACACAGATGCTTATCCCAGTACAAACACAATGTGAGCCACATAGCTAGCTCCAAGTTTTATGAAAAATACATTAAATGAAGCTAATTGTTTTTAGCTCTACCTAGTGTTTATGTGTATCTAGTTTAATTTGTGTACCTAAAATATTGCTTTACTCTATAACCTATATTAAAAATCTTGGCTAAAAAATTTCACAAATTTTAACCTTGAGCACACCTTACATTTACAATCAAAATATTTGAATCCATTTACTACATTCCACTTGCTATAGCTGATTGACATTTCAATACACAAAATTTAGAGCTGGAAATATATATGTGAACTCAAATTGGTCCAATTTTCTAATAACCTAATCAAGTATATGTTTCAAAATTTACAGTAATCAAAACCAAATAAATTTTAAATTCAGTCTTTCAATTACAAAAACTACATTTCAAATACACAGTGGCTGAAGGTGGATTATGTGCTCTGCTGTAGACAATACCATTCATATTTTGCCATAATTCTATTAAAAGAGTAAAATCTGGCTGATGTGAAGTGTCAGTAATTAGAGATAGTTCTGCCAAGCCTCAAGACATGAATTTGATTCCCAAGACCCACATGGTGGAATTAGAGACCTGACACTTACACTTCTATACACATGCCACAATCCATATACATAAGCACAAATACAAAACACATTTTACAATGTAACAAAAACTTGATAGCAATTTGAATAATATAATTATACAATATCTATAAATAAGCTATTTTATACTCAGGACTCAGTGGGTAATAAGTAAGTGTAGTCACGTAAAATAATTTATCTCCTTCCTTCCTGCCTCTCTTTCCTTCCTTCTTTATATCTATTTATATATTTATTTTTAATTTCTACTTGTTTATTTGTGGCATATAGAAAGGTGATTTAATTTTCATATTAACTTTTAAAACTTCTCTCATACAATATATCCGGACTGCTGTTCCCCTCCCTTCACTCCTTCTGCCACCTCACCTATCTCTCTTCTCTCCCAGATTCACTCCTCCATTTTCCTTCAGAAAAAGAACAGGTTTCCCAGTGATATCAACCTAACATGGCACAACAAGATGCAGCAAAATTAGGCACAAACACTCATATCAGGCTGGACAAATCAACTGAATAAAAGAAAAAGGGTCCTGAGAGCAGGCAAAAGAGTGAAAGACACCACCCCCACACACACTCACGCAAACACCCCAAGCTAAACAACCACAGCATGCTTTCAGAGAACCTAGAGCAGAGCCACTCAGACTCCACACTTGCTTCTTCAGCTTCTGTGAGCCCTTATGAGCCCTGCTTAGTTGCGTTTGTGGGCTGTGTTCTTCTGGTGTCTTCTATCCATCTGATTCCTACAATCCTCCTCCACCTCTTTTGCAGGATTCCCCAAGCTCCACCTAATGTTTGATCATGGGTCTCCATATGTGCTCCCATCAGCTGCTGAAGGTAGCCTCTCTAATGCTGATTGGGCTAGGCACCCATATTCAAATATAGCAGCATATTATTGGGAATCATTTCATTGACAATTTTTTTTTCTTTTTTGTCCAATCATGTTTTATTTTACCCTGGGTCTCTAAGCCATCCAAGTTAATTTCATATGAAATAAATTTACCTATTGCTCCATGAGAAAAAAAATGAATAAAATGTTAATGTATGGTATAATATTAGAAAAAGCAAAGATGATATGTTGAACAATTCTTTAGAAGATTTGAAGCCTCCTCATATTTCTTTGTTAAAAAAACAAGAAAGAATGAATTTTAAATATGAATAAGATACTATAAGACTAATGATTAGTTCTCTAAAAGGATAAAACATTATGTTCTTCTTTTAGAATACCATTGGAGATCATTAAAATATCAATATTTGAAATAATGTATGGTGAATTTCATAACTTTGTTTCCAGGTTTTTACATGCAAAATAAGCTTATACACATATGGTATTAAACGTTAAAGGTGAAGATTTGCTTTTAAATTTTAAATTTCACTGAAGCTCCAAGTAGCTTCTTTACAAGCCTGTTCTTGTAACATTACCTTGTTATTCTCAGCTTTAGTGTAGAATTAAGTTCATATTGTAGAAATTCTTCTATGACAAAAGTTTTATCCTTTTCCTCACTCCCAATACTGAAATAGTTTATAAATAATTCTCTAAAATGCTGCATGACATTTGCAGTATCAAGTTTCCATCATTCTGGAACTAAAAGAAAATTTTTTTGAGTTTGAAAAATCACCTTAAGTATGCATAGATTTCTGGATGAATTCAAACTGTATGAATTTCAAAACAAATATTTTCCAAGAACGCCTATGTTTAAGTTGTGTCCCATTGCCTTAGGTCTGCGGGACCTGAACTGTATCAGGGGTTTGCTACACGAGAGGAAATCAGGCACAAGACAAATAAAAGACTTACCTTGGGCATCTTTGAATAATAAAACTTGAGCCAAAATCCAGGCTGAGAAGCCAGGATTTTCTCCACAATTCCTCAGAGCCAACTTGAGAAGTATTTTTAGTGTTTCTACGCACTTCATGTTATTTCAAGCCAACAAATATGATTTAAGCATGACAATAAAATAATGTACTATACACAGAGAGAAGAGGGCTTGCAGAGAGATTTGGAGAAAAAAAAAAAACAAATCTCTTGCCCTCACTGCCTGAGTTTTGTTCCAGGAAACATCTATTTGCTTTTCTTTCCCTAAGAATGCTCACCATGCCCTAACAGCATTATCATTTCTATATTATGTATTTGTTCTGAAGTTTGCTGGGCAGCAGGCTAGCAATGATTTTATAAGCCTCAGTTCTTAAGAACAAAGTACCTGCTCAAGGCCCGGCTTTTTTGTCTCACAGAGTTCACTTTTGACTGTTAGCCATAAGCTGTCTTTCATGGGGTTGACATGCTCTGTGGTGAAGGAAACTCTAAATTGGCCCCCACACTGCATTTTGCAGAAAGCATTTTCGATGCCGTAACTCACAATATCATCTCATCCAGGCCTGAGATGGTTCCTTCTCCAAATATGTCCTTCATCTCTGGGCCACATTAGTAGTGTGAGCCAGGAGAGGCAGCTGATGGTCAAGAGTGGCTGTTTGTGACATGTTTAGATGGTCTTGGGTGTGATTGTGGGAGTGTACACAGTTGTGTGCAAGTGGACAGGGTTTTGTGTGTCAACGTAAGAATCTATGTGATAGTTGGTTCAAATGTCGATCAGCTTGAATTTTTGAGTATTGATATGTGCGGTCGGTATGTGAGCCCTTTTTATGCTTTTGTCTGGAATGCTAAAAATTGTGGAATGCAAGCCCTCTGAGCAGAAGAACATTTGGATTCTAACTCAACTAGTCTCCTAAGTTGAAGCAAACAGCTTTCAAAATGTTGTGTTTCTTGGTGCATTCTGGGAATTCTGGTAATATCAAGATTTGGAGTCTCTTTACTTTGATGTACTACATATCCTAGAACATATAAGCATGTCTCCTCTCCAAATGTGAACAATTATCAGATCTTTCTGTCTAGTGAGTTTATGTATTTTCCTCCACTGTGCAACATTTAAAATTATTTTATTATTTTATGGGTGTGGGTGTTTTGCTTGCATGTGTGTCTGTGCACCACATGTGTGCTCGGTGCTTCTAGAACCCAGAAGAATCCAGAAGAGGCAGTCAGAGGCCCTGGAAGTGCAGTTCCACACAGTTATGAGTTGCCATGTGAGTGCTGGAAATTGAACCCAGATCCTCTAGAAGAGCAGTCAGTGCTCCTACCCACTTAGCCATCTCTCCAGCACACTATGAAGCATGCAGTCAACATTATACATAGAAAAATCTTATTTCTATTAGAATTGATTATTAGTACATTAAAACAGAATGTTAACTGATGGATTCCAGGAGAGAGAGGATCATTACCTTCAGGTGTCTATCCACTGGTGACCTCACCAGGTTCCAATAGAGTGTTTCAATTCAGTGTTCACACAGATGGGCATGGTTAAAATAAATGGGGCACAAGATAAAACCGAAAGTCATGAAACTTAAAAGGGACTAGTAGGAATGGGAAAGGGTGGGGAGGATGATTCAATCAAAACACATCCTACACATGTGTAGAATTGTCAACGAGCAAAACCAAATCAGTGCTTAAAAACGAAATCTTACAAATTTACTAAAGTTGTTATATCTTGAACTTGTATATATCTTGTTTATACAAACTTGTAAATATCTTCACCAGTGACTGCACAGCAGGATCACAGAGCATATGCTAGCTTTCATAACCATTGTGACAAATACCTCAGAAAACAACTAAGAAGGAAGAGGATTATTTGGGCTTTAACCCATTGTCCACTGGCTCCCATGTTTTGGTAAAAGATTCCAGTGTTGAAGGTAGCGGTGACTTGCCTCATGGTGGCCAGGAAGCAAGGGGAAGGAAAATCACGTTTTTATGGCCTTTGTGTCTCTTTCCCTTTAATCCCTCCAGGTTTCCAGCCTGCTGGATCCAGCCAAACACTTTCAGGCTATTTCTTACCCCCTAGTTAATCATTTCTGGGAATATCCCTACAGACACAAGCTATGAGATTTACTAATCTCCTATTTGTTTTTTCCATCCACCCAAGTGGAAATAAAGATTAACCCTTACAGTTCAGCATTCCAGTCAGTCATGTGAGTGGATAGGAGACAGAGCCACAGTGTCATCAGTGTGAAAATTAGGAGCCCGCCCACGACAATGAGGAAAGTCCCAGACTGTTCTTAAGCACTCCAAGTGTGGTTACTTTGAACAGCCCTTCCAACTTCATTTTCTCCCGAAGTGAAGAGTATAGCAGATGCTGGGGTGAGGGGTCCAAGAAAAACAGAGGACAAAAAAAATTTCCTAGTGAGATGGGAAATTCTGTGAAATGATTCAAATAGGAAGAATGAGGAGATTTAAGGAAACTAAAAGACCAAATGAGGAAAAGGCAGGGAACCCGAAGAAGACAGAAGTTAAAGTTGCTTAATGACTGGGATGCTGTGAGGAAAGGAAATTTTATGAGATTAGGGTGGATGAAGACATGTGTGTGCCTGTGTGTGGTGTGTGTTTGTGTATGTGCATGTGCATGGGGGTCTGTGTGCTGTGTGTGTTTGTATGTGAGCTTGTGGGGGGAGGTGTTATTGTGTGCATTGTGTGCTTCTATGCATGCATGGGTGTGTGTAGTGTGTGCATGTGTGTGTCTGTGCTTGTCGGGGGGTGTTTCTCTCTGTGTGTGCACGTGTGTGAGGTAATGTATATCTGTGTTGTATTTGTGCCTTTGTGTTGGAGTGGAGTGTGTGTGTGTGTGGGAGGTATGTGTGTGTGTGTGTGTGTAGTGCGGTAGGGTGTGAGTGTATATGGGAATGACTTGTGTGTGAAGATGGGCTGTGTGTATATGCGCATTTGCAGTGTGTGGGTGGAGTGAGGATGAGGGGGTTCTGGGGCATGTGTGGTTTGTGAGGATGTGTGGGGTGTGTTGTGTGTGTGTATGTGTGTGTATGTGTGTGTTTGTGTGCTGGAGACAGAGATGGAGGAAAGGAGTGTGGGAAAGGAGAAAGGGAAAGAAAGTGGTATAGAGAGGAGTGAGAGAATTGTTTTGTGCTCTCATTTTCTGTTTGTTGTAGTGTAATCAGCTTGTATGAGGTAAGAGCCAGGATGCTGGTAAAATTTTAATGTATATTTCTGTGCACCCAGAAGGAACTTTAAAATGCAAACACAAATTTCAAGGAAATGTTTATTTGTTTTATCTCACACAACAATGTTAAATGTTAGCAAGAAAATCTGTTATTAGATATTTCCCAATAGTTTCACTGAAAACATTTTAATAAACTTGCTTTTTCTGTCATCTTGGAATTTATAAGAGAATATAATTTGTATTTCAAGGAAGAGCTCTACCTTGAAATCAGATTGCCCCTAGAGGACTACATCATTAATCTGTGTCAGACATTGAGGTGTTAAGTAACATTTGAAACATGATGTTTGGATTGTAGATTTATGCGACAGTTCATTTTGATTTGAGGAAAAACTTGCTCAGCACTACATCTGGAATTTAAGCTGGAAATTTTCATTTAATTGGGGATTAACTTAAGGGTCTCATTCTTCAGTTTTGTTCTTGCTTCCACCGTATCACATGTTTGAAATATGGCACAGGAAATTAGTCTTGTTTCTCAACCATACAAATGAAAGAACAGTCATGATAGAAATAATTTGGCAGTGTAAATTTAATGCAATGCCAACTAAAATTACAGAATTAAAAATTAAAAATCTGACAGGCTGATTGTATTATATATATATTTCTTATGTTATATATAATTTATCATATAATATATGTTAGAAAACAACTGAGAAGGGCTGGACCAGAGCTGAAGGGCAAAGTCTGGGGACATTCTCCCAAATATGCAGAGTAATATAAACTTAAGTATTTGGAATATGTTGTTTTAGCAGAAGGACTATCAAACAGAAGATAAGAACTAAGGAACACATTTCTGAACTCTCGCTTGATAATAAAGGCAATATTGCAGAGAAACAGCTTTAAAAAAAACATTTGATGAACTCAATGCCCATGTAAGAAAATAGAAAATCTTGCCCTTTTGTTACAAAAGCAGTTATGAAAGAGAGATATTACACTGTAAGACTTTTGGATGACATAGGACATTATATTTAATAGCACAGAGAATGATTATCTAGGACATCAAAAACACTCCCTATAAAGGAAACTGTTAAGTCATCTTTTATTAAATGTACTGTTGCAATAAAATAGTGAAATAAAAGGCAAGAAGGTAAAAAATACTTGTCTGGGATATATAAAATGTTGTTAGCTCAGTGTGGTGATGCACACCTTTAAGCCAAGCATTGGAAAGACAAAGGCAGAAGGATCCCTATTAGTTCCAGACTGGCCTGGTCTACATAGTGAGTACTAAGATAGTCAAATCTATACAGAGAGACCCTGTCTCAAAAACAAAAAAAGGAAAACACAAAAAAGAAAGAAGAAAAAGAAGTCTTTACAAACGTCAGGAAAAGTATGAAAATATATGCCAGTATGAAAATAAGTGCTCAGAGTATCCAAGCAGCTTGAAACATGAAAAAGAACTTGTTAGCGATGAAGGAAGTGTAAAGTAAAAGAGAGGAAGAGTCTCAGCTTGTAGAAACTAATGCCTAAAATGTTATGTAATGTTTTAAACCTTAGAGCTTTCATTTTTTGCTTTGAAAGTTTTGTACATATATAGACTTTATTTTGTCGTATCTACATTTCTCCTAAATCTTTATGTACTTCCAGATGCCAGTGTTTCTAGAGTGATGCTATTGCAAAGTAGTGAAACACTTTAGAAATTGGACCTAATGGGTTCTTTTAAGTAATTCTGGAGGGTACCTTTGAATGAGAGGGTAGAACCCTAATCCTTTTTGGCTCTTCCCTTTTGTTTACTAGTAGGGTGGTAAATGATTTGCTTCAGCCCTAATGAAATCATAAAGTATTGGTTTGATACAGTTCCCAAAGCTGCATGGCCAGTGTGGCATGAACTGGACCCCCAATATTATAAGCTCATTTATTTTGATGAGTTGTATCTCGGGTATTGGTGTAAGAGACTAAGTGAAGCTGTCTGTTTATTTCCCTGGAACTCATTTGAAAAAAAAAACTTTGCCAAAGTACTAATCAAGGCTGGATAGATCCTTTATTGCAAGCAGCCCGAAAGCTGAAGAAGGAACTGTCCAGCAGAATTTACCTCCACTCTTGCTTTAGTTTTTTAATCTTTCTTTTTTCTTCTTTCTTTCTTTCTTTCTTTCTTTCTTTCTTTCTTTCTTTCTTTCTTTCTTTCTTTCTTTCT
>JABTXL010006712.1:28044981-28075813 GCA_025134845.1 Neodon shergylaensis | reverse complement strand
TCTTTCTTTCTTTCTTTCTTTCTTTCTTTCTTTCTTTCTTTCTTTCTGTCTGTCTGTCTGTCTGTCTGTCTGTCTGTCTGTCTGTCTTTCTTTCTTTCCTCCCCCCCCCATTTTGAGATTACTTCAACAATATACAAAGAACTACAGGATACTAAGAAATGCTGAGAGTGGAGAAATTGTCTTGCCCCCAGAGGAAAAAAAAAACAACAGGTGGTTATTCAGTGCCAAATAGTCAGCCCTGAAAACATTCACTCTTGTTTTTAAACTTTGTTGTGAGGCATGATGTTAGTACTTAATGTATTCAAATGTTTTCCCTGCTTCTGAAACACACACACACACATACACACACATATATATATATATGGGGGGGGTACATTCTCCAATAACAATTATCTGTTACTCCTTGGGATTATCGAAAGTTTCTAAAGATGAAAGTATGCATAGTTCTGCCTACTGCATTTTATTTTTAGCTTTTGTGTGGCCTGAAGCCAACACAAATTCTCCAATTACTACCTTTAATAATGATGCTGGAGCACTGTGATTGCTGTCAAAATAAACTTAAATAAGGTTCAGCACTTTTTGTTTGGGGTGATGAGGCAATAATATATTATTGTTTTTCCTGCTACATTCTAGTGTGTGAGCCGGAACAGTTGGCTTCTCAGTTGTTTGAGTTACTTTATTAAAGGATAAAGTGATAGAAATATTCTCACAAAGCTTTTGGTTAAATAAGGACCATAGTAAATAAAAAGTCAGTAAGCGTCTGACTTACGGTTTCTCAGTCTAAGTGTTTACCATTTTGTGATGCTGGATAGTCTTAAAATAGGCTCAAACTCTGGGAGAATGGAATGTCTCTAATAATGACTTCTAGAAAACCTTAACCCTCTGGGTCACAAGATATATGATTTCATATCCAAGGGATATACATGATGAAAGATGCATAATGAAAACAAATTATTTTATTTAGTCCAATTCCTTGGAGCAAAAACCTTTTGGATTCTGTTTCTAAAAGAAAAAAATATTGAATCGATATGGGAAAGGGCTTAATTTTACTGTAATTATCGCAAGTTCTTCTTTTGGGTAAAAGGACCCTTCATCTGATTAATAATAATGGAGTAGCAGCCAGCTTGTCCCTCAGTTAATCTTCTACATATAAAACAGATCAAAACATCTTCCCCATGAACTTTGAGTTACATGCTCAGAAAATAAAGTTAAATTGTTCAATGGAAATTACTTTTTAGGTAACAAAAATGTTCAGGTCTGTTATCGGTCTTTAAAATGCTGTTTTTTCCGAGGTGTTACTTCAGCTACATTGCAACTGAATTTTCCTGTCTAAATTAACTCTTACTTTTCCAAAGAAAATATATAACTGCTACAGTGTACGCTTTGTATTTGTTTCATTTTTAAAGTGTATTTTCATTTTAATGATCTGCATTATAAAATGCATACAGTTTCACAGAAGGACTCTTAAAGTTATTTGATTTTATATGACCACTGACCCCATTCACACAGTACACAACGTCATACATGAAATTGCGTTAACCATCTATATGCGCAGGAGGACTTTCAGGCAGCATAAGCTCCAGTGTAAGCCCCGTAGATTCGTCTCCCACCCAGTTCTTGAGGTGTCTGTGGCTGTCCTCACTTTCCTCAGATCTGCAGAACAGTCACATTTAGGTGTTGCAGAGAAAATACTTGCCAGCATCGCTGTGAGTTCTGGGCAGCAGAAAAGCAAATTAGATTACACAGTTCTTCATCATCTCCTGAAGCATGCTGTTCCGTTTTAGTTTAACTCATTTAAAGGAAGAGTTCTGACTTATAGCATTCAACGTGAAACAGACTTGCTCGTCCACTTTAATCTCAATTATAAATTCAGGACAGGTAATAAATTTGTAAGAACACTAGGCTTGACATTGGCAGTGCACTGAGAGCCTGTGGAAATGACCACCCAAGCCTCATTTCTCTTTCTTCTTAGTCATTCAAATAAAGTTTCTTGAGGGTACACTAAAATTTCACTCATTGGTGAAACCATGAAATTACAGCCAAGACTTTGTCTAAATACGATCTAAGGAAAAAGCACAATATTACAGTTATTGGTTTTAAAATTGTTTTAAAAACTAATACTGAATTTCCAGGTTTCTCTTACTGTTTCCTGTGATGTAACTTTTGAAATAGGTTGAAATGAAAGACTATCTAAAATTATCCCTCACTATCTTGATTTATATAGAAATGGGCTATGTATTGTTAAAAATTATTCTAACTATGCCATTTTTTTACTTGTACTTGGACACTTACCATTTCCATTCAGGCTTTATTTCTAAAAATAGCATTTCTAAGTGATTTCCTTCAGAAATATGGCGACCTTGTCTATAATATCCAAAATCCAATAGCAATACTGAGATATAATACTTACTACCAATGAGCCCTTTGCTGCTATATTATTTCATAAAGTTTTAATTTCCCTATATTATGTTCTTTTAACCACTCACATAGGAATCTGTGCTTCAGGGTGCAAGAATATTATTGAGTATGTCTAATTCATAGCCATAAGGCCCATAATTAATTAAAGAGCCAAATGCTTTGGGGAGGTATATAAATTATTTATGAGATATGTGCCAACTAATCAAGATTAGACATGAAGCTGATGACAAGGCAGTTTTTTAGCTCTATGTCCTTTCCAAGCATGATGGACATCTTCTGCTCTCTCCATGGACTTTTGTGTATTGTATATTATGTGCATCAATATGCAAGTGTTGTATGCAATTTGCTGTTATAATATATGATATATATTTGTAGTCTAAGTAAAAATATCATGGCTCCATACACACAATTCTTGAATTGGGTTAGCTACACTCAACTCACTCTTCTTTGATATTAACAAGCATTTTCTCCTAATCTTTCTCATTAGTGACTCATGTTCCTTCACCTCTAAACGTCCGTTTTTCCCTTGTAACAGTCTCAGTTCTGGTGGTAGAACAGAGCAAAAATGGGGGCACAGTGATGAGGAATACCTTTACCATCAAACCCCTGTTACTTCTAACATCTGTACTGTAGTCTTTGGTCTTTCAATACACTTTGTTCTGTGGTCTAGTTGACAGTGTTTGTGTTTGTGAGCCTGCTTTCTATCATGTATCTTTTTGTCAACTCTTTAAATGCCACCACTTATAAAAGGAGAGGGAAAAAGAAAGAAAGGATTGTGACAACCTACTAAACCCAGCAACACGTAAAATGGGGAAAACTTGAAAGTTAAGTAAAAGGGAGAAATTAGGTAGGTAATAAACATGAAGCTGAAGATAATTTGATTAAAATCAGTACCGCCTATTTATGAGAAGTGACTATGAGTTGGCTTCAAGTTTTACAAGAATCACAGGACTGAAGACACCTACATTACAAGCTTAGAACATCTACCACGTAGCAGGTAAGGCTGAAAAATAAAAATAAAAAATAAAAAATAGAGAGACTGGAGAAAGAAAAACTAAGGATTTTTTTCTATTAATAGTTTGTTTTAACATTATTATATGTGCACTGGTGTCAAGATGTCAGATCCCAGGGAATTGGAGATACAAACAGTTTTGAGCTGCCTTGTGGGTGCTGGATTGAACCTGGGTCCTTTTGGAAGAACAGTCAGTGCTCTTAACCATTGATCCATCTCTCAGTCCCTGAGAATTTTCTTGATGCTTTACCTTCCTTGTGTATCTCTTAAACACTCCCCTAAAAGCAGAAAGGTGCTAGTGAAAGGCATTTCAGTTCCTATACTCACTGTATGGCCATCTTTGTGCTTAACCTAAACTCTATCAACAAATTACTAAAGTCAAATCACAGCCAGATCTTATTCTAAAAATTTGGGGAATATATTAACATTTGTCTTCTCGGGCATGAGTTCTTTCCTCAGTCTTGTGCTCGGTCCTTCCATTCCAATTTCTGCTACTACTGAGGATGTCACTGATTATGTTAGTCTTTCCTGCTTTCAAGCCAAAATAAGATTCCAGTACTTCAACCCAGACAGACATTCAGCTGGCGATGACTGGAACGGTAAAGTTCCAGAACAGCCGTGAAATGAACGGTGATGATTCTACTGTCATGCTGTAACTACATCATTCTCTTGGTTGACTTAGCTGTAGTTTGGATGAGGTTTTTGTGTGTCCCCTAAGGCTTCCTGCTTTGGGAGTTAATCACTACTTTGAACTATTAAAACAATGGGAAATGAATCTAATTGTTATTCAGAGCTAGCACATTCTGGACATGATTAGGACACTGGGTTGGGGCATCATGATGATTGCTTGTTTCTTTACAAAGGAAAGCAAAGATGACCAAAAGATAGACAAAGAAGTATACAGACCTTGTGGCTTGCCACATGAACGTCTATGTCACCTAGTAATTAAAGGCTGACAACAGGTGTGGCTATCAGTCTTGGATCTCTGAGATAGACCTTCTTATTAAAATGTAGAGTCAATATGGACCACAGATTATATACCTACATAGGGAAAATAATGGCGTCTTGTTAGACTGAAGTTACTGTGAATTTTTTAGCATTCAAATAGTTTACTTATTAATTAAATAAGTTTCTTAGTTGTATTGACTAGTTTTATGTCAGCTTGACACAATTTAGAGTCATCAGAGAGGAGTAAGCCACCATTGTGTAAATGTTTCCATAAGGCCGGGCTGTCTGCAATCTTTTAGGGCATATTTTTAAACTAACGATTAGAAAGGACTCAGGTCTCTGAGCAGGTGTTCCTGGGTGCTATAAGAAAGCAGGCTGAACAAGTCATGGGGAGCAAGCCAATAAACAGCAGCCTCTGCATCAGCTCCACCTTCAGGGTCCTGCCCTGCTTGGGTTCTTGTCCTGACTTTCCCAGATGATGAACTGTAATGTGGAAGCTTACTTTGAATAAACCCTTTCCTCCCAAAATAGCTTTGGGCATGGCATCTCATCACAGCAATAGTAACCTTAACTAAGACATTAGCATACATCAATTTTGCATAATAATGGGATTCATTATGATATTTGCTTACGCGCACACACACATATATATATTGATTTTGATAATGATATTTACATTTTCATTTCCCCCACCTTTTTCTGCTCATCCTTGTCCACGTCACAATTATTTTTACCTCTAAGGTCGAGTGTTTGTGAATGTGTTTTTCTTTAAATTTCACAATATAGGTATCCCAAGCAGCATCAATACCATGATGAATAGGCAAACGCCTTCTCATGGATAGTTTAATGATAGTTCAGTTTGACTCATTACCTGCCCATCTTCTAGCAAGAAAAAAGAAAGAGTATGTAAATTTTAGGAAAGTATGAACAAGTTAAAATATAATATAATCATTCTTTGGGGGAAGAGCAAAGATTTTGAGTCAGACTCTTGCTGTATGCCCAGGCTGGTTGGATCTATCTCTGTGTTCCATGTCTTGGAGTTCTAGTCATACCTCAAACTTGCCAATTCACTTCCAGTGTACCACTTACAAGGAGATTAACTGGTGACCAAAGCATAGAATTTTCAGTTCTGTTTAAACAAGGAGAAACTTGCAAGAAGAAAAGAAGTACTTACTGTGGGAAGATTGCTGTGATGTTACACATTGTCATAGTGATTTAGAACCTGGGGGCATGCACAAATACTAGCAAGCACAGGGATAGCAACTCTTTTATTGTGTGATTAAGGGAAAATACTAGCTACCAACAGCATCATGTTCAAATCATTCCAAAGCATTAGTATTCAACTTAATATAAAAATGATTGCAATGAATAAGAAACAGTACAATAAGCAGAATCATTTAATGGGGTTGATTTGTGATATTAATTTTTTTTCGTTTGGTTCTGCTCTCTTCGTTTTCCTTTCCCTCTCTTCTCAGTGTGTTTTGTTAAACTCCTGCTCTTTTTACACCTTTGATTGGAATAACCCTACTCCTGCCATGTGATTGATGTTAGGAAAAGAAACACAAGACAAAACATAATCTCTCTAGGAAATTCCTGAACTCTGACCTTTAAGGGTCATAGAGATCAGCAGTTTGTTGCTTTGGAAAGTGATCTCGGCTGTTCTCATTTCCAACAAACTTTCAGATGTTATTTGTGTCTTGGCTCTAAAGACCACATTGCTAACCCATAGAGCTGAATGGTACCACATTTTATCACCCTTTATTTTTTGGTGAATGAGACCCACATGGAAGGGAGTATATACATTCTTTGAGAATGACATAAAGATGCTGTGAGAATTTTTCTTACAATTTGCACACTAACTGTATAGAAATATAATGTTTAGTATTTTCTTCAGTTAGCTGTTCTGGAAATGAAAGTGGCAGAAAAATTCTTTAGGACTTGTAGTTGAGAGGGTGTGTTAGGTTATCTTAAAATTTTTAAAACAATTTTTTGTGTAATCAATAATTCATAGAAAGACAATGTTAGAAGATATATTACAATCTGTTTAAATTCATATAACCTGAAAGGGGCAATTCAGAATTTTACATTTGTCTTTATGAAGCTTAGTGATTTAATCAAAATCAAAATGAAATGATTTCTTCGTCCTTTGCAGTTTATAGGAAAATCTACAGCGAATTCTACATTCAGGTTAATAATAACATTTTTATTTCCATCTGTAATGCAAAACAAATTCACACCAAGGAGCAAGCTGTTTTCTACACTGCTTTTCTCCTAAAGACCCAGATTTAAAGATCTCAGTATAGTCCCTATTGGAAAAGCACATCTGCCCATATAAATTAGACTGACAGCTTCTTATAGACTAAGAGCAAGTTTCCAACCTAAAGATGGCATCAGGTCATGTTCCAAGTTAATGTTAGTGCTTAGGATGTGTTATTAAATGTACTGTATTCTGTTTCAAGTAGATTGTTTTCTTCTTTGTGCATTGCAAAATTGTTTCCCATCTAACAACAATGAATTGTTTCTAACACTCATTCAAACAATGAGTTATCTTGTTATTTGGGATACAAGTTCTCAAAATTGACACTTACCTTAATTTTGTGTGTTCACATAAAATGACTACAAATTAATATTCAGTTTGGCATGGGGTTGTACTTAAATACTTGAATGTGCTAGTATAATTTGGATGTATTTTATAAAATATGTGCTTCTATGCATGTACTGCACATATACATGTACACATGCACTGTATGTTGACCTGAAATTGAGCTGAATTAAAGTGAAAATCCGGGCAACAGAAACATCTAGCTTTCCTGCAGAAGCAGTTGCCAGATGCTGCTGCCTCCCTCCCTACTTATTGCTCCTCCTTTATCATCAGTGAAGCACTCAAGAAACAAAACTGCTCTACTGTCAGCTGAGTTCACAGTTCACAATCACAAAGTCCTTCTTTGTTGGGGCTCTAATCAGTTACTCCCTGGGGTTTATGCAAACCTGTGTTGGTGAGAAAAATCTTAAGGTAGACGGTGTTTAAATGTAGGCTCTTGACTCACCACAGCCTAACTTAAATTTGAACTATTTTAAGCAATACATTCTATTAAAGCACCCCTCATTTAAGAAAAATAAGTAAACATTAGGCCACTGTGCAAATAAGCATTGAAGCACACTGTGAACTTGTGTGTGTTAAAGCAGTAACCTGGGTTCATCACTGTGTTCCCATTTTGTTTGGTTGTCTCCCTTTAAATGAGAAGTTACAGTGTTTTTCATTTGTGTTCTGGCCTCCTTAGGCAGCAACAAGCATTCTCTAAATACTGTATTTTCATTTTTTTCTTGAAGAATTCATATAGGTTTGGAAATGGTTTTCTTACAGAAAGATGTTAACATTTTTTTTCTTCCTGCCAAGATACCATACTCTTTACATTTTGACTCTTAGAAATTACAGCTTTTGAAGAGACAGTTTTAAGCATTTGGTATAAGAAACTTAGGGTTTATTTTATTGCTGTTTGTGTGTTTATTCAAAGTATCTTAAAAAATAACTTTAGGAGGAAGGTGTTTTCAATGATATTGCTGACACAATAATGTATCACTTGCAGTTATGAGAGGTCATGCAAATGATTTATAACTAATAATAATAAATGGCTTTATTGATTTAAAGTCTTTACTATAGTGATGGCAGATTTTTTGAAGGCTTTCTAGAGCTTCTCAGCTGAAAGAGTGATGGGTGTCATTGGGACAGGGTCTGCTGAGAATCATACAATAAACTGACACTAGTTTAATTACAACAGCGAGAAGCAAGGATCAGTCACAGCATAAGAGTAATGGCTGAGGAAATTACAAATTATTTTCAGATGTCATTTTGAATCTGCCTCTGTTTTTGAAGAAATTGTTTTATATATATATATATATATATATTATATGTATACATATAATTTTGACATGCAAGAAGGAAAGAAAAGATGTAGAAAATGTGTACAGAGTCCACAACATTGTCACAAAAGTTCTGTGTATGTAGAAGTACAGTGAGATTCATTGAAGGCTACAAAAGATCAGCAGTTAATAAATTGTTCATATTAATTGTCTAGGAGAAATACAAATAAAAAAGGATATTGCAGATTTTATAAAAATTTAAAGATATAAATTATTTCACACAATATTAAATTTTATTTATCTATTGGTAAATTTCTACTTTTCTAATGAATGTCATAATTTCCCACATTTGTTTGACAGTAATTTAAAATGTTTGTTATGGTTACATTTCTCTCTCTCTCTTTCCTTCAAGTGGGAAGAGTTGTGTTGTTCATGGTTTGAGATGCATTAGTTCATCTTGAAAGGGAGGGAACTGCAGAATATACCAGCTCCCAGTATGGTGGCAAGAAGCAGATTAAAGGAAACACAGGAAGTGACTTGGAAAGATAAATGCTCTAAGACATTCTGTGGCGATTTCAATGAGAATAGCATCCATAGGCCATTACATTTGATAAATGATGCCCTGTTAGTGGAAATGTTTGAGAAGGGTTAGTAAGTGGAATGTTGTTAAATGAGGAGTGTCCTTATTGGAGGAGGAGTGCCACTTGTGTGGGCTTAGGAATTTCAAAAGCCATGCCAGGTCCAGTCTCTCTCTCTCTCTCTCTCTCTCTCTCTATATATATATATATATATATATATATATATATATATATCCAGAGGTTTCTGTCCCACTCGGTACCACAGCTGTTCAATCCCAAAGAAACACACAGAGGTCCAACTTAAATATAAACTGCTTGGCCTATGAGCTCTTTTTTTTTTTTTTTGCTTTATCAACAAACAGGCCAAGGAAGTTTTTTATTTATTAACCAATAAAAGCAACACATAGAAAGAAGGACCTCCTACACCTACCCACAGAGTAACAGTAACCTTCAACCAAAGGAACTCCAGGAAAAGGGAAAATGTTAACTTTCTTAAAGAAAAGACTTTTTTTTTTTATCAAGGAAACAAAAATACAAAGAAATACAAATAATTCAATTTAGTGAAATAGGAAAATATTTCATGATATGAATGATTAGCTCTTATATCTTAAATTAACCCATAATTCTTGTCTGTGTTAGCCACATGGCTTGGTACCTTTTATCAGTGAGGCATTTTGATCTTGTGTCCTCTGTGTCTGGGTGATGACTGCACATTGAGTCTTTCCTCTTCCCAGAATTCTCCTGTTCTGGTCATCCCTCCTATACTTTCTGCTTGGCTACTGGCCAATCAGCAATTTGTTAAACCAGTACAAGTGACAAATCTTTACAGAGTAAATGACCACTGTTCCACAGCACTCTTTCTCTCCTCTGTATGTCCATATCCCTCTCTCCTCTCTCTGCCTCTTTCTATCCTCCATTCTCCTCTCTTTGTCCTCTGCCTGTCTCTGTCACTGCTTCTGTCTCTTTCTCTCTCCCTGCTGGCCTGCTGCCTACAGATCAGATGTAAAGCTAATGCTGGCAGCTACTGCTCCAGTGCCATGCCTGTCTTCTTATCACCATAATGATTATGGACTAGCCCTCTGAAGCTCTAACCATGCCCCCTCTTAAAATACTTTCTTTTATAAGAGTTGTCTTAATCATGTTGATTCTTCACAGCAGTACAATAATAACTCCACCAATGCCATCCTATAATGATTCTATTCATGGATTAATCCACTTAGTTAGGTCTATATCTGGATGTGCCCTCATAGACAAAACAACACAAAAACTTGCTTTGGTAATCCCCTAAGCATCTCATAGTCTAACAAATTGGACAATATTAATTATCACAGACTAGATATCATCCCATGCCTCTTATTTGATGGGATGGTAAACAATTTTCTAGGTTAATTCTATTCTTCTTTGTTGTAACATGTACTAGCCTATGCTAGAAGATTTTAAAAAGATTTGAAATTGAAATATATTTGCTTCATTTCCTTTTATTCTTTCCCTCCAACCCTTCTCATGTGCCCTTCCTTTTGCTTTACCTCAAATTCATGACCTCTGAACTCTCTTTAGTTTTTGTTAGATAATGTAACAAATCCATTATTTGCTATATTATATGTGTGTTATATACATTCTAAATATGTGAATATAATCTTCTCATCTTATGTAATGTTACATGTGATACATACGGGGCTGACCACCTGGTTTCAGATAATCAGTTTGGGGGACTTTTCCGTGAAAAAGAACGTTCTCTACATCTCTCAGCATTTCTTAGGTGCCTGTAGTTCTTTGTCTAGGACTGAGATCAAGGGATTTCCCCTATAAACGTAACTTGTTTGTTGGTTTTGTCCCTGTTCAGATCTTCCTTAAGCAGCCATGTTGTTGAGAGTTTATGAGTGTAGCTTCTCTGTCAGTTATAGACCACAGAATCTCACTGCAGACAAGTGTTTCCCATAACTCTGTGGTTGTCACAATCTTTCCACACCCTCCTTTTCAATACTATTTGATCTTTTGGTGCAAAAGTTGTAATACAAATGGATCAGTATATGTTCTTCCTTTCTGTCTCAGACTCATCTGACTCCCTCTCAAAGTTCTCGCTTGATAGCTTAGGTGCCACTGAACTTCTTACGAAGTCCTCATTGGCATGAAATCTGATTTTCTTTCCTCAGCCTTTCAAATCTGGGATAACAGGCATACATGACTGAGATCCAGCCACACCTCTTGATAACTACTAGAAATCATTTTAGTATTTTCTTAAAATTTTTGAGTAATAATTAGAATCATTGAAATTTCTTTAAAACAAACCAAGAGGCAACCCTTCTCTTTATCTCAATAGAGATATCTCAGCCTATATTTTTATAGAACCCGGAACTACCTGTCCAGGGAAGGCACAAACAATGAACTGAGTCCTCACACATATCAACCAAGAAAATGAATTACAGACATACATAAAGTTCAGTATTGCAGAGTCAGTTTCTCATTTAAGATTCCTTCTTCTCAGATAACCCCATCTCATGTTAAGTTGATGGAAAAACTGATCAGTACAGGTATAAGCTTTTGAGCATGCATATGCGTTGGCACATGTGTTAAGGCTAAAGGATAATTTTCTACAGTCACTCCATTGTTTTCATCATGTGGGGTGAGAAAGGATGTCCAGACACCAGGCTTTGTGCAAAGTATCTTAACCATTAATCTATTTTACCAGCCCCTTCCTCTCTTATGTCATATATCATGTATACATACACATATATGTAAATATACACGTATAGGTACACACATCCACAAAATCCAGCTTCCAGATCTGAGAGTAAACATAGACAATTTGTCTTTCCGAGTCAAGTTTATATATCTTACTATGATAGTCATAATATCTTTCCATTTTATGTAAATAGCACAATTTTATTCTTATTTATGGGTAAAAAACCTCTACTGTATATTTAAATTTTTCTTCATTATTTTACCTGTTGGTAAACAGTAGGATAATCCTACAATTCTGTTGAAATAAGGAGCGGTGGGGGCTGCGTCCCCAGCACCCTGGCTGCCTTGCTAGCTTATGCCCGAAATAACAACACACAAACTGTATTCATTTAAATACTACTTGGCCCATTTCTATCTAGCCTCTTCTAGGCTAATTCTCACATATTAATTTAGCCCATTTCCATTCATCTGTGTAGCACCGCTAGGTGCGCTTACCGGGAAGATTCTAGCCCACATCCATCTTGGGTTGGAGCTTCATCGCTCACGTCTGTCCGGGAGACTGGAGCATGGCTTCTCTGCTCCTGAGCGCAGAGCTGTCGAGACTGAGCTCACTTCCTCTTCCTCCCAGTATGCTATTCTGTTTATTCCTCCCACCTATGTTTTAACCTATGAGGGCCAAGCAGTTCCTTTATTACTTAACCAATGAAATCAACAGATTGATATATGACACTCCCACATCACAATTCCACCACAGTGTAATAAACATGGATGTATAGGAATATCTGTAGTATTCTTTGATTCGTTCTGGTATATTCTCAGGAGTGTTATAATTGGTTCCTATAGATCAATTTCATTAAAATAAGATCTGAAACATTCAAATTGCTAAAGGAAAACATAGGAAAAACAATTTAAGATACTGGAATAGAAGAGGACTTTTTGAACACAATTCAAGAATATCTATATGTGCGTGGTAAGACAGTTGTACTTTAGATTATAGTGGATGAGCTAGTGATCCATAGATGGATTGGGATGATAAATAAGAGTTCCTTTTCAGGTTCATCCTCCTGAAATATGGTACTGCTTGTTTTCCTGACATTAGCCACTCTGACAAGGTGTTGGAATAGTGTTTTCTTCACGACTGAATGTTTGAGATGCCTTTCCATGTGTTTATCTGTTATTTGTCCTTCATCTTTTTGAAACTTGTCATTGCTCATTTATTGACTGGATACTTGGTTTTTATATTTTAGATATTAATCCCTTGCCAAATGTTTAGTGAGCAAAAATTTTACTCATTATGTAGGTCATTCTCTCTGATGACCTTTTGCTTTTGCAATGCAAAGTTTCTATTTCCATACCCTCGTTTTTCAGGCCTTCAGGCCTTGATTGAATGTTGGGGCCCCTTTTAAGAATTCGCACTTCTGTCTACAGCTCATCTGTGTTGTAGCATTTTCAAAGGTCCATGTCTTACTATAAGAGGTTGGGTCCATTTTGAATTGGCTTTTGCACAGAGTGAATGGTAGCAATTAGTTTTATTTTTTGATGTATGAATATCTTTTTTTCTCAGAAGCGTTTGTTGAAGAAGCTGTCTTTCTCCTTTGTGTGAGTTCGAAACCTTTGTCAAAATCAGATGGCTTTAACTGTGTGCTTTTCTTGGGTCCTCTGTTTTATTCCACGGATCTATTTGCCTGTGTTGTGTCAAAAAGGCTTTTTCAATTCTGACTTTGTAATATAATTTGAAATAAAGCACTGTGATTCCAACAGCACTGGTTTCTCTGCTAGGATCATCTTCACTATTCGGGATCTTTTGTTATTCCATACGGATTTTACGATTGATTTCTAGTCCTTGCAGAACGCCATTGGGATTCTGGTGGGGATCACTTTCAATTTGTAGATTGCTTCCAGCAACATATCCATTTTCATAATTCTACTGCTAATTAATAAGCATGAGAGGTCTATTTTTCTATCTTTCAGTGCTTCAATTTATTTAAGTGTTTCAAAAATTTCAATGTAAAGGCCTTTAAATTCTTCCTTTGTTAGATTTATTCTTATGTATTTTACACACACACATACACACATATATGCATGTATAGGCTATTGTGAATAATGTTGCTTTCCAGAATTCTTGCTGTTCATTTCTAGTATATAAATGATTTTTGCATGTTCATTTTGTATCCTGCTATTTTTCTGCAATTATTTATTAGATCTAAACATTTTCTGGTAGAGTCTTTAGGTACTTTTAACTATAGGATCATATTGTCTGCAAGCATGAACAATTTTAATTTTTCATTTCCTATTTATATACCTTTGATCTCACTTTCTTGTCTTCTTGTTATTGGTAAAATTAGAGCACTGTATTCAATAAGAGTGGAGAGAGGGGGCATTATTGTCTTGTTCCTGATTTTAAAGGAAGTTATCTGACTGTTTTCCTACTACTATAATATTAGCTGTAGGTTTTCTACAGATAGACTTTATCACTTTGAGGTAATTTTATTGTATCTCTAACTTTTTTTTGGCACTTTTATCATAATACTGTGCCACGCACCGCGACCCCGTGTCTGCACTCTGTGCGCTGGCACCCAGTTCGCGAGCTTCGGGCAAGGGGGCTGAAGGTTAAAATACACAGACACACACAGACAGAGAGACAGCGACACGGGTCATCCTTGAATTCCCCAAGGATGCCCCCTTTATTGTGTTCAAGGGCTGATTATATAGAGATAGCCACGCTCCAGCCAAACCCACCAGAAACCACTCTCCTGCCTTCAGGAACTCCTGAAGGTCTCATGCTCAGAGCAGCTGTAGGCACTCAGATCAGGGGATTACAAGAAATTCAGGATCTGGGGTCTCACTGCTCCCAACAATACTGAACTTGATCAAAAGTCTTTCCTACATCTACAGTAATTTTGTGTAATCTCTGTCCTGAAGACACTGTGCTGAAAAAATTACATGTTTTGACTTTTATATGTTGAATCAAGCATGCATTTTTTAGAATTAAGCCTTCTTTTTCATGTATACCTTTTTTATTGTATAGTTGAATTCTGTTTTAAATATCATAATGAGTCTTATGTTCATATGTATTAAAATAGGTCTTCATTTTTTTCACTTTCTTAAAATTTAGTATAAAGGTAATACTAGCCTTATAAAATAAATTTGGAAATATTGCTTCCTTTTTTGGTTCCGTAAGAACTGTATCAGTAGATTTTTTAAAAAGATAGCAGTATTGTGTATTATAAACAATATATCTAAAATGAAATTTAAAAATGATATAACTCATTTATGCTTCACTAAGAAGCATAATATATTAAAGTAAAAATACAGAGTAAAAATGTCAACATACTAATGTATTTAACATGTGTGCCCTTCAATTAGAGATATTATACGTCAAGGAGAGTAAAGTCAGGTTCAACACAGCTCCTTAATTTTACCTAATTTAAGTTACTTTCAGCTCTGTTTCAGATTGTTTTATCAGACATTGTAAGAAATATACAAAGTGAGAAGGGCGAAGTTAACTATTACTTTTATATGGTGCCAATATTATATAAGAATTTTGCTCTCTTAGATACTTGCTAGTTTTAACACTATACAAACCGATACAAAACCAAAAGTAAGAAGCTAGTATACACTGAAATAAATTGATATAAGAATTTAAAAGATTATTGTAACTTTTTATTAGTACAATTTAAATTATTTGTACCAAAGGAGCTGAGATTTAAGATTTAAAGCATATCTTGCTTCATAATTTTGTATAATAGTAGTCTACATATCCTGCCTCATTTTGAAACAGTGGCAAACAACATGGCTGTTCAGTTTAGTCCCCAGAGAACACCTGAGACGATTTCCAACATCAATCTTAAACTGTGTATCTGTTTCTCTCATCAAGAAAGCAAGAGTTTAGACCTATATATTTTAAATTTTTACTCTTTAAAATTACATGATACACAGTCTACTGATCATGAAATCGATAGGGAAGAAACAAGCAAATTTGCGCAGTAACATGTTGTACCACGAGTCCTACTAGGGCTGGGAGCCAAGCATGAGAAAAGTGGCCAAGCCAGAAAATGTGACTGACACACCTACAGGTAATTCAGATCACTAACATGACATGGTGGGTGGCTTACCTGCTGGTCATGCATGCAAACACTTGTTTCACATAGCACGGTGAATCCATGTGCACAGACTAATTTTTATGTTCAAGCAAAGTTAGATGTGCTTCTTAAAACTGCCCAGTTTCTAATATGCTGTGCAGTCAAACAAGATATGCCTACAGCTTGAATTCAGGTTGTAGCTTGCCAGTCCACTAGGTATTGTAGCAATCACTACTTCCAGGATTATCTCCATGGGTCCAGCTACAATTAGTGGCCCTTTGGTTGCATTTGTGGTTTTCAAGATCCCATCATGCAAATGAAATGAAACAGAAGCCTTATTTCTTGCACACAGTGTCTGAAAAGAAAACGAAAGAGAAGATAAAAGACTTAATTTTCTTGAAGGTAATACACAATATAGAAAGTGGCATACCACTCAGCACTGAGTTCAGAGTCTTTTATACTATATATTACTAACATATGCAGTTATCCATGTGTTTATTTGTAATGTTAAGTTTCAAGTATTATATGATATCATTTTATTCTGCATTAATGATAAGCCTATGGGTCACAATTCTTTTGATATTTAGACTGTATATCTTGTTTTATAAGATGTTTAGAAATATTAAATGTTTCACATAAATTAATTTTAAGTAATTAAATGAGAAACAGGAGACAAGAAAATCATATGTAGTTATTTTAAGTTATTTGCATATATGTAAATGATGTATATATTTATAGAGATTCTATATATGTAATATGTCTGTTTGCAATATTAATCATGTTTTAATGGATTCCAAATTGTATTAAATAACATTTTAATACATAGTAAGGATTTACTGAATTCTAAAAATCTTTTAAACTTCTCTCAGTTGACTTATTTCTAACACAGAGTCAGAGGGAGAAAGTAAGACTATATATTTTTATGAAATAAAACCTTTCAGAGAACAGATCTATACTAAGGCTTTATCTGTATGACACCAATCTAGAGGTTTGAGTCCCCAAAGTGTACTCATATGACAGCATATCAAATAATTGAGTTTCTGTTCAAAATATAACGATGTCTTTTCCTCTTGAGAAGGATTTGTTGAAGGCTTATCAATATGTCAAGTTCATAAGGATAGACTGAAAATACAATAGACCCATTCTACACTGAATTCAGTTTTTAGGGGTGACAGTTGTGAATTGTATCAAAAGACCATAATGATTTATATCTAAACTTAATGGAGGAAATCCATTGTGCTAAGTCACTTGTCTTTTATCTGTTTTCTTGCTTGTGTTTTAATTTATTTTTTAGTTTTGAAATGATAACTCTAAGTATTTATACTAATACATGTAGTCTGAACTTACTTTTAGACATTTAATAAAGTAAGCTTTCTGTCATATTTCCCAAAGGAAAAGAAAGCATGTTTATTTCTTCAGGGACAGATTGAAAAAAAGGTGATTTATTACAACTGATATCTCAGCAAATGAAATACCTTTAGAAATAAATCCCTTCAAATAACAACACAGTGTCAGGGACTAAATGAATCATCTCTAAGCTGTATTTCCTCCCTCCCCTCTTCTCCTTGGGACCTCAACATAAGTCTCTTACACTTCCAGTACTTGTCAGTTATATGACCAACTTTTACATGCAATAAAACTTCTTCTGGCCCTATATTTGACAGGGGATGAAATTTTAGTATTATTGGTATCTCAGAGACAACTTTTGATATTGCTTCTCATTTGGCCAATACTTAATTTATACTGTATCTGATCTAAAGTTTCTAACAAATGTAATTATCTACTTTAGACCAAGTGTTCCAATTAAATTTTATTAATGACTTTTTAAAACTTTGAAACACATATGATCTTTCACCTACACCAAATCAAGTAATAATGTCTGTTCTTTCTTCTACAATGCGAATCCAAAATATGGAATTTCTTTATTATCCACTAATGTACACTTTATTTTTCTGTAACTAGTATCAACATTCAGAGTATAAATGCTATTGTAAGAACATGAAAATGGAGATTAAAAAGAAGGCACAATGGTATGGATGGCAAATTTTACATTGGTGATATGAAAATAAAAACTTACTCTTTTTTGTTGACCTCTACATTTTTCACTGCTCCCCTCCCTGTCTCTCCCCTCCCCTCTTTAATGTAGTGATCAGTTTGCAAGTGAACTGCAGACATTATCAATACTTGATGGCTATTACAAATGTTTTGCACTAAGGTTGGCTATGATTTTCAGTATTAGTAGTTCTTTGGATGAATCAGCTTATTTTTAACAATTTTTACATATTTCTCTTTGTGTGTGTGTATGTGTGTGCGCGCGCATGTGGGTGCGCACGCACGCACACCACAAAGAACATGTGGAGGTCAGAGGACAATTTGTTGGAATAGTTTTCTCCTACCATGTAGTTCCCAGGTATTGAATCTAGGTCATCTGGCTTGGCAGCAGACACTTTTACCAAGTAATCTCAATGGTCCCAGCATGCCATTTCTTAAAAGCAAGATGGTAAATATTTAAAGTTTCACTGGCCAAGTGTTTCTGATACAACTAAACAATTCTTCCTTTGTGGTTGGAAGGCCACCAGGTAAAACACAATAGTCGGTGTGTGTGCTTGTGAGTCAATGTAATTTCGTTTACCATAACAGGTAGATGGACTTAAAGTGATAACCTTATAATCTCTAAGATGATAATAATGCTGTATAGCCCTATATGTATTCACCAGTCATAATCAAATTATTGCTTCCACGTCTTGTCATCTAGATATAACTATTCACTTTTTTTCAGATGAAGTAATGGAAATTCAATTTGGACTTGTAGATATAATAATAAATAAATAATTCTCTTCTCCGGGCACTACAATACATTTCCCTGATATGTATTAGCTCATGAGGGCAATCAAGTTGAAACTCAAAATGTGTAATCTTTTTAATTAAGTGGGAATTCATAAAAGAAAAGAATATGAGAGCTGGGAGTACAGTTCAGTAGTGAACTACATAATTACCATGTGTGAGATTTGGATTTACTCCCAGCACCTAAAAAAATGTGGTAATTGCATGTCTTGCTTTGACTCACTATGGAATGTACAGAGAGTCCCACCTGAGGCAAAGACATTGGACCTTCTTCTATTAAACGAGTAAAACAGTCATAGCTGCTAGCCCATAGATGTAGTTTCTGCCATGCAGACAAATTGTGAATTGCATGTTCTTATCTTAAACGTTTGTATGCCTAGGGCTGGGATATGACTCGGGAAAATCACTTGCCTGGTATGTGTGAAGCCCTGGGTTATATTTAAGCACTACAAGCTAATAAATAATTTTTAAAACATAGTTTCTTTATGCCCCTTTATAGTATTTGTTGTAACAGTGCATTGGGACAAGAGAGAAGGAAAGTTCGGATTCCAGCCAATATGTCTGATACATGCTAAAACTTTATGAGGAATATTGACATAGAGATGAATGGGCAGCAGTAGACCATTGAGTATAGTTTTTGTTCAGATGTTTTTAAATTATTGACTGAATTGATAAGTTTGAAGACATGATTTACTGCATCATGAAAGAAATTATTAGAAATAATAATAGCAGTATCACTTTTGTATCTATTTAATGTAAATATTTTGGAATCTAGTTACCCAGCAATTATAAGTCATCTATTAACACATGCTGTGAGTCAGATCTTTCCACAGAAATTTCTGGTAATTTCCAGCTTGAAGAGACATAATTCTATGCTCAAGAAATTAGAGGAAAGGCATGAGAAGTTTTAAGGACAACCAAAAAAGATTGAGTGTAGTTGTCAGACAAAATGCGGTGTTGTTAAAAGGCACATAAAATAATAGTAAATTTTAAAATATATGTAATGTCAGAATATAACTTTTATCTACCAATTATTAATTAGGATTTTCATTTTAATATAAAGTTGCATAACTTAAAATGGTTATTGGGATATGACTATAGAAAAATAGGGTTTTAATGTTGGTATTATTTTGCACAGCATAAAATTATAGTTAATAATATTGTATATTTTTCAAGTGACCCTGTGTTTGAATAACAGTCAAATGCAGTAGTCTCACTCAAGATTGTAGGGACCACATTCCATAAAGGGAGCCTTCTATGTTTCCTAACCAACTTGAGTCTCTCATCTGAACTTTTCTTTTCTTTTAAAATTATCTCATATATACCCGTGACTGTTTGTTCAAAATAAGAAGACAATTGTATTCTCTTAGAGTTTAGAAGCTGTTATTTTTCTGATAATAGAATGACAATTTCTGACCAACAAATCCACAATATGTAGGAGAACATGCAGAATACCTGTAATATATGCATAGCAAACACACATGATAATATGATCTTTTAAATTATCCACTCTCCCAATTGTGAGTATAAGTGGTTATTAATATATTTAGTGGGGGCTAGCAAGATGGCTCAACAGCTAAGAGGCCCTGAGTTCAGTTCCCAGAAAATACATGGTACTCACAACCATCTACAGTGGGATCTGATGCTCTTTTCTAGCCTAAAGGTGCAATGCATATAGAGATCTCATACAGACATATATAAAATAAATAAATAATATATTCGATGATTTTATGATAGAAATTTTTAAAGAAGAAAATAGTATCTAAAAATTCAAGGAGAACATGGTAAAATTAAAGAAATCTATATGACAGAGAAATAAAATCTTCCTCAAAAGTAATAATATAATAGAAATACTTTCTAAAGTTCAAAAACTATGGAAATTTTTAGGATCAGTCTCCAAAGGCACACTGTAGAACTGCATTGATGTGGTTAAATAGAACATAAGAAACAACTTTATGAACAGGCATATAATACTGTATCACATTTCTTAAGTTGACAGCAGAAAAATAGAAAAAGCATACTTAATATATAATTCTAATGCTCTATTGTGTTTAATATCAGTTAAATCTTTACTAAAATAATACACTATAATAAAATGAGTTTTGCTTTCAATTACTTATTTTTATGTTCTAGAAGATTTATTTAGGTCTAATGTTCATCAGATTTATGATTATCATTTTATGATTTGATTTTGAGTGTCTATTGATTTTCAGTTTCTCTGAGCATTCCTTTTTAGATCCTTTGAAATCATTGTGCTGTTTCAAACCAATGGACTCTAATCCATAATTTCATTCATTGACAGAATTGGGTTCTAGATTATCTATGGTTCATTTCTGTGTCTCCAATTGACCATGTATGTGACATTTTTCAACTATTTAACCTATCTGCAACTTCATTCCATATTTACAATTTGGGCTAAGTATACAGCCTACCTAAGAGGTTGTTGTAAGGACTAGTATAGATTTGGTAGAAAAGTAGAAGGCTATAGAGGATCTGTGCTGCATAAACCCTATGGACAAATTAGCATGGTTTCTACTCCCTGCATCTAAGTTACCAGGATTGCCACTTTGTGGCACTTCTGAATTTGTCTTCTTTTAGCAAATCTCTTTATTAAAGATGTAACATTTGTCTAGAATTATTAAAGTCTTAGTAGTAAAGAGGTTAAAAGTTGCCATAACTACAATCTTGCTAAATATGGAGTTCATTCAGTTGGTTACATTAGTAATTTTTTGTGAGATCATATTTAAATGTCTATACTGGGCTAGCATTATGTGTCTGCCTTCTAATAGCTTTCATATAACTGAGGTAACCCTTTTGTTAAAGGTAAACCTTTCTATGATTGTGTGAGCATGTCTTCATGTTCAAAGAAAGCAAGTGTTTTAAAATAGGAGATTTGTTTAGCCGTGCAGTGGTGGCACATGTCTTTAATCCCAGCACTTGGGAGGTAGAGGCGGGCAGATCTCTGTGAGTTCAAGAGCAGCATGGCCTACAGAGTGAATTCCAGAACAGGCTCCAAAGCAACACAGAAACCCTGTCTTGAAAAATGAAAGAAAGAAAGAAAGAAAGAAAGAAAGAAAGAAAGAAAGAAAGAAAGAAAGAAAAGAAAGAAAGAAAGGAAAGAAAGAAGAAAGAAAGAAGAAACAGAAAGAGAGAGGGAGGGATGGAAGAAGGGAGGGGGAGAAGGAAAAGAAAGAAAAAGATTTATTTAAAATATTTATTCCCCATAGGAAGATATAAAATCACAAGCAGATCATACAATGCATGCCTTAAATCATTTTCTCATTCTTAGTCTGTATTTTATTCTAAAAGAAAAGTCCTACTTTGTCAAATTCATTTTAGATAAAATGACAGGAAATTAAAGTCAAAATACTTGTAATAACAAAATAACTTAAAAGAGACTTTGTAGTAATTATCTTATGTTTAAAATTGTCAATTATATGTTCTCGAAAATTCAAAGAGATTGTATCTGATCCCATTTTATTTCTGTCCATCTCTGCCATAACAAGAACTAACTGAATTGCACTCATCAGATATGACCTGGGCCAACTCTGACTTTAAGGGTCACAGCACACATGGAGGGAACCATCCTAGAAATAAAAACTTACTGTCAAGATTACAGCTGTATGAAAACACTGAGTTAACTAATCAGAGACCATCACATGAGTTAAATGCCATTCAATCTCAAAAAATAAGTTCTCTGCGTGTTCTATCTTTAAACAGCTTACATCAGTTTTAATTTTTTCACTTTATATTCCAAAGAAATTGTGAATTTAGGAGCATCAAGGAAACATATCTAAATCAACTAGAGCCAGTGCCCTCAGACTTGGGTGCTGAGGCAGAGCTCAGGTCCTTAGCAAGAATACCCTTGACTGCAAAGCCGTCTGTCTTAAAATGTCATGGTTTCCGTTGCTATGAAAAGACAACATGACTACTGTAGCTCTTATAAAGAAAACATTTCATTGGAGTTGCTCTCTTGGAGTCAGAGGTTCAACACATTTTTATCATGGTGTGATGTGGTATGCAGGCAGACATGGTGCTGGAGACGGAGCTGAGAGCCCTACATCTTTCATTCAACAGGAAGTGATCTGAGACAATGGGTGTGCTTGAGCACATATGAGACCTCAAAGCCCATCCCCACAGTGACAAGCTTGCTTCAGCAAGCTCATGCTTGCTCCTGCTGACCTAATAGTGTCAGTCAACTGCATTCAAACTACCACACCATCCCTTTGGTCCCATCCCTGGATTAATTCCTAGGAATCACATTTAAGTGATGATAAACACAATACCAGAGGCATCCAGTGAAGTTGTCATGCTAACAGGCTACAAAGCATTTAATACGGAGCAAGAGTGTTCAGTGAATGTAACACCTATTCTCAATTTATACAGAGACTGCACTCAAGGTCTTTAATAATAACACTGACTGGCTTCCAAAAGTTTTCAGGCTTTGCTTTTCCCTTCCCTCCCTGTCTACATCTAGAAGCTTATAGGAAACTCCCGGGTCCTTCCCAGTGTACACAAACTTCTCAAGAGTTCTCAAGGCTCAATTAGCATGAGAAATCCTGCTCGTTGCTCATCCCAACCACTTATTTATAGCAAAAGGAATTTGTCAGTCTCTTTTCCCTGTCACCTAAAGCTACTCTTGAATCATAGGGGAACTTTGGTGCTATCCCCATGAAACCACAAGTGAATCAGTAATCCTTTCAGAATCCCCAGATACAAATATGGGTCTGAGCAAAATCCTGGTGAAGAACAGCCAAACCAGTGTTCTTTTGAATCTGTCATAATTGGTGTGTTAATAGCAGAGGGAGGAAAAGATTACCGGTAGAATTGAGTTGATCCAATTTGGTTAAGTAAAGGTTATGAAGTGATTCTGGTACATATAGTTTGGTATGCCCCATGGCAGTTGGATATTTCCAATGATTTCTGGACACATGGCTATTTGGCAGCGTCAGCAAACAAACAGTGGTCAAGATCTTAAAGAGAAGGGACCAGCGAGAGGCAGTGTGAAGAAGAACAAGAAGCAGTCAGCTAGACGCACTGCTTCTGCTCAACCCAGTGATGTATTATTTAATCCTCCTTTTTCTTCTTACTGCATCTACTTTGTGCATTATTCCCAATGGTTTACTTAATACTTGATGCACATGGATAAAATTTTAAAAATTAAAAAAAATAAAGTCACAGATGGACTATATTTTAATATTATGGGGTCAATTTTTAAAACTCTGGCTATCCACATCGTGATTCTGGAGCTAAATAAAAATTTTCAGGGTTGGGTTTCTGGAGTAAGTAATTCTCCATATGATTCCAATGAAGTTTTGTAAGTGTGTTGTAAGTTCATTGAATATATCAAAAGTTAGCAATATATAAATTTTAAGTTTGAAATGCATTCAATATATTGTTTGAGAATGGATTCAACATATTATGTTGGTCTGGGTATAATGATTAACATACAGTAACTGATCAATTAATTAAAATCTATATGAAGTGCAAAAATAATCTTTAAGTAGTTTATAAATAAGATACATGAGTAATTTTCTCAAAAAATTATACATCTAATGAGGAATGGAAATATTTATTCCTATAACTCATTTAGAGGGCAGAAATAAATATCTACAGTCTAGTACTGAGATTTTCTGTATCTGACTTTTAAAGTACTCTAAACATTCCTCAGATCAATTAGGTCTCTCTTAAAAAGCGGTACACTAATAGTAGATTTTAGTATTTTTTAAATAGTACATTTTTGAACAAGAACTGTCGATAGCGTAGGGTCCTATTATGAAAGTAATTATCTTCAGGCATAAGTTTAGGTACTTCTTTCTGTCAAACAGTCATGAAAATTTTCAAATGTATTTTGAAAGATATTTAAAGTTTCTTCTCACATCCATTTCTTCTATTTCTGAGATAAAAACATCACAATTTCTAACAAGTACACAGACACGATTTATTTCTGACCTCTTACAATAGGTTTGACATTTATTGATTCTTCACTTACTAGCAGGAAATTCCCCCCAAGTTTCAATTCATGAAACAGTTACAAAATATTTAGTTCAGCTGCCATCGAAACAGCATTTGTTCCGTTTTTGTGACTCATCCTCCAGGCTCTTAAATTCTTCAAATCCAGAGATCATCTTCTTTACAGGGAAAACTGAGTGCCCAAGAGAAGATCTACAAAATTGCTTTTAGCTAAACTAATATGATGGTTCATACAAAAATGAATTTAAAATGTGCATCACAGAAAATATTTATTTACAAAATATTTACAAAACTTTCACAAAACAAAACTGTAATTCTGGAAAAGAAACCTCATAGCAATAGAGATCCAACTGAAAAGGAGTTCAATGGACTATTTCTAATGTTTATACTGCTACCTGTCCTTACAATAACATCAAGACAAGATCTACAGACAGGTAGCAGCACCATGCTATATCTAAGAACAGTGAGATAATAAATGCTTTCATATTTACTCATTCATTAGTGCATAAGTTTACTGTTCCACTTTCCTAGTTCTGAATACCATTGACTAAAGAATGGCACAACTCACACTCGTCTGAATTTGCCCACCTCAATTTTATTAATTGAGACAATTCCCCACAGACATTCCCACAAGCCAAATCAATGTAAGATAATTCCTCATTGAGACTAACTTTCCTGGTGACTCTAGCTAGTATCAAGTTAATGAACATAAGCACCATACTAGAACCTGATATACAAACCCATCACTTTACAACCATAAGCTTCCACCCATGTCTATTAAGTCTTAAGTTTACCTCATCAGATGAATAATATGGTTCAACTTTAAAAGTTTAATTCTCTCGAAGTCCAAAGTCAGGCATTGGAGATGACTCAGTGGGGAAGAGTGCTTTTTAATCCCGCGGAGGACTCACGTTCAGTTCCAGGCATCCATATGGGAGTTTACAGCCACTAGCAGTTCCAGTTCCAGGGAATTCATTGCGTTATTCTGACCTTAGGAAGCAGACAAGCACATAGTGTATATAAATATATGAAGGCAAAACATGCACTCACATAAAATAAAAAAGGTTTTTAGTCCAAAATCTCTTAGTTGTGGCAGCCTTACAAAAATAAACCAATTCTTATACTTCTAATATTTGACAAAATAGAGTGACATCCTTATTTCAAACAGAAGAAAGACTTTACAATGAATAATTAGCGCACAACCAAACCAAAATCCATGAGAGTAAACACTGAATCCTGGTTCTCAATGTTGAGCATTAGAGGCTCTTGTGGATTCATAAGGGAATGGCGATCCCCTTTTCAAGCTCTGGCACATACAGCATGTTCAGCTTCTTTTGGGGGCTAATGTTGATGCTATTCCACACCTGGAGCTCACTTTGGCAGATTGGTTATGGAGCCAGTACCTTCAATATTCTACAGTCTTCACAGAAACTGAAGCTTCATCAGCATAGCTTCACAAAATAGTTTTTGGCGGACTTACTGTAGAAATTCACTTCTACCACATAGTGCATTCTCCCCACAAGCATCCATCTTTGGTGCGCTCAAAAACAATAGCGTATGGACAGTGCTTACATTGCTAAATCCTTTTGCCACTTTGAGATGTAACCCAGCTTTCCTGGGCCACAGCTGTACCAAAATGAGGAAACACTTTCCAAGGCAGTTGCTCTTGGGGATCACAGAACCTCTTCATCTTAGGATCCCCACTGTAGGAACTAGCAGTGGGATAGTGTGGGGCACTTAGGACATCATCATTTTGTTTCTCTACAGCAGACAAGGCTTCATTTCACTGCTGTTGATTTTTCTTTCAATTGCATCTTCTACATCATGAGACTGAACACTCTCGCATCCTGAAATCACTCCAGTCAGTGACATCATTTCACAACTGGACTCCACTCTACTTCTGAGTACACAGACAGAATAAAGCCAGATTCTTTACCAAATATCGCACGAATGACTCCCTATCCTACTCCCTAATAATGTCATCATTCCCCTCTAAAATCTGAGTTGTAGGCCTCCACAGACCACGTTTTTCTCAACTTCCCTATCTTCCAAACTTCCGCAAGAGCAGTCAATGTCTTCAGCACTCAGTGGCATTTCCGGCTTAAAGTTCAAAGCTTTTCCACATCCTTTTTACAAACAACCAAAGGCATGAATAGTACATTGCAAAGTTTATCACAATAGTCTCATGCCTCGGTGCAAATTTCTGTCCTGGTCTCCAATCAGTTGCTGGAGTAAATTATGGGCAAAAAGCAAGGTAGGGGAAAAGGGGTTCTTTGGTTTATAATTTCAGGCTATAGGCCCCCATTGCAGGGAAATCAAGGCAGGAAATTGAAGCTGCTATTCACATTACTCTTAGACCTGATAGACAATAATTGCCTACACAGGCTCAATCACTTGTGTCCAGATTGCTTCTCTACTCATTCACGGTTCAGTAATCCTTATCTAGAGAATGGTACCACATCAAGACGTTGGCTCTTTTCACACCAATTGATTTCGACAATTTCCCATAGATATGCTCATAAGTCACCTCAGTGTCAATAACCCACCATTCAGAATCAAAACTAACTGTCACAAGGGTCACCCTGATTTGTATAGCCATAATTCCATCATTTTGCTGGTGGTTGCTTCTAGAACCTAGGACTGAACCAGGTTGTACATAGTGTTACTCAGATGTAAAAATTGGTAAGATTTTTTTTCTAAAGATTGTCTTAGAAGAAAATAAAAGCTAAGAAATAAATGAATGAGTAAAATACACACTTTCACAAAATGTGAATGCAAAATTTTGTGAACAATATTTATCACTCAAAATAATGATCTCCATTTTATTAATAATTTCAAAGTCACTTTTCTGCAAAAAAAAGTATATGAAAATAAAGTTTAGAAGTTTTGTACCTCTCATTGACTAACCTGTGGATATTGCAAACACACAGAGGGGAGAGCCCAGAAAATCTTTGAAAATGGAGTTGGAGGCAGTTTAAATCAAGATTGATCATTTCTAATCAGAAAACACTTCAGCTAAATCTCTCCAGTGTTTGAATTCATTTAAGTTGTACTCTTTTTCTATTATTTGTATTTGAAAGCTTAATTTTGAAATGTCACCATGTTTGTACAGCTTGACTGTGTCAAATATGAGTCAAAATATCTTTCCTGAGAAATTGCAGGTTACTCTTTGTATTGGCTATTATTATAGAGAATACACATCAAAAGTTGCTTAACTATTTTTTTCATTAAATATAGTGTTTCTTTATACTTAAGATGCAGTAATTTCACTAATGCCTTTTTATTGACCCATGGCCACTTTTTGTCAAAAATGTGTGTCATTTTATATATAAGTTAAATTCAGTTAAACTTTAGCAACTGTTTTTCTACCATGCAAATACCTTCAACATTCTTTGTTATCAGTTATTTACAAAACAGATCTCCTTTTAAAAAAGTAGCTGCAATTTGTTGATTCCTTTAAACTTGCAATGTAATTTAGAAATAAAAAGTAATACAGAAAATAGTTTTGGTAATATTGAATTTTTTCCCTAAAGGTACTCTTGGAATTAAATGAAGAAAGCAAGAACAAAAGAAAATGAGAACAAAGATGAGCAGGTGGAAAAAGCAGTGGAGTGGATGACCTGGGAGAAGTTATGAAAAAGGGAGAAGTTATGAAAATTATCACAATACATTGTATGAAGTTCTCAATGAATCAGTGAAAACATTAAAATATTAAAGACCAAATGCAAAATATTTTATATTAACAATAACATTAATCTCATATCCAATTTTTAAATTTCTAGAAGACTATTTTTTTCAAGTTTTGAAATACAGAATCTTTAAATGACTATACGAAATTATAAACTAGTGTTAATTATTATTAAACTCAGCATATTTACAAGATGTGTGTATGTTTAAAATCTTTGAGAATGAAAGTCTTACTTATGTATGGCTAAAACTAGTTTTTCATGTCTTAATTTGTATTTTCAAAAGTAACATATTAAAATATGGACTTAAAGTTGTCACTACCAAAATAGATTTTTGTTGGTAGAAAAGTTAATGTTTTAATCAAGAAACTTGTTTTCATTGATATTTTGAAGAGTTTTGATTATTTTTCATAGTTTTAAAGTAGTTACAGTTCCTTGTCAAAAGCCCCATAAATCTAATGATAAGCTAGGTATTTTTCAATTTATATCAGTGTAATAGGAGCTTGTATTTTAAATCTTGCTGTTATATTCTTGATATTCTTTTAGAATCTTGGAATTTAGAAAGTTATTTTTATCCCTGAAATAGTGGTTTGATTTTTTAAAATATAATAGTGTGAGCTATGGCTATGCTATACTGATCAAAATTTTTGACAAATATCAAATAATTTAAGTGAAAATGATTTTTATGTTTAAAAGCATTATCTTCATGTTTTCAGCAATTATGGTTAACAATGCTATCTCTATTTTCCTCTTTTTTTGTTTCCTGTAGATCTGGTACATGAGGGAACAACTTTATTCCAAAAGGGAGATTCTCATTACTATAGTGTATAGAGACTGCTGTGATTTCCTAGCTTACATTTATTTTAAAGAAAATTTTGGCAGACATTTAAATGATTACGTTCCTTGAATAATAAGGAACGTAGTTTTATATAATAATGCTTACTTTCTTTACTCAATTGATAACTAATAGATTAAGTGGCATTGTACATTGAGATTCCAAGAATCAGCAACACAGAGCAACTAAAATGTAAAATGTCTAAGTTTCACTTATAAAACATTCAAAAATGTAACATGTCTTGGAAATTCCCAGTGGCTTAATTTAGGATACTAAGGCAAAGTTCCATAGACAGTGTTTCTGAAGAACAATTGAAAGATGTCTCCCGTTGTTCAGAAAATCTGAGATCATGGTGAGAGCCAGGCTGAGTTCTGGTGATACCTCCTCTGACCTAAAATCTGCTGACTTCCCATTAAGTTCTCCAAATATAATTGAGCAGAGAGAGTACTTGCATAGCATCAGTGAAAACCTGTATCCTATCTTCAGCATTACATGAAGCAGGCATAGTGGAGTGTGCCAGTCATTTCAGCACCTAAGTAGAAGGAGAATCAGAGGTTCAAGGTCATCCTCAGCTCCATAGTGAATTAGACACAGCCTCGGATAATCACCTGTCTCTCAGACTTCTTCTCACTAATTTTTCTAAAAAAGCCTTTGTGTACAATGATAGCTCTCTCTTTACATTTCATTTATGGATTTTTAAAAAGAACATTAGACCACATTACTCCATTGAGATGTTATAGATACGAAATTCATATGTAAATATTTAGGAGCTGGTAGGCATGATTTACTGCAGATATAATCATCATTGTTAATCTTGGAAAAGCCACCAATATATAAAAGAAGGAGCTATGTATGTAAAAATCCAAAACTATTCATATGCTAAGTTCCTGAGAATTTAAGTGGTTAATCAAAACTCATCAGATGCACAATAATCACCCACATCTTTCATTCTGTGGTCCATAAATAATGAAGCTGTCCTCTAATTAGAAATATTTTCATAATTTTTATAAGAACAACTTATATTAGGCAAATGTTATTCATCCATCAGTCTATTTGCTTTATTGTCATGTACCTTCTTAGCCATGAGAACTTTCTGGGACTTACAGTGCATGATGCTCAGGCATATCTCCGTCATAGAAATTCAGCACCCATAGAACTCTTTCTGGCTGCTGTACACATTTCTTCCAACTCAGAGCCAGATCCAGGGCATCAATTCCCTCAAGTCCGTTTCTCTAAAACATTTCCCTGTGTTCCTTTTACACTTGTAATAGCTCGAATAAACCAGGATAATGCCACTATGAATGCTATACACTTAGTCAAATCACAGAGTTTCCGTTGTCCTATACTGTATTATATGTGCATATATTGTTATGGACTGTAATATACTGACAGGCTCTAAGGGTGGACCAATACCATTCTGTTTTATTTGTTTATTTATTTATTTGTTTGTTTGTTTTGTGTGTGTGTGTGTGTGTGTGTGTGTGTGTGTGTGTGTGTGTTTAGCCTTGGGTGTCCTGTACTCTCTCCATAGACCAGAATGACCTTGAAACCAGAGATCTGCCCTGCATTCTTCCTAGTGCTGGAATTAAAGGATGTGTCCCCATCCCAACCAGTCTGTGCCCCCCTCCCATTCCTTTGGGCTTATTCTACATATACTCTCTTGTGATTTAGAACCTCCTTGTTTGTATGATTCCGTTAGTTGCATCCGTGCATTTTATTGGAAGGTGCTTAGTCTTACTGCAACTTGATATTCTGTCATCTCATAAACAGAAATGGAGAAGAGGATTAAGGGGATTGGGAAAAAGGAACTGGGAGGTGAGGATGGAGGGGAAATTGCAGCCAGGATGTAATTAGATAGATAGATAGATAGATAGATAGATAGATAGATAGATAGATAGATAGATAGATAGATA
>JABTXL010006712.1:28015920-28044971 GCA_025134845.1 Neodon shergylaensis | reverse complement strand
ATAGATAGATAGATAGATAGATAGATAGATAGATAGATAGATAGATATTATCGTCATACAGTAGAGATACCCATAAAGTACTTAAATCCAGACTAAAACTCTTGATTTCTCATAGTTTGATTTTTTTCTTCCACTTTCCATTTTGTCAATACTATAAATACGTTTATTTTTTTATGAAAAACAAAATATTCACAGGATGTGTTCTGGTCATGTCTACCCCTCCCCCAACTCCTCCCAGGTTCTCTCTACCTCCCCAGTTTCACACCTTCTTTCTCTCTTAGGATTCAGGCATTATGTTGAGTTGTCCTGTCATCTGGTAGGATGTACCCAGGCAGTAGCCTGACCAGCCCAGGGCCCTAGTTTGTATAAACTCTGCCCACTCTCAGTCTATGTTCCCCACTGTTCCTCTGAAGAGACAGGTAAGACTTTCCCTCCTCCTCCTCCTCCTCCTCTTCACCCTCCTCCTTCTCTTCCTCCTCTTCTTCCTCCTCCTCCTCCTCCTCCTCCTCCTCCTCCTCCTCCTCTCTTCCTTCTCTCTTCTCTTCCATTTTCTTCTCTTGGGTTCTCTTCTCTTGGATTCTCTTCTCTTCTCTTTCCCACTCTCCCTCTATCTTTTCCCTCTTCCTCCCTTCCTCTTCTCTCAATAAATTCCACACCCAAATTATGTCTGCATAGTGTATTTGTCTTCTTTTCACTGTCCTCATCCTCCATGGGACATATCAGGGTCCCTCTCAGGCAGTTTTACAACACTTTCTCTCTTTAGAAAACAAAAAAGTAAAATAAAAATATCAAATAAAGCAGAACTAAAACCCAAACCAAGAAAGGAAAAACACAAGAAACTCTCTCTCTCTCTCTCTCTCTCTCTCTCTCTCTCTCTCTCTCTCTCCATAAAAACACAGAACAGGAAAACAGGAAACACCAATATACAAGCCCCAGTAAGATAAAAATGCCAATACCCCCAGTGACTATACTGGTCCTTGAATCAAGTATATGATTTTCCCTTCCCTTTTTTCCTCCATTACAATCTCTCCTATCTCAGTCTAGCCTAGTAGAAGTCTACTTGTAGGTGCCTCTTCTCTGAGACTACTTCTACCGCTGGGGACTCTCCTGAACTTTTGGTTAGATGCAGCTTTCTTTGTTGACTGTCCACATCTTCCTTCTAGCCTATCCTCATTTCTTTGTGCTATTCCCCACCTGTCTCCCCCACTTTCCCTTCTCTTTCCGTCCCCTCCCCCTCTCCTATTCATAGATGTCTTTCCCTTTTCTCCTTTTTCTTTTATGTTTGTGTTATGCTGGAGAATGAGCAGGGGACCGCAGCTTGTAAACAGTAGGCGGTATTCTATTACTGAGCTACACCTCTAGTCTTGAATTTATTAGAAGAGAAGTGTTTGTATTTCACTGACAATTATGCAATAGAGTGAATTATGACATCAAAACCACATAAAACACTTGACTGTTTAGAGTAGTTTTAATACATGACACACAGCATTTGTGTGTCACACACGTACTGGCACTGGGGATAATTTGTCATGGTCAATGTGAATGGATTATTTTCGGATTGTGTAATGTTTACAGACAATTCTTCATCCCTGATGTCTTTGTTCAATCTTTGGCTTGGGTTTTATTGCACACATTTGTATATTCACGGTTTGCATGAGAAAGTAGTGTAGACATGAGCGGATGACACTGTTATTCTGTGCTTCCTCACTCTAACCTTTATCACCAACATCTCTCCATACAGCTCCAGGCTCCAATTCAATCCCCCATCCATTCCTCCTTGCTGTTCTAAGAAAGGCTGCCCTGTCTCCTGTGCAAATGTAAAACACTTAAAATACCAACATTCACATTCTTGCAGCTTTTCCAAAAATATCCCTAGAAAATTGCAAATAATCCAAAAGATTTTGAAGACTATATGTGGAATGATAAACACACTTCCTCATAAACATCTTTTTTTTTTATTTTGTTTATAAGAGAACAGTGATTGCCCATGTCCAACAGAACTGCTTGGACAAAGTAGCTCTTTTATTATTTGGGATCCCATTTAAAGTGAGTTATCTAAATATTTAGAAAGCCACTGCTGGAATTTACTTGTTAATTCTACAAGATATTAAAAATTTAAATGTAAACAAATGAAGAAAAGTCATTATGGAATCAAAACAGGGTAGACGTAGTAGAAATTTCAAAGACTGACAAAAGAACAGTAAGTAAACAAGAAGAAAATCTTGTATATAATTTGAGATTAAATTTGAAGTGAATGATGTTTACTTATCTCTCTGTGTGTGTGTGTGTGTGTCTCCCTCTTTCTGTATGTGTGTGTGTGTGTATGTGTGTAACATGTAGAGGTCAGAGGACAATTTCAAGAGTCAGTTCCCTCGTCATGATAGAGAATAGAATCCACCTGCAGGTGGAGACATGCTATTGTCTCCTCCCCTAAGAATCAAACCAGTTGGGCAAATCAGTTTCTAGGAAGGTAAGTGCTCCTTAAATGATGTAAATGAGATAGGAGGACTAATTACTCTCTCCATGAGATAATGGACCTTTTTCCACCCCAGAATTCTTGCCTTCTGTGAAGTCACTACAAGATGTCATGATGTTCTATTAGATCTATCTACTGCTTTTTCTAGTCTCTTTTGGGTGGTGACCAAAACATAAGTATACTTTCTCTAGTGTTCTGAAGTCCTTATCTTCTTTTAGCTACAAAATGCATGTTCAACATGGCCAACCTTGATGCCTAACTCAGATGGCATGACTGTCTTTCCCTCTCTTAAGCTCCACCTTTGAATCTATAATAAGCTAATTTCTAAAACTCAGCCACAAGATAAGATCTACAATGCTACTGGTTTTGGGTAGCTTTTGTGGCCATCAAGTTTTCCAGGACCCTGGATGCCCAAGTACACAGAGAGAGTTGTCATTCTCAAAGATACTCCAATGCTGTGGGATGATAACTCTTTTGTATGCTGTGAATATGTTTCATTCCCATTAGTTAATAAATAAGGTGCTTTGGCCTATAGCAAGGCTGGTTATAGCCAGGGGCAAATCCAAGAAGAGATACACAGAGAAGAAGGGAGGAGTCAAGGCAGATGCCAGCAAGTTGCAGGAGCAACAAGATGTACTAGAAAACAGGTAACACCATGAAGTCACGTGACAAAATATAGATTAATAAGAATGGGTTAATTTAAGTTGTAAGAGCTAGTAGTAATAAGACTGAACAATAGGCCAAACAATTTGTAACTAAAACTAAGCTTCTGTGTGATTAGTTTAATAACAGCTGCAGGAGTAGGCAGGAAAGAAAAGCCTCCATTTACACTCCAATATTCCCATATTATCTCTCTTATGTGTTCCTGGGATCAATCTGAGGTGTCTTGCTTTGGGATAAGTGCCTTTAGCTTCTGAATAATCTTGCGAGCCCAGCTTACTTATTTCTCTGAAGAGCAGAATAGATTTGTAGTCAGTTTATATGTCTATTTAATTTGCTTTACTTTACTGATAGTGCTCTTTCATTTATACAATACATTTATAAATAGTCAGAGTGGCCACAATGTGCTAAATTGGGGACTCAGAAATTTGTCAAAGGAAGAATGTCTTCTCTAAACATTATTTGGCAAAAAAGATTCTGTGGTTTTGACTGTTTATTGGGTCTTCTAATTTAACTAATTAACAATTATACACTGAAACAGTGTTTGACATTAAAATTGCCTCATTTTTCTCCACTAGTGTTTCCATTCTGAGACTACAACAGACAAAAGAAAAATATTTACTTGAACATTCTTTTCAGACATAGTTTAATATCTATAAGATTTGACTATGGCATTAGTATAGCTACTTTCCCTTAACAATCCCTAAAGCATTTCTTTAAAGTTTTATCGTAATGAAAAAAAATAAATTTCATTCTAAAAGTAAAAGTGTCAGGAGTGGGTTCAGTGGGTAAATCAACTTCTCTGTCAAATACAGGACTTGAGTTTGAATTTCTAGCACTCACAGGGAACAAAATGGCCAAACCTATGGCATTGGGGGACTGTGGGGATAGCAGGTCTTGAGAGCTCCAAGGTCATCCAGCATAACAGTGAGAAACTTTGTGTCAAAGCAATCCATGAAATAGATGAAGTGAGATAGATGAGGACCCCAAAATCCTCCTGACCTTTGCATGAGCTTATACAGGAATGTGCACCCATATACTCACATGAATGCATCACACTGAAATGACATACACACTGAAATAAATTAATGGTCTAATTAATAAGTGTAGGAGGTCTACCACAAATGTTCTGGATATATAGATACAGTTTATCAACATATCAATGGCTGTATCTATGCCATGTGTTCTAAACTTGTTAAACATTACATATTTTAAATAACGAAATATCAAATCTGAAATAAGAGGTTTGATTCATGCTTTTTTCTAATTTCTAATTGAATCCTTTAAGAATTTATTTTTTATTTGAGTTTTTCTTTTATTTATTTATTTATTTATTATTGATTTATAAATAACACCATTTAAAATTTCCACTTCCTCCCCTCCTCCCATTTCCCTCTTGCGCCCCAATTCACTCTTCCCTCCTTCCCCTCCAGTCCTAAGAGAGGGCAGGGTACCCTGCCCTGTGGGAAATTCAAGGCCCTCCCCTCTCCATCCAGGCTTAGGAAGGTGTGCATCCAAAGAGACTAGGAACTTAAAAAAAGCCAGTACATGCAGTACAGAAAAATCCCAGTGCCATTATCATTGGCTTCTCAGTCTGCCCCAATTGTCAGCCACATTCAGAGGGTCCAGTTTGATCACATGCCTGTTCAGTCCTAGTCCAGCTGGCTTTGGTGAGCTCCCATTAGATCAGGCACACTGTCTCAGTGGGTGCACCAACTCCTCACTGTCCTGATTTTCTTGATCATATTCAGCCTCCTTCTGCTCTTCAACTGGACCTTGGGAGCTCAGCCCAGTGCTCTGATGTGGGTCTCTGTCTCTATTTCCATCTGTTGCCAGACGAAGGTTCTATGGTGATATTCAAGATAGTCATCAGTCTGACTATGGTGGGACAAGGCCAGTTCAGGTACCCTCTCCTCCACTGCCCAGGGTCCTAGCTGAGGACATTTCTGTGGACACCTGGGGACCCCTCTAGAGCCAAGCCTCTTGCCAACCCCAAAATGGCTACCTTAATTAAGATATCTTCTTCCCTGCTCCCATATCCATCCTTCCTCCATCTCAACCATCCCACTCCCCCAAGCTCTCCCCGACCCTCCCCTTCTCCCTTTGTCTCTCCATCTCCCGTTGTCCCCACCCCACCCCCATGCTTCCAACTTTTACCTGGCAATATTGTCTGCTTCCAATGTTCAGGAGGATCTATATATGTTTTTCTTTGGGTTCACCTTATTACTTAGCTTTTCTAAGATCGTGAACTATAGGCTCAATGTCCTTTGTTTATGGCTAGAATCCACTAACGAGTGAGTACATGCCATATTCATCTTTTTGGGTCTGCGTTATCTCACTCAGGATAGTGTATTCTATTTCCATCCATTTGCATACAAAATTCAAGATGTTTATTTTTTATTTATTTATTTATTTATTTATTTTTACCGCTGATAAGTACTCTAGTGTGTAGATGTGCCACACTTTCTTTATCCATTCTTCTATTGAGGGGCATCTAGGTTGTTTTCAGGTTCTGGTTATTACAAATAATGCTGCTGTGAACATAGTTGAACAAATGCTTTTGTAGTATGATTGGTCATCTCTTGGCTATATTCCCAAGAATGGTATTGCTGGATCCTGAAGTAGGTTGACTCCCAATTTTCTGAGAAATTGCCACACTGATTTCCAAAGTGATTGCACAACTTTGCATTACTCCACATCCTCTCCAGCATAGGCTATCATTGGTGTTTTTGATTTTAGCCATTCTGACAGGTGTAAGATGGTATCTCAAAGTTGTTTTGATTTGCAATTCCCTGATAGCTAAGGAAGTTGAACATGTCCTTAAGTATCTTTTGGGCCATTTGAACTTCTGTTGAGAATTCTCTGTTCAGTTCAGATCAGTTCAGTTTTAGTTGGGTTATTTAGAATTTTAATGTCTAGCTTTTTGAGTTCTTTATTTATTTTGGAGATCAGACATTTGTCTGATGTGGAGTTGGTGAAGATCTTCTCCCATTCAGTAGGTTGCCTTTTTGTCTTAATGACTGTGTCCTTTGTTTTACAGAAGCTTCTCAGTTTCAGGAGGTCCCATTTATTCATTGTTGCTCTCATTGTCTGTGCCACTGGGGTTATATGTAGGAAGTGGTCACCTGTGCCCATGTATTGCAGGTCCTCTAAGAATTTAAAGGAAAGTGAAAGTTACTGATAATTTTATGGGTAAGTCATTTTATTCCTAGCATATATCCAAAGTAATCTAGGAGGATCTGTGAAAATTGTCTTCCAGGGGGCAAAAGAATAATTCTAATTTGCTTAAAAGGAGAGCTTTTATAAATTTATCTTATATCTTTTAGTGACAAATAATTACTGACATAAAGAAACTTTACATATTCTTGAAGACCCTCCTCAAAAAGCTGATTTCTATTTCATATTGATAAACTCCTGGGAAGGAACTGACTTTGTCGGGCTTTCTGGAGGGGCGAGGTCTGGAATGGGTAAAGTAGGACCGATTTGCCAGCCTTACTGGACTGGGTTTGGAATGGAGGAATGAGATCAGAGTAGAGAACCCTAACAGATGAGAGTTGACTAACAAAAACATAATCCTGGTGACTCCAATTGCAGGTGATTAACAAATGTGGTTTCCATATTGAAACAGACTAACATATTTCCCCCATACTTAGTATTCTGTTTTAAATCTAGCATGGTGGTATGAATGAGAAATGTCCCCCTATAAGTCTCCAGCATTTGAACACTCTATAGCCAATTGATGGCATGGTTTGTGGAGGTTTAGGTGTTAAAGCTTTGCAGGAAGAAGTATGTCACTGGGTGCAAGCCTCATACTATTTCCGTTTTATTATCTCTATTGCTTGCATTTGAAGGTGAGAGCTCTGAGCTTCCTGCTCCTGTGGGAATCCCTGCCTCTTGATACAATGCCTTTCTTCCCCCTGTGATGAACTTTTGTACTTCGAGATACATAAGCCAAAATAAACTCTTTTTGTAGAGAATTTCAGGCTGTAATGTGATGCAAAAATTGTCGCAGTTCTGACAATGACAGACTTTGTGTTCTACCCTGAACTAACGCAGGGAAAAGGAGGCAGGAGACTAAAAGCTGGAGGATGGAAAGCAATGCTGTTAGATCCTGTTTTCTGGGGATGGCACAGCTACCACAATCGTGATGTCACACCAGCTACGTTTACCTGCCCAAGATCAAGTCAGCCCAAATTCTTGTATAGATGGGGTTGACCATCTCCAGGCCTCACCCCATACTGGAGTGTGTTAAGGAGAACATGAAGGGAGTTGGAGGATGTGAAGGATAAAATGGATGTAGGTATTGTCACATTTGATTATATATATAATTTCTCAGAAATAAAAAAATGTAAAGTCTCTCCCTGAGCACCCCCTCTCTCTGTCTCTCTCTCTCTGTATTATATGTATATGTCTTGATGTATTAGATGTCTCAGTATTTGGCAAACTACTGAGGGAATAGAAAGAAAACATAATTTTGAAAGCATGACAGTTTGTGTGTGTCATCAAGTAATGTAAACATTATACTGTATATTGACAGAACCAGTATGTCTGGAGGAAAAGCACATGCTGAATGCATTTTCCTGACATCACAGTGCATAGAGAAAGTGTGAAGTGTCTTAAGGCAGCTCCATTGCCTAGCTAATGAGCTCTCTTCAACCCAGGGGCTTTTCTTGTTTCAGTGACTGTTAGATATCCAAAAGGGAACCTGTGAAATAGAGGTTACCCATAGAGGTAAAATGAAGGTCAAAAAAAGAACCAAAGCAATCCAGAAAGAGAAGACTTGCAAAAATGAAAATTAATATTTAAATAAATGACAAAATAAAATTCCCACTGGAAAAAAAAGTAGATTCTGCCCAAATAATGCAAAATCAATTGAAAGGTTCTAACAAACTAAGAGCTTTTGCACATTAAAATATTAATGAGGGACTGGAGAGATGGATGACTCAGCGGTAAATAGCACTGGCTGCTCTTCTAGGAAACCTGGTTTCAATTCCCAGCACCCACAGGGCAGCTCATGCCTGTCTGTAACTTCAGTTCCAGTGATTCTGACATGTTCACACAGACAGACATGCAGCAAAACACCAATGAACACAAACAAATGGGTAGATGTGGATAGTGTTAGGAATTTTCCTAACGTGACCTCTCTGCCAACACAAAAATCCCAATCAAGACAAATCCCAACAAGCCAAATTAAAAAATATCTAGGTTTAATGGGATTCCTGCATTCTTGAGGGACCCCGACCACGGTGGGGTGGGGGGACCACGAGGTTTAAGTAGACTGGAGGAGTGGTCAAGATTTTGGCGGGCTGTCTTGACCCTCCTCCGGGGAAGGGTCAAGGCTAAAGGCTTGGCAGGCACAGGGACTGGGCCTCCAAAGATGAAGGCCAGAGCACAGGACTTACAATACAGAAGCACTGGTGATAGAAAAAATAGTAAATCACTGACACGTCCCTCCTATCACAGATGACAACCTCCAAAACCTGTTTCACTGGTCCCACTGCCATCACCCAGCGTACACACAAAAGGCCAGCTGGACTAAAACAGTGCAATAGCACATTAGATTTCTGGACCAGAGGGAACAAATGGTAACTCCGGAAAAGTTTGGAGCTCTCAAGGACAGAGTCAGAATGATCGAAGCAGAAGAAATAAACGAGGACACATTTCTAAGGACTATTTTATTTGCATCTCTGTCTTCCGTTTGTGGCCATGTGTAGTAGGCAAATGTTCAGTCATCAAATGGGAGGCTTGGTTCACCCTCCTATTTCACATGGGCACAGCCATTTCCTGAACCAGAGAAAAATGAAGGAAACACAACCTTGCTCTCTCTAGGTCTCTGGGCTTTCTCTTTTGATAGATGGTCTTATTCTTGTGCTGATTACCCAGTGAATCCCAGAATTTTGTCTCAAATAGCTGTCACTTCTATTTTCTGTGCTGCCATATGTGGTATTTTCTTGTCATACTGTATCCACTCCCAGAAAAGCACTATACCTAAAACTGTCAACCCATTTCATGCCTAAGTCAACTTGTGTTCTATATTAAGCTCAAGGAAGAAGTCAGTTTCTACAGACAGGTCCTGTGGTGATTAACTGGTAATCATGTTTACAAATAATTTTTATCAAATGGAAATTTACAAAAATTCAACCAGTTATGTGATTCATGAGATTTCATCTCCCATTTAAGAAACAAGGAAGGCATCTTAATTCCAGCCAATTCCCCATACATGGAATATTTGCATTTGAGTACAAATATCCTGTCACCCTGGCATTGCATTTTTCTTGGTTCTGGAACTCCTGTTATATTATTTATAATCTTATATTATGACATTATACTTGCAAGTAAAGCAACAATATGAGGTATTGAAAATGAACTTATTTCAGTTAGTTGCTTTTATGAAATAATTGAACAAATTTCACCATTTAATTAATAAATTTGAGAGTACACTTCATTATGATTTCTTTCTTTCCCTTCTCTCTCTCCCCCACTGTGTGTATGTATAACCATGCATGTACTTATGTTTAGGGGCATGCACAAGTGTGTGATTGTGGGTACAGAGGCCAGAAGTCTATCTTGGATGACATTCCTCAGGAGTTATCTACCTTGTTTTTAGAATAAGATGTATCACCAGGACTTGGGACTAGCTGACTTGCCTACACCAGCTGGCCAATGATCCCTGGGATCCTCCTATCTCTGTCTCCCTAGCTCTTGGATTGCAAGCACCTGCCACTTTGCCAATTTTCTTGCTTCCTTTTTTAAACCTATAAATAATGAACGGAATGGTTAATTAAAATGAACATTATCTATCCCTTGCATACTAAAGGTGTTTGTTATGTTTCAAATAGGATGGCTTGGATGTAAACCTGAAAAACACATTTTAGTTTCTTCCTGGGATCTAGAAACAGATTTAGATTAATCGGTGCACAAGGCTTTTTTTTTTTTTTTTTGTAAAGGAGAAATAGTTCCTTTATCCAACAAGTTTTCCAAAATTTGGGTTAAATATTGGTTGCATCAGGGAATGTTTATTTAAATATTTAAATATTTATTCAGGGCTAAACTATCTAAGCAAATCCTAAGACTCAAATTTTCAATCAACTATTTAGTCAGGATTTTCACACACATCCTATGAACTGGATGGAACTGAGCTATTGGATACGCCTGTGGCACCCTATTCGCAATCCTCTAAATCGTGTAAATCGTAAGAGTTTCTGTAGTCTGGAGCCCTGTACTCCTCCTGCCAGTGTTGACACAGTGATGGCAGCAGGGTTTGAAGTGCAGACAAAGGCTGATAGCACGAGGCCGGAATTTGCGTGGCTGGAAGAGAATGAGTGAGAGGCACATGGCAAACAATGCTATAGCTGCATTTTCGGTCCAATCAAATCTGCAATGAACTCTTGCCCCTATAGTCATCCCCATCCTTCATTGTCAAGTGAACACTTCCCCTGGCAGGCTGTCCTCTGGAGAGTGTCAACCACAGCTGAAATAAACAACTCCGAAAACCAATGACACCACTGATGGGACTGAAACTGAGAGCAATGGGCTGACTTCACTTCACAGCCTAACAAGAGAAGAGGACAGCCAGGTTTTCAGCCCACTGTGCTTGCAAATCCTCCTCTTTGTGAGTGCTATGCTGGAAATGTAATTCGTGTGGAAATGAAGGCATGGACAGTTTTCAGAATAAGTAAGGCAAATTCACTTTACACAGAGTTAAGAGTATTCAAAGCTGCCGAACTTTCCGGAAGGGACTGTTCTTCTTAGCTTTCATAGAGTTAAACTTGCCTCAAAGAACAGCCCAACTGTTTCTGTTTTTAGAGTCTTCTGTGTAGCGGCATTGTGTTCAACACTTAACTCCCACAGACATCAGTTCTGACAGACAAGGGCAGCTTCCTGCTCATATCAGTAGACAAAACATTTGTGGTAAAGGTGCTGAGTGCATATTACAGTTTCCCCGAAGCATCAGACTCCCGTTTCTTTTTTCCTATAAATAGCATGGAGATATAGTAAACCTTTTCATCTTGGTTGAAATTGATGGATAACTTTTGTAGACCACTGATATTCTCTGGTAGTCTCCTCTTGTCTTACCTTTTTCATTTTTCTGAACCAAATATTCTTTTGTAGGAGTTGCGGGAGCCATTTCCAAGAGTTCTTTGGAGTTTTTTTTTTTTTTTTTTTTTTTTTTTTTTTGATGAGAAGCCAAGGACAATGGCACTGGTGGTTTTTTTTTTTTTTTAGTTTTTTTTTTTTGAGGTTTTTTTTTAATTTTTTTTTTTTTATTGAGAAAAAGAAAAGAAAAAAAAAGTTTCCGCCTCCTCCCGGCCTCCCATTTCCCTCCCCCTCGTCCCATCCTTCTCCCCCTCCCCCCCCGCTCCTCTCCCCCTCCCTCTCCAGTCCAAAGAGCAGTCAGGGTTCCCTGTCCTGTGGAAAGTCCAAGGCCCTCCCCCCTCTGTCCATGTCTAGGAAGGTGAACATCCAAGGTGGCTAGGCTCCCACAAAGCCCGAACTTGAAGTAGGATCAAAACCCAGGGCCATTGTCATTGGCTTCTCATCAGCCCCCATTGTTCGCCATGTTCAGAGAGTCTGGTTTTATCCCATGCTTCTTCCGTCACAGTCCAGCTGGCCTTGGTGAGCTCCCAATAGATCAGTCACACTGTCTCAGTGGTTGGGTGCACCCCTCGTGGTCCTGACTTCCTTGCTCATGTTCTCCCTCCTTCCGCTCCTCATTGGGAACTTGGGAGCTCAGTCCGGTGCTCCAGTGTGGGTCTCTGTGACTATCTCCATCCATCACCAGCTGAAGGTTCTATGGTTATATGCAAGATATTCGTCAAGAAACTAGACTTCAAAATGCTAATTAACCCAATTAAAAAATGGGGCACTGAACTGAACAGAGAATTCTCAACAGAAGAAGCTCAAATGGCCAAAAGACACTTAAGGTCATGCTCAACCTCCTTAGCGATTAGGGAGATGCAAATCAAATCAACTTTGAGATATCATCTTACACCTGTCAGAATGGCTAAAATCAAAAACACCAATGATAGCCTTTGCTGGAGAGGCTGTGGAGGAAGGGGTACCCTCATCCATTGCTGGTGGGAATGCAATCTCGTGCAACCACTTTGGAAATCAGTGTTTTGGTTTCTCAGGAAATTTGGGATCAACCTACCCCTGGACCCAGCAATACCACTCTTGGGAATATACCCAAGAGATGCCCTATCACATGACAAAAGCATTTGTTCAACTATGTTCATAGCAGTATTATTTGTAATAGCCAGAACCTGGAAACAACCTAGATGCCCTTCAATGGAAGAATGGATGAAGAAAGTGTGGAATATATACACATTAGAGTACTACGCTGCGGTAAAAAACAATGACTTCTCGAATTTTGCATGCAAATGGATGGAAATAGAAAACACTATCCTGAGTGAGGTATCCCAGACCCAAAAAGAGGAACATGGGATGTACTCACTCATAACTGGTTTTTAGCCATAAATAACGGTCACGGAGTATATAGTGGTGAACCCAAAGAAGCTAAATAAGAAGGTGAACCCAAAGAAAAACATATAATTATTCTCTTGGATACGGGAAGTAGACAAAATTGAGGGGAGAAAATTTGGGACCTTGGGGGTGGGGTGGGATGGGAGTATCGGGGGATGGGGAGAGAAAAGTGAGAAGGGGAGGATGAGGGAAACTTGGGGAAACAGGATGATTGGGATAAAGGAAGGTTGGATAGGGGAGCACGGAAGCTCAATTCTTAGTTAAGGGAGCCCACCTTAGGGTTGGCAAGAGACTTGAACCTAGAGTGGCTCCCAGGAGCCCAAGGCGAGGTCCCCAGTTAGTTCCTTGGGCAGCTGAGGATAGGGAACCTGAAATGACCCTATTCTTTGGAGTTTTTATACTTTTAAGCATATGACTGTCTGATTTAACATGCAAGATTCACCAGCCTCTAAAAAATCCATTTGGTTTTTAAATTTTCATACACCTATTCCCCAAATATTGAGTCAAACAGATATTTTTTTTACAGTCAATCAATTACTTTTCATAATTTAATACCTACATAGTGTAATACTAATTCGTGGAGCAAGCTACTTCAAATTTCTGGCCACCATTCCTATATTTTCAAGAGTTGCTACTATCTATTTCAATATTTCATAGTCTTTCCTTTATTCTTTTAGGAAAGTGATAGTTTATTAGCCACAAATTATTTTATATAGTAGTCAAAATTAATAGACTTGTTAATAACTATGTTAAGATGAATAATATTTCATTAATTTTTTATGTTTGTGTTTAAGAGTTTATACGTAAACAAATCACTATTTGATTTTCTTTTTTGCAAAATACTTTCAGTGTTTGGGTCCCACAATATATATTCACTTTCTCCCTTCCTTCCTCTCTCGCTCTATCTCTCTCTGTGTCTGTCTGTTTCTCTCTCTCTCTCTCTCTCTCTCACACACACACACACACACACACATGTACACACACACACACAGACTCTTACTGTTGCAGTAGAATACTGGGGAATCAAGGACAATGTAAGTAAATGTTCAGGTGAGGTGTCAGGAGGAATTATTCAGGCTAACATCCTGTGACTACTTTATGATATATACATATATATATATATATATGTGTGTGTGTGTGTGTGTGTGTGTGTAAAACAAAACCAAACTCAGTGCAAAGAGCAAAATAAAATTGAAAGTTAACCAATAATAATCTGTGTATTATGGGTTTTCCAATATATCATAACCACATAAGACAATTACCATCCCAGCAATGCTCTCATTTTGCATCTATATTTTTCCATTAAAATTTTGCTGTTCTAAGTCAGTATTGGAGATACTTGCACAGCTGTGCTTATTGCTATAGTATTCAGTATCCAAGATATGGGACCAGTGTAGATGCTTAACAATAGATTAATAGAAAAGGAAATGCATTGCCTAAACATGGTGGAGTTTTACCCAGCTACAAAGAATAATTATGTATTTTGTGGCAAAATGATTAAAAATGGAGCTTAAAGCAAAATGAACCAGACTTTCTCTCTGTCTCTGTCTTTCTTTGCCTCTCTCTCTCTCTCTCTCTCTCTCTCTCTCTCTCTCTCTCTCTCTCACACACACACACACACACACACACTTTCTTCACTTTGTTTCCAATAGGGAATTTAGTTTTGAATATATATAAATATATATACTTGAATATATATATATATATATCCATATATTCCTATAGTGACCTTGAGTAAAATGATACAGGAGAGTGTGATATAAGTTATGAAAGGCAAATATTGAGAGCCATCTTGCATACGTGGAAGGTAGAACTAAACAGAAGAGGACTACTTGGGAGGAAGAGGGAGAAAATTGAGAGTCCACGAGATGTCATAAATTTGAGCAAAATGCAATAATAAATATGTATGAAAATGCCAAAATGAAATAAATGACAAGAAAAATAAAAAGCAAGCTCTTTTAAAAGCCTGTTGTTTCTACTGCTGAAAAACTTCTAAGTCTGCACTAGCTTTGCCTTTGGATATGTAAACATCTTCATACACTCTAGGTCATGTGGAACAAAAATATTTCAGAAAAGACCAAGAAATTAAGATAGCCTAATAAACATATCAAGAAAGATGGAGAGACCACTGTGTGAAACAAGTATATGGTATATGGAAATAAGAAAGGTACAAGGTAAAAACCATAGCTTAAGTCAACATCACAAAAGAAGTAGTAGAATATGTGTATGGAAGAACGAACAGGGTATCAGGTAATTTGGGAAAACTTCCTGAGAAAAAGAGAAAATACTTTAAAAAAATAGAGCACCTGGGCAGGGGTGGTGTATGCCTTTATTCCTAGCACTAGGGAGGCAGAGGCACAGGATCTCAGTGGGTTCCAGGCCAGCCTGATCTACAAAGTGAGTTCTAAGACAGCCAGGACTGTTACACAAAGAAATCCTGTTGCAAAAATAAATAAATAAATAAATAAATAAATAAATAAATAAATAAATAAATAATAAAAGAAAAGAAAAGAAAGGAAAAATATAGAGAATAAGACAAATTTGAGAAAGTTGAAATATAAATGCTTAGGAGATGACACCATGTACACTCTCACTACAAGTCTGAGAAAACAACTCTTGCTAACCATTCTTCAGTTTTAGATAAGATGTCTTCCTAACCTAAGACACCCTAACTAACATTCTAGGACCTGCCTTATGCTGAAAAACACAATAACACAAAAACAAACTAACAAACAAAAACACCGGACAGATCTGGGGGAAACCTGTTTCAGCCAGTGGGATGATATACTGATTTACTATGCTCCTCTAGATTTGTGACAAACCATTTTAATCTTTTATCCTACTAAAATCCCTACCAAAGAGCACCTTCTTAGTGGACAAGCTTCTTGCTTGCACAGGGGACATCCACAGAAGGATCAAAGGAAAGGTTTCCCTGTCTCTGAAATGAACCCAACCAACTCGTTTCCAGGAATAAGTCAGAAACAGTTCTGCTAGCTAATTAAAATCCTTCCCACTGTCTCTTTACTCTCAGAAAGATTACCAGCCTTTGTAAGGACTTAGAAGTGGATTTGAGAGTCTTTCTCTTTGATTCTCTTATGCTCTGGCCAAGAATAGGCTTTCTTACATCAGTCAACTAATGCTGCCTTTTCTAATTGGTCCCATAATTCCAAGAGGAAAAAAGTTCCAGTTTAGAATAAGAAATTGGAAACCCATGAAGAAATACAACTTCATATGAAGAACTATATCAGGAATACTGAAGATATGCTTTCTAGAGTTAAAAGAAAAACAAATGAAATAATTCACAATGAAAGGGTCGAAATTAAAAAAGTAATGTTATAATAAATTTTAATATTACATTGAATTAGTAATTTAAAATGTATATACATACAAAATTCTCAATAAATAAAATGTATTTAAAAATACTTTGCAAAAATTTAAAATGTATAGAGTATTATTATTAGCAAATAAATTTGTGGTAATAATATATTTTCCTTGAGAGTTCCAGACCCAAGGTACACTGAATTAGAGTTTTCAAAATATTAAAGGAACTTATTTTTACAACATAGAATTTCACATTAAGTGAAGGTGCACATACATCACTCATCAATAATAAAAAACTTAATGAATATCCCCTATAGGCATTCAAAGTTTCAAAAGTTTTTACCACAAAATGACAATTAAAAGTTTTGAATAAAGTAATTCAAAAGGGCAAAAATTAAGGGTTTTTACTCCTATCTCAGACATAGTTACAAATGTTTCATGTGTCCCATAAAATATATAGTTTAAACCCAAAATCAGATATGGTCCAAGCTAACCAGTTAAAAGATCAAAAATGAGAGAGGCAGTAGGCAAACACCACCCAAACTGTATCTACAAATATTTTGTTTTTCTCTGACTTTTTGAGATAGGGACCCAGGTAACCCAGGATGCAAACTTGCTATGTAGCCAAGATTAAATCAAAAAAAAAAAAAATGGGAGCTCCCATTCCTTCTGCCTCCACCTCCTGAGTGCTCCAATTTCAGATGTATTCCTCCAGGCCAACTATGTTACTTAACCACGAGTCATTCGAACACGTTCCTTCAAATTCTCATACTGCATTTCCTATTCGAAGCAGTGAGAATAAGAACGTATTATTATGCTATGTCTCTAGACTACGTCTAATGTTTCCCATTTTATACTTATCACATCAAAACAGCCAAGGTGAAAAAGAAAGCATGTTGAGTTAGACTAATCCCCAGGAGGGTTAAGTAGCAGTATAAACAGAACGTTGGTGAATATTTATAATAAAACTCTCAGTAGGGCTGTTGGAAAGTTTACAAAAAATAAAGTTAGGATCTATAGTTAGAAATTGTTTCAGATTTTGTAAAGGTGATGGGCTAAAAAGTTTGTGTGAGCATGATATATAATACCTATGATAAGCATTAACATATGTTCTATGGGTTATTCAGAAAAATGGTGTTTGTAAACCAAGGTAATTTCTAAATGGAAAAGGAAAAGTGTGCCATACAGTTCCATCTCAGTGGAATTACTCACCAATTATATTTTGTATCCATTCTACAGCCTTTGCTTTCCTTGCTCCTAGCCAGCTAGAATAGAGCTGAGCTCCGAAAATCTCCACTTAGAAGAAAATGAGAATTCAGTGAGGAATTTAGCCTTTCTTGGCTGATAATTTGCTTGATTAACTGCACATGACATGTGTGCTCATGTTATTCATTGATTCCTCTTGTGCGTACTTTCAGAACATGTGTTTTTTTATTTTCCATGTGTTTCTCATCCTCATTTTTTTATTCTTTGTAGGAAAAAGGTTGCCTATGACAATGGAAGTTATATTTTTAGCTCTTTTGTAAAAATTGCTCAATATTCTTTTTTCTTCCATAGAGGTATTATATAACTAAAATACAGCTCTGTATCAGCCAAATATCTTTAAATCTAACCATTTAAAAAATGTGGGTCACTTCATAATAACTTACACTTGAGGGAAGAGAATTTTTAAGATAGAAGTTTATTTAAAATAATCTAATTTTACTTAATCCAATAACGTCAACCAAGGTTATTGGACTTTCATTGATATAGTTTAATTTTAAAATATTACACATACCTTAAGAGCATATATAAGAAAAAAACAAATTGAAATTTTATTCATCTATTTTTCACATTGTATATTGTTATTCATATCATAGATAGGAGATTGTGCACGTAGAAATACACCTATTTATACTGCCCTCAATCTTTAGAAATTAAGTATAAGAAAGAAGGGACCAGGTTGGAGAGATAGATAGAAAAGAGGTGTCACTGAATGTATTTTCTTTGTAAGTTATCTTTGGAAATGTATAAGCATTTCACTACTTTAAAATGAAAATAACCAGAAAATCTAATACCTATGTATTTACAAACTATTCTTCTATTCTTTCTTTATATTCAGACATTTTCTGTTTCTTAATCTCAGTTTTTCATGACAATAAGCACATGTCCATTTGAAATTTAAAGAACAAATTATTTAATTTGTTTTATTTTCCATGTTTAATTATATTAATAATGTTCTGCATTAAAATTGACTTCTACAGAAAGGATATTTGAAAGTTTATAATCCATTGGGTCCTTTGGGTGGCATAAAAACCATTGGGCTGTTTAAGCCCTGCCTTCTGTATGCTCCTTCTCTGTGTTGGGACAGGGCATGAAAGCCACAACTTCCCTTTTCCTCATGGCTCTGCCTGTTGGGTACTGTTAAAAGGACAGGCTGGGAGAATAAAAGAATGTTCATTCCCTTTTGTTCTCTGTCTTGTTAGCATGGCTGGCTCCTCTATGTGCTCCCCTTGGCTCCCCACTGTGGGTTTTGACAGTTTTCTTATCCTTTGATAATCAGCTTCAGTATACTCCATGAAGAATGCCAGCACCAGGTGGCTAGTTTGCCTTCTCCTGTTAAAGCTTAATTCTACTGGCCTTGCCCTATAGTCAGACTGATGAATATCTTAAATATCACCATAGAAGCTTCATCCAGAAACTGATAAAATAAATAAATAATAAAAAAAACAGAGGCAGAGACCCGCATCGGAACACCGACTGAGCTCCCATAGTCCAGTTGAAGAGTGGGAGGAATGAGAATATGAGCAAAGAGGTCAAGACCATGATGGGTACACCCACTGAAACAGTGTACCTGAGCTAATGGGAGCTCACCAATACCAGCAGGACTGGGAAGGAACCAGCATATATCCAAACTAGACCCTCTGAATGTGTTTGACAGTTGCATGACTGGGGAAGACTGAGGGGCCACTGGCAGTGGCACCAGGATTTATTCCTACTGCATGTAGTGGATTTTTGGGAACTTATTCTCTTTGGATGGATACCTTGCTCAGCCTAGATATAGTAGGAAAGACCTTGGATATGTGCCTTACCCTTTCTGAAGACTGGAGAGGGGTTGGGGGGGGGTGTGGAGGGAGTGGGAGGACAGGAGGGAGTGGGAGCTTGGATTAGTATGTACAATGAAAAAATTAGGTTGTTTTCTTTTAAAAAAGAAATTTAAAAAGCTTAATCCTAGTCCTACAGGACCTCTTTCTTAGGATACTGAGGGACCCATATCAGGCAAGTACTCCTTTATTGATGGAGTCCCAGCCCAGCAAGCTTCTTCCTTGAATTTTCAGTCATTTCTGTCAGTGCTGTAGCCTTAGCAATGATTGCTGGTTGCTCGATGAGGTCAGTATTGCCATGACACTTCACTGCCATCCTTATTCTTGACTACCTGTTAATAAGTCTTCTTGTTAGATTATCTCTGGTGGATACAAATATCAGGCGACTTCACGTGTGAAACCTAAAATTGTGGAGCCTAAAATATGCAGCCCTGTAGAAGTTGAGAACAGAGTGTTAATTACTAAAGGAGTGGATCAGGGTCAAAAAAGGGGAGGCTTTGGTCAGTGGATACAACATTACAGTTACCGAGAAGAATGGGGATTGGTATTTGTTGTCTTAGATGGGTATTGCTTATAATATATTATACAATTTAAAGCAACTAAATGTGAAATTCTTCAATGATCTCAATTGCTGAGCTGGCTCTCCAGACCTATCCCTCTTCAATGCTCTTACCACAAGGAAATGGAATAAATATTTTTGTGTTAGATAAATGCTAACTATCCCAATTAAAATATTTAACAATGGATATATAATAAAACATATACAGTATCACAGAAATTCATTTAATTACTCATTTTAAGAAATTATTACTTTACATTCTATCTAGGAAAATAAACCCTACTTTCTCCCTACTGGACACTGATAAATGATCTTAGTATGATAACATTCTTGATAACACAATCTACATTTCTCAAGTACATTTTTCTTTTTTTAAAGTTTCCGTTATTATTGAATATATATCTTCTCTTAAACAATACATCTTGACCACATTTTATCTTCCTTCTATTCTACCCAGCTCTCCTCCACTGCCTATCTTCTCCCCCAGAGTCTATGTTGTCTTTACCCACTGTCCCTCCCCCACATTTTTCTTCAGAGAAAAGGCCTCCAAGAGACATTAGCCAGACAGGACAACACAAGGCAAAACCCCCATGTTGAGGCTGGACAATGCAACACAATAGAAGGAAAAGTTCCCATTGCTAGTGGGAATGCAAACTTGTAAAACCACTTTGGAAATCAATATGGTAGTTTCTCAGTAAATTGGGAATCAACCTACATTAGGACCCAGCAATTCCACTCCTGGGCATATACCCAAAAGTTGCTTAATTGTACTACAAGGACATTTGTTCAAGTATGCTCATAGAAGCACTATTTGTAATAGCCAGAACCTGGAAACAATCTAAATGTCCCTCAACTAAAGAAGGGATGAAGAAAATGTGGCATATTTACATATTAGAGTACTACTCAGCAGTAAAAAACAATGACATCTTGAAATATTCATGCAAGTGGATGGAACTAGAAAAAAAAAAAAACATCCTGAGTGAGGTAACCCAGACCCAGAAAGACGAACATGGTATGTACTAAATCATAAGTGGATACTAGCTGTAAAGTAAAGGATATTGCACTTACAGATCACAATCCAAAAGAAGCTAAGTAACAAGGTGAACATCAAGAAAAACATACTTAGATCCACCTGGAAAAAAAAATAGACAAGATCACCTGACAAAAGTGGGAGCATGGGGGTGGGGGAGTAGGGAGCATGGAAAGGGAAGACAGGTGGAGAGAAGGGAAGGGGGAAGAGAACTTGAGGGAATGTGATAGTTGAGATGGAGGAAGAACAGAGATGCTAGCAAGAAAAGAGATATTTTGATTGAGGGAGCCATTGGAGGGCTATCAAAAATCCTAGCACTAGAGAAATTCCCAAAAATCCACAAGGATGACCCTAGCAAGCGATAGAAGATAGTGTGCCCAAACTGGCCTTGCCCTGTAGTCAGTCTAATGAATTTCTTAAATATCATCATAGAATCTTCATGCAGCAAGAGATGAAAACAGAGGCAGAGACCTGCATCGGAGCACTGGACTGAGCTCTCACAGTTCAGTTGAAGAGTGGGAGGAATGAGAAAATGAGCAAAGAGGTCAAGACCATGATGGGTACACTCACTGAAACAGTTTACCTGAGCTAATGGGAGCTCACCAACACCAGCTGGACAGGAAAGGAAACAGTATAGGTCCAAACTAGACCCTCTGAATGTGGGTGACAGTATGACTGGGGCAGACTGAGGGCCCACTTGCAGCGGCACCAGGCTTTAACCCTACTACTTTTACTGGCGTTTTGGAAATCCATCTGGATGGATACCTTGCTCAGCCTAGATATAGTACGGAGGACCTTGGACATTCCCCAAAGCAATGTGCCTTACCTTCTCTGAGGAGTGGATGGGGGGTGTTATGGGGTTGAATGGAGGGGATGGGAGGAGGGGCGGGAGTAGGAACTGGGAGTGATATGTAAAATGAGAAAATATTGTTTTCTTCTTCCTTCCTTCCTTCCTCCCTCCCTCCCTCCCTCCCTCCCTCCCTCCCTCCCTCCCTCTTTCTTTCTTTCTTTCTTTCTTTCTTTCTTTCTTTCTTTCTTTCTTTCTTTCTTTCTCTCTCTCTCTCTCTCTCTCTCTCTCTCTCTCTCTCTCTCTCTTTCTTTCTTTCTTTCTTTCTTTCTTTCTATTGAAGAAAAACATCTAACACCAGTCAAGAGCTATTCCAACAAGCAGCCCGGGCCAAGACTACAGAGACAAGCAGTACCAGGCAAATTCTGCAAAATGGAACTCTGATGGGCTGTCCAGAGATCAGCAAAACTGGGAGACTGAGTTTAGCTGCTGAAGAGTAAAGTAGACCAACAAATCTGAAGAACACAAACAAACAAACATAAAAAATACAGAGCAAAAGGTCAAGCTTTAATCAACTAAAGATTCAGATAGAGAAGAGACTAAAACCAAAAGAAACACCGGACATACCTTGTTCTGTTCTTCCCGTGAGGTGTGCCATTGTAGGGGCAAGTCTGCAGAGTTTCGTGCAGGAGGCCCATGTGTAAAAGTGTCTGGGTCTCCAGGATTGGAAGGGAGGAGGATCTCAGTATAAAAATCACTGAGCAATAAAGTGGTATGGAGGAAAACATCAAATTTCCCTCTTACTCCCCTGCTAACAAGACTTCCACAGAGATACTTGAAGAGGAGCTGGACCTAGGCCGCAGACAAAAAGATCCAAGAAGGAAGGCAGCTGAGCAAAGCATGTGGATTTGTCAGGAGCTTGGCCATACTTCGTATACAGACAGTAAAAGCTTCACGTTTGCATCCTGATGGGGACAAGGCAGGGACTGCAGGGATACATCATTCCCTGAAGCCACTACAACTTTTAAATCTACAGATACCTAGAATGGAATGAAAAACACTACTAGAAGACAATAATAGGGCCGAAATTGAAGTAAATGAAATAAGATAACTGAAACAGACGTAGGTGATGAGAAAGGAGAGCCAGTGGCTGAGAACGTCAGTGAGCATGCCAGAGCTTGATGGCCGTGGGCCATTTAGTCTCTCACTTCAGATGAGATTGGGCCCATTATGCGCACTATGGAAGTAGACAGTAACCTTGTTTTAAATATTAAATTCTACTGATGATATTCTACTGGGAGGCAAGAGAGGTACTGTATTAGTAGCCCTGACTTTGGAGAGGTTGCATCTTTGTTCTCAGGGTCGCTTCAAAAATGTCCAGAAACACACTCTAAGCAAGAGCAATGGTTTTTAGATTCTCTCTGGAAGTCAGGGACTAATTGAGATTTTTGGTTTTTTGTTTTTTGTTTTTTTTTTGTTTGTTTGTTTTTTGTTTTTTGTTTTTTGGTCTTCTCCTGTCAAAAGAAAGACATAAAAACCTACTGAGTTCAGAATATTTACTTCTAAATATATGTCTATAAGTAAAGGCAAGTTTTACTCGCTGGCTTCTTTAGAGATGTCTCCTATAATGAATGGCAATGAATGGAGACTCATGACTGGTCAGGGTGCTGCCTGTACATGACTAGTAAGCACACAGCCCTAAACAAGATATTCATATTACTCATTCTTAGTTTGAGGAAGCACAATGGAAGATGAGGCAGAAAGACAAAGAGAGAGAGAGAGAGAGAGATCCGGGAGATAGGAAGGAGTATGAATTTCTTTTTTTTTTATTTATTTATTTTTTTTTGAGTATGAATTTCTTTAGGGCCTTGCCCAGCTGTTGCAATTATGACTTTTCTCAGGCAGGCTGCCTTGTGCCTGCACAAGACTATGCTTGTCACTCATCAGAGAGGAGTTGGGAAGGAATTCATGCACTCCTCCCTTCTAAACTATCGGCCATTTATGGATCATGTGGCAAGGAGACTTGTTTTCTTCAGTGCTGTGCCCACTGGCAACGTCTCCAGGATCAGGTGGATAGATCCAAACCAATGCTACAGTCAGTGAGTCACGAAACAAAGCAGAACGACACAAGTGTGGAAAGGGGACTTGAAAGGAGTAGGGGTTGACAGGGGTAGGGTAAAGGGAAAGTTGGCCCTGAGAGTAAGCAGATTGAATAACACATGTTAGACATTGTGAAAGAACAAATTCAATCTAGGTTTTTTTTTTTTTTTTTTTTAATTTAGGGAATTGCAGTGGACATCCAACAGGTAGTAATCCATGATGTTCTTAGGTATTTTATATTTATTCACAACACAGACCTGTCTAACAAAAAAATTATTCATGCCAAATGTGAGTAATATACAAATTAAGAATTAATGTAAATTATTATTCATTCAGTTATATTGAATAGAAAAGAATTAAATAAAAACTGTACAAAAGTGCGTTTAAAGGAATAAATACACAAATGAATTACAGGAAATTAATTTTGTTTCTTAGTAGTATAATTAAGCAGCTGTTTAGAATTAGTTATAGTGGTAAGTCAGCACATTTATTATGATGAAGTCTTAAGGCAGATTGCTGAACTTAAAAAAAAAAAGGCTTGTTGACTCTGTATAACATAGAATGATCCTTAACATAAAGCAGCTCAAATACATCCTAAACATGTTTCCAATTATTATCAATAATCTTATAAATACACAAGACTCAATACATCACGTACTACTTTAGAATGCTGAGAATATCCCAGACTTCTAAAACTATGGAAATTTTAATGCTACACACTTTGCTGAACACACTTTGTTCATCTCTTCTATCACACGTCACTGGTACATAGTGATAAGTGTTAGGGAAAATATGACATAAAAATACAGTCAAAATTTACAAATGTACTGAGCAATAAATATTGTGATACTCATTTTGTAAATTACTTCATCTGCATAGAAAGCAGCAATAAATGGAATAAGTTTAATGAACAGTTTTGTGAAGGTAAGGAATTCTGCTTTCTTTGCTGAGATGTTTTCAGTACAGGAAGTTGAACTATTTATTAAGATATTTGGAGTCTTGAGAACTGTCTTTCCTTTAATTCTATTAATTTTCCAAGTATGTACTTGCCTTTTCAATTACTTTGTTATCAATCTGTAATAGTTATTTAAGGGAACGCCGTGGCTTTCACTCTGTTGATATATTTTAAATGCACTTTAAAATAAACGGGGTAATACAAGCCTAATTTAAGATTAGATACAGGATATCTTTCTAAGTGTTGTTTTAGTTTGCCCAGTGAGGAAAAAGAAATCTCACAGCTTAATCCTGTTAATTAGGTTTTGGCAAACACAGCCACAGACTTCAGAAGTCCTGTCTCTCTCTCTCTCCTCTGAGTTTGAATAATAGCTGATAGCGGTATTTTCTTTTTCTATTCTAATCTTTCTCTTACCGTTCTAATTTTAATCATCCCTCCAACTCATTCTTGCTGCAACTCCATTCTTTAAAGAAGAGTAGAGGAAAGAAGTTGAGGCAGAGGACTGCTCTTTTCTTTTTGACTTAAAATCTTTCTTAAAGGGGATTTAAAAAATATATCAGCTATTTAATGTTTTAAGTTTAGTTTTTTTAACATCTGATGGTATCTGTAGCAAATTTTATGACTAAAATCCCCAGTGCCTGTGATGCAACAGTAGATGGAGTGTCTTTCGAAGCTACCTTCATGAGAGATTAATTTACTGTGTAGCCAGGCAAGCTCTGCTTACACGGAACCTAAATCCTAATAAGCGACCACAAAAGACATTGTACATTTATCTCAAAGCATTATCTAGTTGAATACACACACGCACACGCACAAGGGAAGAAAGGCAGGTAAGTCAAATCACACCACATTGCAGTTTGTGAAGAACTTTCAGAACTGTTCATGTTGCAAGAATATTTTTAAGCAGCAGAGGGAAAAAATATCTACGATGAAAACGGGAACTTGTCAGAAGATTGTGTGGACACATTGCAAATAATACAACCAGGTTTTCCATAATACTGCTTTTTTAAAATAGTGGAATAATTAGCAATATTTTGGGGTGTTTATTTTACTAGTATTTTTATATCATTAAACTACATTTAAAAATAGCTCACACATTCATTTATATAACCAAGACAATGGTGTGTCAGTTTCCCTTATTATGTTTTCCATTTTATTAATGGATTTTCAGTTTCGTTTAATCTGTTCTGGATCTTGTAAGTGCTTATTATACTATAGGCACTGTGTTAAGCATTGAAAAATAATTTCTTTTCATCAAAAACTAATAATTGTGAAACATACAAACCTGCTATTAAGCATCACAGATGGGGAAATGAAGTTTGCACATGAGAATCATTATATCCCTGTAATTCACATGGGCTTGTCTCTGCCCAATGTTTGCCTCCCTCACTACCTTCCACTTCCTATGTACTTACTTTGTATGTACTATTTGCCCTTCACGTATGTTTTCTGCCCAACTAGAAAAGTGTCTTTCCCCAAATCACAGAATTCATATGTGTTATAGGTAAAGTAGACATCCAGCTTCATCTTTGGTCAGGCTAAGGTTTCTTTTTCTTTTTTTTTAAATCTTAAATCAAACTTGAAGAGAGTAGATAAATTATCTATTATTAAATGTTACTATTTAAAATAAAAAGCATTTAAAAAGATATGCCACCCTTTCATTTCCCAGGAGACTCCTGGGAAATTATGTCTCCTGGAAATCACAGGGAAGTTACAAGCCAATACTTTAACAATGTGGCTACCTACACGAAACACGAACGAGAACAATACCAATAGACATAGTAACAGGAAATCTCAGTGGGCCCCACACCTAGATGAAGGACTACATGCCCTTAAGGATTGCTGAGAGTGGGAGAAAATCATCATTCCCACGATGAGCTTCTGATTGGCTATCCAATACAAACTGGTCAGCCCTGACATCATATACATACATGTAACACTAACCTGACTGAGCAGGTTAGCAGTTTGTATGTAATACAATTAAAAGGGGAAAAAGGGACCTCGAGAGGATACAGGGGAGAGACTGAAGGGAGGAGAGGGAATAGGAAAATTATAGAATCATCTCTTAATTTAATTTTAAAAATAATTTTAAAATTAAAATATGATGAATTAATATCTTTAACCCAAGAGGAAGCTGAAATGATAACAGGGATCTTGTCTATTTTTCTAATGCCCTTTCCATACCAAGAGAAACATCATTATCAAAATTACAAAGACATTAGCGGAAGGTGTCAGAAGGGTAATTGATGCTCATTCCATTAAAACTTAGTTAATTCTGGGAAAGCACAGTTACTGGAATCAGATGTTGCTACCATAACAGTCAATGAGGATGTTAGAAACTGATGTGTGTACATCTAGAAAATAGGCATTCTGTTCAACACAGGTTTACTGAAAGACAAAATGTTATAATTACTAATTTTTCTTCTTTGGGAGTAATTATATGTGCTTTAAGTTGGCAAAATTATTTTGCATATTTTAATGTTATCATAAATATTTATTTTTCTGTAAAATTATTTTGTATATTATGTATTAATTTATGTAATTATTTATACAAGGGCATCCAGATGTTAAATGTGTTTTCTTACTTTTTTCTAGTTCAAATTCACATTGTAATACTACTTTGACTGATCTTCGTATAGAAAGGAATCCTAACTATGTGAGCACTAATAAACTCTGTTTCAGAGTTATCTCTAAACTTTATTAATGGCTAAAATATCTTGAGATTCAGATAACCAACAGACCCATGATGTCATTAGGAAGTCCTGGCTTAGCACATTGCTCATAAATGTCTAGTATTCACTCTGTGCTCAAAAGAGTGATTTGAAAAAAAGAAAACAAAAGTGATTTGGTTATATATAAAAGCAGAGAGAGAATTCTATTAGTTTCTTCTATGTTGCAAAGGATTTTCATTTTACATAAAATGGTTTATGTAATACTCATAACTAACATTAAGTAGTGTAAACTAAAACTAAACTACTTGAAATAGTTTAGAGAAAAAAAAGAAGGGTTTGTGGTTGTTGTTTTGTTTTTAAGACTAGGCTATTTATAAGACTGTAAGCAAACTTGGAGGTAAATCTTGGGAACTAGGAAAAATAGAGGAAATATTGTCTCCATCTCGCCTATTGCCCTTAGTTTTTCTGACCACATCTTGTAGCAAATTTCAGGAAACATAGTTCCCACCAGCTATTAACCTTAGAACCATGAGTTTGCCTACCAAGAAAGGATTAATTCAAGCTAACCAACCCAAAGAAAGCACAGATGCATTAGTTTAAGAGGAGCTATACAGCATCATTAGATAAAGTAACTGAGTCCTTAGACCACATAGCTTAAGTTGCTTAACATCAGTAGGATTCATTGCTCTCTGATTTATGATTGTGAACACTATGTGGCCAGTGAGTGGTTTCAAGATGCCAATACTTGTCATGACAGACTATGACCTTGAATTGTGAGCTTAAATAAACTCCTTTCACCTGGAAATCATCTTTGGATATTTTATCACAGCAATAAGAAAAGAGACTACGATACCATATGCTGTGTATAACTTAATATTGTGTATCTATAGTAGTAGTAGATTTAGCCTCATCAAGATCCCAAACTTGTTCTATTGACTACACTAATGAGAAAACTATAGCACCAAGAACTCAGGTAAGCTGCTCAGAGTTTTAATAAATTATAGAATAAGTAAGTATACTTTATTGAGAATCGCACACCTTTGGCTTCTGAGTTTCATCCCCACTTGAAAGGAAGATATGAAAGCAGAAAGAGATACTTTGCTATCTTTGCTATACTGCAGTCTACCTCATCTGTCTTACCTTGGCTCTTGGCTGAGAACAGCTTATGTTTGTTTTAGGTCTGGTTTACATTTGTTTGCTTTTTTCCAAACAACATTTCCTTAGGTTCTTGCTCTATTTTGGGAATAAAACTTTGAAGTTATGTGAGTCTAGATTTTATGTTTGGTTCTCTTGTCATTGCATTTTTACCATTAGACCCAAAACTCAAGACTACTCAGGAAAGATAGCTGTCAGGCCAGTTACAGGCTATAGAGCTGTTTTGGGGAGTTATAATTTCTCACCCTCTTTGATATCTATGGATTTCTCTTACACTTTGCACTCTATACATGAATTTGAATATATTTATTATAGTTTATATGTTAAATCCCACAAAATCATAAGTGTTAAAAACTTGTTCCCCAGAGCAATGTGACTGTTTTCCAGGCTTAGTGAGCCATTTGCTCTGTCATAGGTTAGTTATATTGCCTAGTGACAACGCCATCAGAGACTTCAAGTGATAGGTTCATCCACTTGTAGGCTGGAACCTCAAGAACTGTGAAATAAATTAACCTTGCCCCTTGTAAATCAATTCTATCAGGTATTTCATTATAGTGACAGAAAATTGACAAGCAATATTTATAATTTCTATTGTATTTACCAGTAGGACTAGCCAGAACCGAAATGCTATTCTACATGGAAATATTCAGAAAGTATTTTACTGAAAGAACATTTAGGAAAAGTTGATAAATGCACAAAAACCATCTATTTCTTTTCTTTTCTTTCTTTCTTTCTTTCTTTCTTTCTTTCTTTCTTTCTTTCTTTCTTTC